>OX637532.1:95286694-95601694 GCA_951800035.1 Linnaemya tessellans
ATGTTGTCAACACTGCGAATAATTAGCTGTTGTTGTTTTCTTTGTCTCTTACACCTACAACTAGAGTTAGAAAAAAGCCAGCCAGTTGTAGTATGACATAGTAAGAAAACAAAAAAGGGAAAAAGTGATTATTGAGTTCTTGTTATAGCTTTGATATTTACTTTTGATTCAATTGAGTCGAAGTTTAAAATAATATCTTTAGTTATTCTAAGAAATGTTGGGTATAGGTTCCCTGATGATCTTCATTAGCCCCAGTGAAATGCGCATAGGAACTAGCTAAAACCCCTCAATAATCAATTTTGAACTTTTTTTTGTAAATTTGGGAAAAGAATCAGCACGAATAATATTAAACAATTTTGTGAAAAACAACAAATACCCAAATATATAAAATTTGTATTTGTAGTTTGAAAAAACGGACCCTAGTGTTATGCCTTCGTCATTCAAATAGGCTGACAACAATTAACACAATAATGCATATCAGATCCCTTATATGTATATGACTGAGTGTGGGATCCAACCCGGGATCTTCAGTTCAATAGTCTACGCGTTAAAAACTTTAGCCAAAGGTACCCATTACACAATATTGTTTTTGTTTTGCTTATTGGTTGTATTTACCTTTTGTAAAGATTTATTATCATGTAAACAGGGGTAAACATACATATATGTATATAAAAATAACATATCGCATTGGTTCCTCTAAAGAGCGTCAACTCAAAATTTAAAAAATTTTCAGTAGAAGTACCATCGATTCTTGCAAAAGTGAAGATTGTAAAATTTTGAGTTGACTCTCTTTAGAGGAACCAGTGCGATATGTAAAATATATATAACATTTAATTGAAAAGCAGTTCCTTTTCATAGCAATTTCTTTTTATACCTTTCACAAAAAAGGGAAAGGACAGCGGACAGCTCTTATGAGCGGACATCTCTCCAAAGCGGTCAATTCCTAAAACTTTAGAACCGATATCATACCCGAACAAAAAACATTCCCTAAAACGGACGCTCCCATAGCCCGCGGCGGACACAAAACAACATTTTTTTGGCCAAAACATTCTAACAAGCGGACATTTAAAAAGAAATAGAGCATGTACGGCTTAAAACAGTAAAAATGTCAAACAATTGTACAATAAATAATTTTCAGTGTTTCTCCTACTTTTATTGTGTAAGCTGCATATAAATATTAGAGAAATAAGAAAACCATAACTGTTCTTGATGCTTCGTACTTTTTAAACAATCATGGGAAAAAGTAACATCCGAAACCATTAAGAACTGTTTTGGCAAAGCAGGATTCATGAAGGATTTTGATAATGCAGAATTAAATGCAGAGGATGATATCCCTTTATCTATGTAGAATATAGTGAGTTTACTTCTATTGATGAAAATATTCTAACAGAATCTGACACTATAGAAGTTTTGGTTGATAGAGTGGAAATATGCTCATCAGAAAATAATGATACAAGCATTTTAGAAGAACACCATAACAAAATATCTTCATTTAAAGAAGCCTTAAAAGAAGTTAGACGCTTATTGAAGTCATGTAGTTGAAATTCAGCCGATACACACAGAAAAAAAGGGAATGTTAAACTAGCATCACAAAATGTTAACTTAAAATCATGGTAAAATTTTACAAACCTGATACCTAATATAAAATTATCATTAATATGAATAGATTTTAAACGTTATAGTGTTAATATTACCTTAAAACACATTCCAGTGCTATCCCGATAATCCGGACAGTACCACTCTTTTTACTCTATAATACGGACAGTAAATTTTTTATAAACGACATTCATGTTATACTCTTTGTATAATAACTGAACTTTTTACTGTAGTATTCGTCTGCGCGAGGAATTTTTGCAATATTGCTTTAGTTAGTTGAGTGTTTTTGTTGACATAGGTTCGCAAAACTTATTAAAGTTTAAGCTATACATATTTTTAAAAATTTCTTTATATAACTAGACATTGTAAAACAATCACCGCTATTGTGTTTGGCGTTTAACGCCTGAAAATTCGACAAATTGTAATAGCTTAAAGCTAAATAGCAAAAAGCTAAATTTTCTTTAATCTATTACAAAATGTCGAATCTGAAGGCGAAAAACGCCAAACACAATAAAGGTGAATGAATAGTAATAGCAATAGATCACATAAAAGTTTAAGAATAAAAAAGAAGTGTGAACTATTGGATGAAATAGTCACAGCCAAATCAGTAAGATGTGTTGCAGACAAATTTGGCAAAAAAAATCGACCGTGTTCGATATTAAAAAAATAGTGCTGCTTTGTGTCTAACATATATATGAATTTTCGTTTCATATACTACATATAAATGTAACATTTGTTGAACTATATTCTCTTTTTAATAAAAAACTTGATAAATAAATATAAAATTGATTTATTTTTTATTCTTTGCATTATGTATTTATGCAGGTAAAAAAATTGACATCTGTAATCCGAACACTCCAGTAATACGGACATTCTAAAAATTTATGGTGTCCGGATTATCGAGATAGTACTGTACTTAATGCAAAAATAATGTACTTTTTACGGTTTTGTATTTAAAAACACTTGACTAGGCTACTAATATCACGGAAATTCGATTAAAAAATGTTAAGCTTTACAGTCGACTCCGCTTTACTGGAAATAACCAAAACCAAATTTTTTTCAGTTATCCGATTTTTTCTCTAAAACGTAATTCGGATCACTGAAATTTGTTACAATTAAGCGTACTGCTTAAAATCAGTAAAATAATATATTTTATATCAAATCTGTATATCGATGGCTTAATATGAAAAGGTCGTATCTCGTTTTTTCACTAAATCGCGTTTTTTGCATATTCTGACGAAAGGCCCTCAAATACACGTTTCTTAAAAATTTTTTGTTTTTATATTAACAAATAAAAAATGTATAAATATTTAAAAAAAAGCCCTATCTAATTTGAGAAAATTCTTCGAAGAAAAAGGCCCTAACTCATTTTAATATCAATGCACTTTATTGATGTGGTTGATGGATTAGTTTTTAAAGCAACGTTGCTTTTATTATAACAAGAATAACAGAGTATAGAGTAGCAATTAGAAGCATAGTTACTCTGCCACTGGGCGAAATTGTTGTGAAATTGTATGAAATTTGCACCATTGTAATATGAAAGTGTGGAGAACTGAGACTTTAAATAATTGAAGCGTGAAAAATAAATTGAAGTGTCAAAAATAATTAAAGTTTGAATAATATGAATTGCTCAACAAAAAATATTGACTCCGGCGCTGTAAATTCAGATGATATTCGCAAGAGGAATAGATAGCGTTGCGAATAAATCCAAATGGAAAGCAAACGACAACAAAAAGAAAAGATTGGAAGGTGAGCAATATGAGTAGTATAGGAATGTATGAGCCACGGCAATTAAAATACTTAAAAATTCTCAAATTTCAATACAAATTTGGGCAATTACACTTAAAAATTCTCAAATTTCAGGACAAAATTTTAAAATTTTAAGTGGCCAAATTGTTCAAGTGGTTTGATCTTTGTGTGTGTGTGTGTAAATTTTCCCACGGTTTAATAAGGGGGTTCACATTGTTGTTGTTTTTTTCTTATAATGTAGACGTGTGAAATTCTGTCTGTCCGTATGAGACCGTGGGAATTTGTGTCTGTCCCTATGTGACCGTGGGAATATCAGTCCGTCGGTGTATGAGCGTGGGAATTTTTGTCTGTCCATATGTGACCTTCGAAATTTGTGTCTGTCCATATGTGACCGTGGGAATATATGTCCGTCGGTATGTGAGCGTGGGAATTTGTGTCTGTCCATATGTGACCTTGGCAATACATGTCCGTCGGTACGTGAGCGTGGGAATTTTTTTGTCTGTCCATATGTGAGTTTGTGTCGGTGTGTCCTTTATTAAAAGTGTTGTATAAATGGATCGCCCTAATTTTTTGTGAATATTTTCTTTTTGCTACAGTTTGATTTTGTCCTTTATTTTGGGTTGTTTAATTCTGGTGTGTGTACTTAAGAATTTTTTTTATTTTTATTTTCTTTTTGTTTGTTTTTGTGTGCAATGTTAGAATGTAGTCAATAGTTCAATTATGCTCGTCTTGAAGGCATTGTAAAAAAAATTTACTGTTCCTTCATATAGATACTAATACTATTTTTATATTAATATTGCATGTGTTTATTTTATGCTTGACGATCATCTATGAATTATATTTGGTGTTCTGGATGAAAGGTATGGGTTCTTTTGTTTTTTTCAAGTGTGGGTTCTGTTGTGAGCGGCGATTGCAATGTTTGTCTTTTAGACAGGCTGTGTGTGGCGATAGGTGTCTGCCCACATGGTGGACGGGTTTTATGGTTTCAATGTGTGGACATTTCTATTTTGAGTACGCAAAGGGATCAAGTATGAAATGTGATAGAATGTACATATTCATGCGTACATAAATATCTACAAATTTTTTTCATTTACGCATGTACATGCAAACAAATAATAATCGTTTACTATTTTTGCTCAAATATTCCCTTGTCCGTTAGAATGAATGAACCATTGTGCTTGTTTGATTGTGTGTTCTCTGAAATAAATATGTATGTATGTTTTTATTTGAAATAAAAAGACATTTATTTAAATTTTTATAAGCATTTATTTAAAAGTTTGTTAACATATTCATTTTACAATATTATTTTTTTTTTCATTCAAATGAATGAACCATTGTTTAAACATAAAGGCATTGTTTTAATTTTTATTAATAAGTAATATGTATAAAATTATATACTCGTGTATATATATATATATATATATATATATATATATATATATATATATATATATATATATATATATATATATATTTATAATTTTTTTCTTAATTTAAATCTGACTCCACTGCGTCCGCTGCCTCTACCAACAATTGATCGTCTTCATATAACGCGAGAAACATAGGTATATCTATATTTGGGAGAATTTGCACGTCCAATATTTCTATTTGAGGTTTATTATTTTCACATTCTACTCCGCTAGGCTGAGTATTAACGTTTAAAAATAACTCCTCATCGCCTGTCAGCATCTCTCCATATGCTGCATTTTCTTGGGGTGCGTCAGGCGTTGGCTGCGATGACAGCTCTAGGAAAAGCTCCTCATCTTCTTCAAGATATCTCTCGAATTCTTCCTGTCTGGCACTTCTCAGATATTCCTTCAAGTGATGACGCTGAAGTCTGCGATACAACGGGGTGTACCAGAAGGGCTTCATTTTACAACTAAACCCTCAACTTCAAAATCTAATATTTCTGTTTTGAAAATTTGTTTAGCTACAAAATTTTTGTAGTTTACCATTTACCACAATGTTTTATCCACTTAGCAGTTTCTTTTGTTACAAAATTTGGATCGTCTCTGCTTACATATGCATTTCTCCGTATTCTGTGTATATCACTTATCAACATATTTGTTTACATAAATATTGTCTATGTAGCAGTTTATTTCACTACAAAATTGTGTAACGTACGTGCATGCATAAGCAAGCCTCCGTATTCTGTGTATATCACTTATCAACATATTTGTTTAAATAAATATTGTCTACGTAGCAGTTTCATTCCCTTAAACATATTATAACATATGTGCATGCATGAGCATGCCTCCGTATTCTGTGTATATCACTTATCAACATATTTGTTTACATAAATATTGTCTACGTAGCAGTTTCATTCCCTTAAACATATTGTAACGTATGTGCATGCATGAGCATGCCTCCGTATTCTGTGTATATCACTTATCAACATATTTGTTTACATAAATATTGTCTACGTAGCAGTTTCATTCCCTTAAACATATTGTAACGTATGTGCATGCATGAGCATGCCTCCGTATTCTGTGTATACCACTTATCAACATATTTGTTTACATAAATATTGTCTACGTAGCAGTTTCATTCCCTTAAACATATTGTAACGTATGTGCATGCATGAGCATGCCTCCGTATTCTGTGTATACCACTTATCAACATATTTGTTTACATAAATATTGTCTACGTAGCAGTTTCATTCCCTTAAACATATTGTAACGTATGTGCATGCATGAGCATGCCTCCGTATTCTGTGTATACCACTTATCAACATATTTGTTTACATAAATATTGTCTACGTAGCAGTTTCATTCCCTTAAACATATTGTAACGTATGTGCATGCATGAGCATGCCTCCGTATTCTGTGTATACCACTTATCAACATATTTGTTTACATAAATATTGTCTACGTAGCAGTTTCATTCCCTTTAACATATTGTAACGTATGTGCATGCATGAGCATGCCTCCGTATTCTGTGTATACCACTTATCAACATATTTGTTTACATAAATATTGTCTACGTAGCAGTTTCATTCCCTTAAACATATTATAACATATGTGCATGCATGAGCATGCCTCCGTATTCTGTGTATATCACTTATCAACATATTTGTTTACATAAATATTGTCTACGTAGTCACTACTTTTTTTTTCTCTTTTTATTCTGTTCACATGCCTTCTTCCAAGAATAAAAAATTTTCTTTGTAGCCAACGATTTCTGTAGTTACAAGTGTTTTTGTAGTTACAGTATTTGGATTTTAACCGTTTTCATATGTTTGACTTTGAAAACTACTTTGTTGGTATGCAGCTTACTATACCATTTTCAGGAATTAATATAATTCAAATTTTCTAAGATAGAATTCAGTACATTTTTGTATCTAAAAGTGAGAAGTCGTGAATATTTAAAAATTCTTTGTGTAATAAATATAAAGCACCTCAAAAATATTATTTGTTTATTAAAAATAAAAGTGCATCATACAAAGTGCAAAGACAGAATATTAATATATAAAGATCCGTAGAAATTATTCTTGTTATTCTAACAAAAATTATATACAAAAAGAATTTCAAATATCAAAATAAAGAAATGAGTTCACCAGATTTTAAGTGTAATATCTGTAATAAGGTATACAGATACCAAAAATCATATTTAGCACATTGCAAAAGTCATGTTCAACCTCAAGAAGTGCAAGAGTTTGTGCAATTTCCAACACCTGCATACAACCCAGCATTAACATACAACCCAATGTCCTGGAACAATTTTCAATATCAATATCCAGTGCAGATGCAGGGATATAATAATCAGTTTTTTCTACCCATGGAAATACCACATTATCCATTTCAATATGCCGTACCCTTGCAGTTGCAGCAGTATAATATCCCCAATTACTACCCAAGCTATTGGCCTATTGAGAATTCTATTCAACAAGCGGACAATTATGAACATAGAGACATGGATATAAGTCAAGCAAACCACGATGAGGAAGATATGGATACATCTAATTCTTTGAGTGAACGGCAGGAGCAAGCTCCAAATGATCCCAAATATTTCTTAATAAATAGCGCATTTAAGAACAACATTGCAACATACGGAATTCCAATAAATAAACACTGCATTCTATTTGAAGATGCTGTCAATGAAAATAGACCTATCATCAAGGAAAGGCTTGAAATTAGTCTAGCATTACACAGTATTATTAAATTTAATATTACTCTTATTGGGGAGTATATTAAAATTGTTAGTGATGATATGGAATTGTGTACTATTTCACATAGGGCCAGAATGCATCTTTTGTGCTTTGGAGATGATGTTGGCGAAATTATAGAAAAACAACTGCAAGAAATAGAAAACAAAATGTCAGAGTTTCAAGAGCGGGATTCTGGGTGGACCTTAATAAGAATCGTTCGTCTTGAAATTTCTGTAAATAAATCATCATTGGTTAGAGGATCGAACTGGATTAGCACGCCAGAGAAACTCAAAAATAAATCTGCTTGCATTAATGTCGAAAACAATGACATTTATTGTTTTAAATGGGCCATAATATCTGCACTGGATTCATCTGATATTAAAGAACGACGACGGTGCAGCTCATATAATATTGCTGATATAAGTAGCGAATTAATCAGGCTTCAAAACAATGTTGTGCTAGATTTCAGCCTTTTAAGTTTCCCTCTAAAATTAAAGGATATCGGAATTTTTGAAGGGAACAACATTGATATCAGTGTTAATGTGTTTGGGTATGATGAGGAAGCTGATGAAATTATTGGACCATTTTACCTCACAAAAGAAGAAAAAACAAACATGTTAACTTACTTCTTCTGGAGAAAAGCAAATGTCATCACTTTATTTTTATAAAAAACATATCAAAGTAAGTAAAGAAATACACATATTCACTTACGCACATACAAATATATTGGTATGAATATTTATATCTATTTTCCTTCCACAGACTTTTAAAACATCAGACTACGAAGCACTGCAGAAAACTTTTGTTTTGCAACAGCTGTCTGCAATACACACACAGTGATAGGACTATGGAGCAACACAAATTGGAATGTGGTAACATCGTTACCACTATGCCGTCAGCTCCAAATAATATTCTTAATTTTAAGGGGCATCACAGGAAAATGGATGTGCCCTTCGTTATATATGCAGACTTCGAATGCATATTACAGGAGATTGATGTTAGTGTGAGTAATAAAACCAAATTAGTTAAGAAACATACCGCCTGTGCTTTTAGTTACTATGTTAAGTGTTTTCATACGAACAACTTAGATAAATTAAGAATATATACGGGTAAAGACGCCTCCAAAAAATTTGTAGAATTTTTAATTAAAGACTGCGAAGATATATATAATGATTATTTATTAAATAATAAGAAAATGGATGTGCTATCCCCTTCAGAGACTTATAATTTTTATAATGCTTTGACTTGTCATATATGTCAACAGAGTCTAGGTAATGATCGTGTTAGAGATCACTGTCATGTTAGTGGAAAATTTAGAGGTGCAGCCCACAAAAACTGTAATTTAAATTACCAAATTCCTAAGTTCATACCAGTATACTTTCACAACTATTCCAACTATGATTCACATCTTTTTGTTAAAGAATTGGGAAAAATTTCTATGCAACTTAAAGTACTCCCTCTTAACAAGGAAAAATATATTTCACTTTCCCAATTTACAGAAATGAGCGATGGTCATAATCTTGAAATAAGATTTCTTGACACAATACGATTTATGGCCGACAGTTTGGAATCATTGACTTCAAATTTATGCGATAATGATTTCATCACCATTAAATCTATGTTTCCCTTAGAAAAAGAATTTCAGCTGATTAAGAAAAAGGGTATTTTTCCGTATGAGTATCTAAATTCTTTTCATAAGCTTAATGAGTGTCAGCTTCCTTCGCGCAGAGATTTCTTTAATAAACTGAACAACAAGGAATGTTCTTTAGAGGAATACTCACATGCCGAAGAGGTTTGGAATACTTTTGGTTGCAAAACCATGAAAGATTACATGGAATTATATTTAAAAACAGACGTGCTTTTATTAACAGGTATTTTCGAGAACTTCAGAAAAGTTTGTAAAAGTATATATGAGCTGGATCCATGTCAATATTACACAGCTCCTGGACTTTCATGGGATGCAATGTTGAAATATACAAGAATTGAGCTCGAATTATTAACAGACATAGATATGTACAATTTTATGAAAAAGGGCATACGTGGTGGAATTGTACAGTGTAGCAAAAGATATTCTAAAGCTAACAACAAATATTTAGAAGATTTTGATAAAGAAAAGCCGTCCGAATTTCTTGTATATTTAGATGCAAATAACCTGTACGGTTGGGCGATGTCTGAATATCTCCCATATGGAGGATTCAGATGGTTATCGAATGAGGAGCTCAATTTGGATCCGGAAAGCATAGCCGATAATTCAACAGATGGTTATGTGTTTGAAGTCACATTGGATTACCCTTTTAACCTACACGACTTACACAATGACCTTCCTTTTTGTGCTGAAAATAAAAAAACTTTGCAAACGAAGCACAGCAAATTAATAACCGATTTCTCTACAAAGCATTCATACGTTATCCATTATAGAGTTCTCAAACAATGTTTGAAATATGGTTTAGTTTTAAAGAAAATACATCGAATTCTAACATTTAAACAATCTCCATGGCTAAAAGGTTATATTGACTTAAATACCCAGCATAGAGCCACTGCTAAAAATGCTTTTGAGAAAAATTTCTTCAAATTGCTTAATAATACAGTGTATGGGAAAACTATGGAGAATGTGGACAACAGGAGAAATGTAAGAATTGTAACCAATTGGAGCAGAACTAATCGGAATCATTTGGGGGCTCAAGACTGGATATCAAAATCCAATTTCCATAGTTTGTCCATATTTTCTGAAGATATGGTAGCTATCGAAATGAATAGAGTGAAGACATTTTACAATAAGCCCATTTACTTGGGATTTTGTGTACTTGAACTCTCTAAATGGAAAATGTATGATTTCCATTACGGCTACATGCAACCTAAGTTCAAGAAAAACTTATCATTAAATTATATGGACACTGACTCTTTTATTTATACAATAAAAACAGACGACTTTTACGCAGACATAAAGCCTGACATCGAACAACAATTTGATACATCAGATTATGCTCTAGCTAATAGGTATGACATTCCTCTTTTGAACAAAAAAGTTTTGGGTATGATGAAAGACGAAAATTTCGGGAAAATAATGACAGAATTTGTTGGGCTGCGACCTAAAATGTATTCCTTTAGCATTCAAAATGAAAATGATGTAAAAAAATCGAAGGGGGTAAAGAAATCCATTTTAGATAAGTATAGTTTATTGTCATATAGAAATTGTTTGTTTGATAAGTCCATTGTATATGATACCATGTTAACGTTTAAGTCCAAATTACATCAAATTTATACTAGTGAATTAAGTAAGGCAGTATTAAGTTATGCAGACGATAAGAGAAAAATTACTAACAATAACATAAATACTTTAGCATGGCATCATTTTCGTATAGAAGAAACTAATCCTCATTACGAACTTGATATGCTTTTAGCAGATATTGCTAGTTTAGAAGAAGAAGAAGAAATGTGATAATATATAGTATTAAGAGAACAAATTGTTTTATTTTTAACAGAAATAAATAGAAAATACATATATTAAAAATGAGAAAAAAAAATCTTGATTTTTGTTTTATTGTTTTTTGATTTTTATTTAGCTTCAATGAAATATTACATAATACGAATTAATTAAATTATTTATCACCATTTTTCTCAAATAAAATACGGAGCATCGGCAAGTATCTGGACCTTCCTCACAAGCTGGATGACTCCACGGACAAGACTTGAAGTGACCATTGTCCTTGTCCTCATCTTCCATTATACCAAACTCCTGGTTTTCATCCAACATATGGAGGAAAAATTTCACCATTTCCCTGTGTTCATATAGTTGACATCCTTCAAAATCGGCTAAGAATTGTTCAACCTTGTTTCTTATTTCGCTCATGATTTAATTTTTATTTTAATTTTTGTACCCGAAATTGGCTTGCGATCTTTTTGACTATTAGTTCTCTACTAAATGATATACAATTCAAAAAACTAAATCTGCTTTTCACTCCAAAACTAATTTAAAATTTTGAGTCAAGAACTCAAAAATTTATACATATATCACTATCTTCTTCCACTTTTTCAGTTTTAAGTACAGATTTCATTATTCATCTATTCTTTTGTTCCCTCTCTCTCTCTATCTTCTTGGAACTTTTCAGTTTTAAGTACAGATATCATTATTCATCTATCTGTCTTTTGCCCCCTCTCTCTCTCTATCTTACATACAAATCAAAAACTTGCCTTTGTGCCTTGGAATATTTTTCATGTCTTTCTGAGATTTAAATTAAAATTTCGAACAATTAGCCTATAGAATCTTAATTCAAATTTAATATAGCAATATAAAATGTTCGTTAAAATTATTACTACATACAAATTTAAGCTATGGCTTGAGCTACCCAATAATAAAAATTGGAAAAACGTTCACATGTACTTAAGTATAAAATTCAAACCAAAAAAGTTTGACTTAGGTATGATGGAACAAAAAATTCAGAAAAATGGGACATGAAGAAAAAATAATCAAACGGTAACACGGGTATTATAACAATAACATGTTAACATCAGGTTGATACAGTTCCCGTATTCTTTTTCACAATAAAATTTGTGTAAATAGGAACTGTGATCACATTCAACTAAGCCACCTAATAAGTGGTGACAAACACAATACACATGAGCACTGATGATGAAAGGGTTGCGTCTTTCGAAAACAGCTGTTCTGCTCTGCTGTGTAAGTTGAATAAAACTGATGTTGACTTGCCTTTGTGCCTTGGAATATTTTTCATGTCTTTCTGAGATTTAAATTAAAATTTCGAACAATTAGCCTATAGAATCTTAATTCAAATTTAATATAGCAATATAAAATGTTCGTTAAAATTATTACTACAAATCAAATATCATTGTTTATCAATTTTCAGTTAGACTTCTTAGTGTCTAGAAGGCTTATATCGTGAATACTTTGAAATTGAAGTTCAAACTTGTAAGTTGTGAAATATTAATAGCGCAATGAGTTTAATAAGCAAATTCAATTCCTGTAATACAAAATCCTTAATACATATAAAGGATTTAGATGAATCGTCCAAATACGTCATCGTACGTGCAAAGCGAGTAACAACAAAGTACGGGGAAACAGTTCAACTTGAACTGGAAAACCATATACTGTTTCTCCCCAACCGATACAATGTATTAACAGATGTAGAATTAGAGGACCTTTCAAGTGAAAAATATCGACTTCAAAGAAAAGGAGAGAGAAACGTGACCTTAGAAAGCGAGATGAACGAGTTTTTGATACCAAACTGTCAGTACCCCGTTTGGCACTAAAAAAAGAAAAAATCAAAACAATGTTATATACGATTATTTTTTAATTAACAAACAAAAAAATTAAAATAAAACAAAATAATTTTTTTTTTACTATACAGATATATGCTTGTGTTTTATTTTATATATTTAGTTATTTCATAAAGAAATTTCAAACATAAATGGCCACAATTAAATGTATTAAAGTTTTGATGTGGATTGTAGTTGTATTCAATATTTCTACCTAGGTATTTGATTAACTCTAAAGGAGGTTGTAAATTTCCGAAGCTGTCGAAATACTGTTTTTCATCATTGTTTCTATAGTGTGCTACCCAATGAGTACCTGGTCCTGTTGACAAATCTAAATTGATTATTCCACATTCGATTTTCCTTGCACGTTTTGGCAGCGAGTCCAACATGAAAACTCCTCTAAAGTGTGGAATATTTCTTGAAAATTTTCTTAGATCAAGTTCTGATAATGGTCTGTTGGGTAGCATGTCTAATAGTTTTTTGATTGATCTCTACAAACAAGTCCATAACCCTTTTTATAAGGTTTAAGGTACAGTCCTTCTCCCACAGCAATAGACTCCATTGCTTTATTGTGTCTGGTGGCTTCCTCAAATTGTTTTTTTGCATTCTTTGTTGCATTTACAGCCTTAGCTATAGCGGCACCTCCAGTTGATAGACTACCAAGTGCACCTAGAGCAGTTAGAATCGGAATTAGCGGTAAAAATCCACCAATTTTTGGAACATTTATAATACGCGGTATTACAACACGAGCTTTTTTCCCCTTAAGAGATTTACTGATAGTTTTACGAGCAATCCTGATGGCCGAGTTAATGTCTTGTGGTTTTTGCTTCCGTAATGTTTTTGTTGCTTCTTTAATTGTTTTATGAAACAGTTTTTTGTCGTTTATACGAATTCGGGATGATGGTCTTTTTCCATTTGTCCTTTTCTTTACTTCAACACCCATACCAAGTTTAGCTTTCGCTTTCATTGCGTTGGTGACGATATATGCAAATGTTTTTTCCGCAAGATTGCTATCGTTTGAAAGAACTCTTTCCCAAGCTTTATTTTCAAGAATTTTATCAGCTTGGTGTCTACTGCTTAATTCTTTGTTTTTAGAGTAAGCTATATCGTGATTTTTGCAAGCAGCATCCAGTAAATTAATTCCTTTATCTCCTCTAGCTAAACGCTTTTCCAATCTTGTGCCAGGTCCACAGTACTGATATCCAGGAAGATGTAATTCAAAAGGTAGAGAATTTATTGTCCTATTTAGTAAACCTTCACCAACGATAGTTTGTTTGTGACTAACACTTTTGTTATAAAATACAACCATATTACTTTAATCTGCAATAAAAGATATTGTTTGAAAATTTCACAAGTAGTTATTAAAATGCGCTTCGTAAAACAACATAAAAATATTTTAGTTCGTAATGCTGATATTTCTTCAATTGACAGTAAAAAATTAAGGCATAGTTCCTTGTTACCAAATTCTATTCGAGCATTAATAGTTGGTCCTTCAAATTGCGGAAAAACTAATGTCATGATTAGTTTGCTGGAAAGTCCTAATGGTCTCAAGTTTGAAAACATTTACTTATACTCAAAATCTCTATATCAACCTAAATATGAGTACCTAAAGAAATTAATTTCACCAATTAAAGGAATGGGATACTACACATTCTCAGATAATGAGTCCGTTGTTCCTCCTAGTGAAGCTAAAAGCAATTCAATTATGATTTTTGATGACGTTGCATGTGAAAAGCAGAACAATATACGAGCATATTTTTGTATGGGTCGTCATAAGAACGTAGACTCATTTTACTTGTGTCAAACTTACACAAGAATTCCAAAGCATTTGATAAGAGATAATGCTAATGTAATTATTATGTTTAAACAAGATGCGGCAAATATGAGACATGTATACGATGATCATGTTGCTAGCGATATGAACTTTGAGAAGTTTCAACACATTTGTCGAGAATGTTGGAAAGAAAAATATGGTTTTTTGAATTAAACAATGGTCGCTATAGAAAGTCATTTGATTACTTCATCATAATATAAATTACTGTTTCATCAATGGTACCGATTAGTATTTAATCTGGCTTTAAACTTTATACATGTCTTTGTTGTAAATGATCAGATAAGTAAAACCTGATCTGATAGCTGATAACCTGATCTGATAAGCTGATCCTATACCTGATAACCTGACCTGATAGCTGATAAGCTGATCCTATACCTGATAACCTGACCTGATAGCTGAAAACCTGATCTGATAACTATCTAACTGACCTGATCTGATACTTGTTAAACTGACCTGATAACTAAAATGAATGAAAAACTTCTTAGAGACTTGGTGAGAACAAGAAATATATTGAAGAAAAAGCTCCGAAGTATAAAAACTGGTGAAATGAATACACATGAACAATTAAGAGATACATTCAAGCCTATCACAGAACCTTTAAAAGAATTTATCAGAAGCTCTAAATACATTGATAGACCGGTCGAAAGAGAACAGAATGATAAGAAAACTGGAATTGATGACAATGAAAGTTTTCCTCCCCAGAACTCAACAATGAAATTTGAATCGAGTACGCCCAAGAAACTAATTGAAGAAACAATGTTTAAACAGTCTAATAGTAAAAGCAGCAGTGATTATGATGAAGACGACTTTTACTCACAAAATTCTAATAATGAAGAAAGTTATCCCGACTTATCACTAATGCAATCAAGAAATGAACTAGATACTAACTACGGCCCACATAGAGATAATAATAACGAATGGAAATTTGGTAATAGTAACATCGAGTTTAATCAAGATAAGATACAGGTTGGTGGTCAAATATGGGCTCTTACTCCAGGGCTGTTTTCTTTGATGTTTCATAAAACACCAAAAAACTATGATAAATTTGAACTCGAAATCTATAAAAAAATATTACTTACTACCAATGCGCACAGGAGAGGCTATAAGTCTGATGGTCAAATAAAAGGGAGTAGAGCGTCCAAGTACAAACATATTATTGGAAAACTTTTTAAAGGGGAAAATCCTACGAGCTCATCAGATGTAACAAAAACTAATTATTTGGGAAGGGGTTTGATGCAGTTGAACCTTCATAATCCAAACTATATATACTGGGATGATCCAAACGAGTTGGTAGATCGACTTAGACTACTGCTTGCATCACAGTCTGCAGGTCATACTAATCACAACAACGAGATTGTCTCAATTATTGAAGAACTACGTGAAGCTAATATAATAATGTAACCTATATACGCAGATCTTTTATTTATTTTTTTTATATAAAGTATGTCTGTTGATAAATTTGGGCATTACATAAACGATAGAAGTGAAGTTATGTTAAACAAAAATGCTCCTAAGTTGTTGGGCTTTTTTCTGGATACGAACGAAAACCTTGATGTGCAACACAAGAGAATCAGAAATGTTGCAAACGCTCTGGAGGAAAACGATGTTATCAGTAAATTGTTTCTGCAAAATGAACTCAAAAAACAGCAAGAGGAAACAGCCTTGCAATTAGCAAAGGTTAATGCTCATTTGCAGGATATCAATAACAAAATGGATGAAAAGCTTTTAAGAAATCAAATATTTGTTGATCAGGAAATTGAAGAGCTAAGAGAAAAAATTTATAGAATCGAAAATTACGCTTTCGAATCAATAGGTAAAAGTACACCAAGAAGACCACAACACACTTAAAAAAGCGACTAGAGAAATTAAATGTCTTCAAAAAGAAATATAGTAAACGAACTGCATAAGCAAGCTCGAAAAAGTTTTGTACGTCGTAGAGTTGTAATGAAAGGAATAGATGATCTTTGGCAAGCTGATTTAGTCGAAATGGGAAATTATTCGGTAGACAACAGAAATTATCGATTTTTGCTAACTGTAATTGATACGTTCTCAAAATTTGCTTGGGCAGTACCCTTGAGAAGGAAGAATGCATTTGAAACAACACAGGCAATGGAGAACATTTTTACATCGGGACGAGCACCAAAAAATTTACAAACAGACGATGGTAAAGAATTTTTCAATAAACATTTTAGTCAGCTGATGGATCAATACAATATTAATCACTACTCAACATATAGCACTATGAAAGCCTCAATAGTTGAACGATTCAATAGAACATTAAAAGGAATGATGTGGAAAGAGTTTAGTTTTAATGGTTCATACAACTGGCTTGATATATACAAAGATTTAATTAATGCATACAATAGAAAAGTTCATCGCACCATTAAAATGCCACCGATTAAAGTCAACTCAACAAATGAGAAGCAGCTTCTAAATACAGTATACAGCCATTTAAAGATGTACAAAATGTCAAAATTTAATGCAGGGGACCATGTACGCATAAGCAAATATAAAAACATTTTTGAAAAAGGTTATACTCCGAATTGGACAACAGAGATCTTTACAATTAAGAGAGTACAAAATACATATCCTACAACATACATATTAGAAGACTATCGCGGAAATCCTATTAGAGGTGGGTTCTATGAAGAAGAACTTTCAAAAACCAGATATCCAAATACATATCTAGTTGAAAAAGTCCTTAAAACTAAAGGACAGAAGGTGTTTGTTAAGTGGCTGGGCTTTAGTAATGAACACAATTCTTGGATAACCAAAGATGAGATATTGTAAATTGAAGAAATAAATGTGCAACAACAACAACAACAATTGCATCAATATTTTAATTTAAATTTAATATAAGTATATATATAATAAATATGTAACTGATTCTTATAAATTATACTGTGTGCTTAACTTTATTTATTTACAATCAAACAGTCACAATGTCAATAACATTGACTCTGAGCTCCAATTCATCAGAGCTATCTGCTAATTATTTTCCTCCTGTTGATTTAAACGGAAACTATGAATGTGCTCTAACTGATTTCCATTCATATAACAGTATCCCGAATGTAGACTCCTATAACAACATGTTTCATATAGGGGAACATGTAATTGAAATACCGATCGGATCTTATGAATTAAATGATATAGTTGACTATATAGAAAAAGAATACAAACGATATACGCCAGAAAACACAATTTGTATTGAAGCCAATAACAATACAATGCAAGTTAAAGTCAGCAGCTCTAAAGAACCAATATATTTTAATAATGAAAATACAATAGGTAGACTTTTAGGATTCAATAGCAGAATATTAACTCCAAACAAGGAACATTACTCCGATCTTCCAGTGAATATCTTTAAGGTTAATCTTTTGAGAATTGAAAGTAGTATTGTGGTTAATACTTATATGAATAATTCTAAAGCTCATACACTACATGAGTTTCCGATTAACGTACCTGCTGGCTATAAAATAGTTGAGATTCCCAAAAATCTTATTTATTTACCAGTAAACTCCAGAGAGATAAGTTCATTAGCTCTTCGCGTGGTCGATCAAAACGGCGACTTAATTAATTTTCGAGGAGAGGAAATTACAATACGAATACATTTAAGAGCAATTAAATAATGATAATATACAACAGAAATATATCGAAGAATACTACAGCAACATTTAATCCTCAAACATTACAACCTAAACAACAATTGAAAACATCTGTTCATCAAAAATCACTTACAACAGCAAACAAGAGTTTCCTCAAGTCTTTGAATTTGAAACTGAAATCAAAATGAGTTCAATAATAGATGTTTTAGATAAACCGTTATCTGACGAGAATATAATTAAAAAGGACTATCATACATACATACCATACCTTCAGTCTTTCAACAACAACGATGAAATAAGAATTTCAATACAAAATCAAGATTTATATGTGTTACCTAGTGAAAGCTACATATATGTGGAAGGATTTGTTGTAGACGAAAAAACATCGAAATCTACACCCAACTTTCAATTAAAAAACAATTTTGTTGCATATCTCTTTGACGAAATTCGCTATGAACTAAATGGTATTGAAATTGACCATACAAGATATTTGGGAGCCACTAGCACCATAAAAAATTTGGTTTCTTTATCACCTACGGAAAGCGTTGTGTTGCAAAATGCTGGATGGAATAAACTTGATAATATGACTCTTCAAAATGGACATTTTAATTTCTATGTACCACTTAAACTTCTTTTAGGATTCGCTGAAGACTACAATAAAGTTTTAATAAATGGTAAGCATGAGTTGATACTATTGCGTAATAAGAACGACGAAGATCTTGTATACTCTAATGTTTCCACTGAGAAAGCAAAACTTACAATTTCACTAATATCATGGAGAATTCCACATGTTCAATTATCTGATCATAGTAAATTGAATATGATCAAAATACTTAACAGTGGTGCTGCTATACCAGTGGCATTCCGTAGTTGGGATTGTCATATCAATCCACAACTTAATACGGGTACAAGTCATATATGGAATGTTAAACTGGCTGCAAATAAAGAACGCCCTCGCTTTGTGCTGATTGCTTTTCAACAAGAAAAAAAATTTGTTCATTGCGATCTTAGTAACTTGAAAGTACATTTAAACTCAACCTCTTACCCATATGACGATCTTAATATAAAATTTAAAAATGATCGCTATGCGATTCTATATGATATGTATCTAAGATTTCAACAAAGCTACTACATGAAACAACCCCAACCTCTTCTAACTGGCCAAGAGTTTAAAAATAATGCTCCAATTATTGTAGTAGATGTCAGTCATCAAAACGAAACGCTCAATACCGGACCAATCGACATAAAGATTGAATTTGAAACAGCAACTAATATTCCAGCAAAAACATCTGCTTATTGCGTTCTCATTCATGATCGCATAATAGAATACATACCAATAAAAGGTCAAGTACGGAAGGTCTTATAAATTAAATAGCATGGATGGTGATATTGTTTTTGTAGACTTGCAAGGTTTCAAAAATAATTCAAACGACTTCATCGCAAAAGAACTAGCTGTAGTTCTCAGCAACAACGAATGCCTCAATTTCATCATAAAACCGCCTTTTGATTTCGAATACTTATCAACCAAAAAGCAGAGAGAAGCAGTTTGGTTAACCAAAAACTATCATCATATTAAATGGAATGATGGATCAGTCTCAATTCAAAGCGTTTGCAAATTTTTAAAATCCAATATAAGAAATTCACAAATATATGTTAAGGGGGAAGAGAAAAAAAGATGGCTAGAAAAAATGATTCATCAAACAGTTCATAACATTGAAGACATTGGCTGCATTAATTTTAAACAAATGGAAACTAAGCACTCAAAATATTTCTATTGTAGCTATCACGACTATGGTGTTTGTGCCTTAAGAAATGCAATTTTACTTAAAAATGAATATGTTAACAAACTTTTAAATAAATGCTTATAAAAATTTAAATAAATGTCTTTTTATTTCAAATAAAAACATACATACATATTTATTTCAGAGAACACACAATCAAACAAGCACAATGGTTCATTCATTCTAACGGACAAGGGAATATTTGAGCAAAAATAGTAAACGATTATTATTTGTTTGCATGTACATGCGTAAATGAAAAAAATTTGTAGATATTTATGTACGCATGAATATGTACATTCTATCACATTTCATACTTGATCCCTTTGCGTACTCAAAATAGAAATATCCACACATTGAAACCATAAAACCCGTCCACCATGTGGGCAGACACCTATCGCCACACACAGCCTGTCTAAAAGACAAACATTGCAATCGCCGCTCACAACAGAACCCACACTTGAAAAAAAACAAAAGAACCCATACCTTTCATCCAGAACACCAAATATAATTCATAGATGATCGTCAAGCATAAAATAAACACATGCAATATTAATATAAAAATAGTATTAGTATCAATATGAAGGAACAGTAAATTTTTTTTACAATGCCTTCAAGACGAGCATAATTGAACTATTGACTACATTCTAACATTCACACAAAAACAAACAAAAAGAAAATAAAAATAAAAAAAATTCTTAAGTACACACACCAGAATTAAACAACCCAAAATAAAGGACAAAATCAAACTGTAGCAAAAAGAAAATATTCACAAAAAATTAGGGCGATCCATTTATACAACACTTTTAATAAAGGACACACCGACACAAACTCACATATGGACAGACAAAAAAATTCCCACGCTCACGTACCGACGGATATGTATTGCCAAGGTCACATATGGACAGACACAAATTCCCACGCTCACATACCGACGGACATATATTCCCACGGTCACATATGGACAGACACAAATTTCGAAGGTCACATATGGACAGACAAAAATTCCCACGCTCATACACCGACGGACTGATATTCCCACGGTCACATAGGGACAGACACAAATTCCCACGGTCTCATACGGACAGACAGAATTTCACACGCCTACATTATAAGAAAAAAACAACAACAATGTGAACCCCCTTATTAAACCGTGGGAAAATTTACACACACACACACAAAGATCAAACCACTTGAACAATTTGGCCACTTAAAATTTTAAAATTTTGTCCTGAAATTTGAGAATTTTTAAGTGTAATTGCCCAAATTTGTATTGAAATTTGAGAATTTTTAAGTATTTTAATTGCCGTGGCTCATACATTCCTATACTACTAATATGTGGGCATATCTAAGAAAGAACTTTCCCAAAAACCATCTCGACAACTCGGTGAGTCGTGTCCATCAGAGTATTGTGTGAAAAGTGCATTAAGAAACTGTTTAGTGTTTTCCGAGGCCATTCGAAAGGAAATATTTAAATTGTTTTGGGAAATGTCCTGGGAACAAAACCGGATGTATATTACTGGTCTTATTAAAATTTCGGACAAAAAAGTAATAGCTCTGAAAATTCGAGACGAGCTTATACCATAACATAGCTCCTCAAACAGGATTCCAATAGATTACAAGTATGCCGCCCTTGTTTCATTCAACACTAGGACTAAAGGAAAAGATGGTTCGAAATTGGATCGACTCTGCCGGTAAACACGGTTCGCAAAATAGCCCCGACAAGTCATTAAGTATGCGCAAGTCTGCTAATCTATCAACAGTAGCCGGTAAGCATAATCAAAAACGACGTTGTTTCCTACAAACGTGGCTGAATGAGTTACCAAAAATAGAGTGTCATTATTGTAGGAAAGATTCCAAGACGGATTTTTCTTCATATCAAGACATTTACCGGATCTATGTCCACGAGTGTGAATCCAAAAGAAAAATGAGAGCATGAAATTATTATACCCTATTTTTGATGAAATAATGAAGAAATCGAACTATTGCATTTTTAAGCCTAGAAAGGACCAGTGCGACTTTTGTGTATCTCACAAAGCAAATAATATCTCGGACGAAGCTTATCAAAAACGTAGACATGACGTTGAAGAAATGCGTGAAGAAAAATACCACGATATTAAAAATGCCGAAGCCGGATTATGTGCAGTTTTTTGTATGGATGTGCAAGCAGTGAAGTTGCTGCTTCAAATCAATGCCAGTGCTGCTTATTATAAAATGAAATTGCAACTGCATAACTTCACCATCAACGATATTGTCACGCACGATTCAGACAAATATGGTTGGGATGAAACAGATGGCAATCTAGTCTCCTCCGTTTTGGCAACATGCCTTATTAAGCACTTACGAAATTTCACTGCTCGTTTCGATTGCTTCCATCGGATTGCCATTATTTTTATGATAAGTTACCGTTTAGACACTAATTTTAGTTAAAAGTAATCTATTATATGTTTCTTACCTGAATTTTTTTTGTTGAGTTTTTTCATTATTTATAACATGCATTATTTATTTATTTTGTTTTATTAAAATATGTATCTAATTTTCACCGTAGTCTAAAAAAGCCCTAACATGAATTTTCTTTCAAAAATATGAATAACTAAATCCCTATCTTACATATCTTCATTAATATTAAAAAAAATTTAAAATAAAAGTGGTCATTGCATTTTTACTAATAAACTGCGTTCAAAAACATATATATAAACATATATTGACAAATCTTTCCGATTTTATTCAGTTTTTTCCTTCTCCTGTAAAGTAGCTAAAAGTTGAGATACGCCTTTTTCATATTAAGCCATCGATATATTTTTTACGTCAATTTAACGTAAAAATTTTATTTTAAGAAAAATTATTCATAGAATTATTCATTTTGTTGTTGAAATTTTTTACGAATTCCTCGAATATGTCTAGCCACATGCATTGACAATATAATAGAAAAATACAATAAAGTTCGTAAGAGCGAAAAGGACAAATACATTTCTCCATTTGCACAATTTTTTCAGCCTTAAGTTATGCAATCGATTTCTAATAAATAATTTTGTTATTGTTTATTTTTTCGCTAAAGCGAAGTAAGTTTCACACAAAACGTAGTTGTGGGCTAGCTTTTGGTTTTCAGTAATACGATATTTCCAATAAAGCGAAGTGAATAAGACTAGCTGCGTTTAAAATCAGTGTTTCGCAGTGTTTCAATAATCCGATTTTTTTCAGTAAGGCGTGTTGCGCTAAAGCGGATTCGACTGTATTTTAAAATGTAAATGATCCGCTAAAATAATAAACAAGTGAACATGTGTACATTTCATATACAAATTAAAATTTGAGTCCTTCAAATTTTTAAAAAAAAAAATAATTTTTATTTTATCTCTTTTCTTAATTGCTACTTGCTTAAGACTTACTTAAACCAAAAGCAATCATCATAATTAGTATGTTGTTTTGGTATTTTGTATAAACAGCACTTTTTGTGAGAAAAATAAATTGTATAACTTAATATTCTTTTACTTTGCTAGACATGTCATCAGCATAAATGGTGGGAAAGACAAAAGCAAGAATTTAATTTTATTAAATGATAATAAATATGAAACACCTTAACTCCACCCTTTGTAAAATCAATCGTCCCGATTGCTTAAAGAATTGGCAGATCATTGACACTGCGAATCACGGGCTTTGTTTGGGATTTCAATTTTTTTCCGGATTGGTTTCCTTTGAGTCTTTTGATTCCCGTTCCACAAACGACATTCGTTATTTTTATATCTGGTTTTGGAGTTTTTTTAATCTTATAAGTCACCAAAATCATGCTAGAAAACAATATGATAAAAATGATTGAATTGGCCGTAAGCATCCATTTCCCCTTTGTTGATATTGAGCTAATTTGTTCAACGTTATTTATTTGGAGTTCTTTTATCATTTCCAGTGATAGGATTTCTTCGTGTTTAAGCAAACGTTTATTCAAGAAGAAAAAGACAAAGCAAGAAATAAAAGAAGTAGCCGTTACAAGTATAAATGTGTGTGAATAAAAAGCCATGACAAGAAACAATAAAGTATGATAATGTGAAACATATGCAGAGTTGTACTTTAGGCAAATAATCAAACACCTCCTCTCAAATCTGCATATCTTTCAACATCAAAAGCAGCGATAAAATAATCCTATTTTAGTCCTAAACGTTCTAAAAATTTTACATGTTTCTGTTTAGATAAATTCTTCGTAAGTATATCAGCAGTCATGCTATCGGTTGGGACGTATTGAACTTCGATTTCATTGGCTCGAACAACTTCTCGCACATGTTGACATTTAACATCTATGTACTTAGTCCTATCATGCAGCACCGGATTTTTTGCAAGGTGTTGAGCTCCAAGGTTATCGCCATAAATTGTCATCGGTTCATCATCTGGATAGCAATTGATTTCCGTTAAGAGTCGCTTTAGGTATACGGCTTCTTTAGCCGCTGTTGAAAGAGCCACAAACTCAGCTTCTGTACTGCTTAGTGCGATATTTGATTGCTTTTTACTTTCCCAGCTGAATACGCAACCAGCCAAGAAAAACGAGTAACCCGTATACGATTTTCTGTCCTCTGCACAACTCGCCCAATCTGCGTCAACAAAACCTACAGGAAGTTTTCCAGTTTTGCTATATCTTAGCTTCAAATCTTTTGTTGTAGACAGATAACGCAGCATATGTTTAACGGCTTTTTGATATTCAGCATGTGGATCCTGATTATTTTGTGCAAGTTTACATACGGAGTGTAGAATGTCAGGTCTTGTACATCAGCATTCCAATAATAGATTGGTAGTCATTTGCATCAACCCGGTCACAGTTTTCATTATGGCACGCTATTTGAAAACCCGGATCAAGTGGCGTATATGCTGGTCTACATGATTCCATCTTGAAGTGCTGCAGAAGATTTCTAATATATTGGCTGTGTCCAACGCTAATTTCTCCAACATCACCATCACGGTCAATTTCCATGCCGAGAAAGTGTTTCACCTTACCATTATCAATTAGCTCAAATTTTTTCAAAATAGATTCTTTGATGAAATTTAAGTCTTTCAAACTTGAGCAAGATATCAGTAGGTCATCAACATATACCGCAACTAAAACGAATTCATTGCCCTTTTGCATATTGTATAAGCAGGGTTCACTAGGACAGTGATTCAGACCTATATCTTTGACGGCTTTGTCTAAAGTGGCGTTCCATGCATGACCTGACTGTTTCAGGCCATAAATTGCCTTCTTTAAGCGTAGTACTTGATCTGGATTACCTTCTGTAAATCCTTTCGGTTGCTGCATGAACAGTTGCTCATCTAACTCGCTGTTTAGATATGCTATTGATATATCAATGTGATGCAAATGAAGTTGTTTCTCTGCTGCTAATGCAAACATCATTCTGATTGTTGAGTATCTCACTACCAGTGAAAATGTTTCCCGATAGTTTATGCAATATTCCTGGCTGCAGCCTTTGACAACTAGGCGGGCCTTAAACTTCTCAATATCACCACCCTCATTTCTCTTGATGTTGTAAACCCATCTGCAACCAATTGCTTTCTTACAAGCGGGTAGGTCAACTAACGACCACGTATTATTTTCTTTCAATGACTTGTACTCTGCGTGCATTGAGTCTACCCATTTTACTGCCAACTGCCTGCTCATATGACTGTGGTATCATGATGTCACTAATTTCACCAGCAAAATTTAGTCTGTTGTACTTCTTCTTTGGACGACCCACACTACCATCGCGAACTATTTTTAGTCTACCACGACCTCTAGCACCTTCTTGCCTTGATAATTGTTCTGCAGTTTTTTCACCGCCACCCTGATAATCAAAACAAAAAAATTCAGACTCTTAACTCGACGCATACTTCTCGTCACTTTCTAACTCTGCTGATATTTTATCACCATTACCGCCGTCTATTGTTGTCGAATCGTTTTGAACGGGAATAAAGTCAAACGTATTTGCATCAATTTTTGTTGTCGCAGGTAAAACATCTTTAAGAAGATTCTCGCAAAACATCACATCCCTTTTTTCTACAATGTATTTTCTTTCCGCATCATACAATCGGTATGCTTTTGCTGTTGAAGAATATCGAACTAGTATTTACTCCTTACCTTTTGCAGAAAACTTTCGTGATTGCGTCTTGTCTAAACCAATTGCAATGCACCCAAATATGCGCAAATGACTAACATCTGGTTTCTTGTTGTACCAAGTTTCAAAAGGTGTTTTGTCTTTTAAAATCGCAGTTATGGAACGGTTTCTTATGTACACAGCAGTATTTACTGCTTCCGCCCACAATGACTCACTGGTGCAAGCATGAACAATCATATTACGTGCCATTTCAACCAAAGTTCTATTAGCACGTTCTGCCGTACCATTCTGCTGGGGGGTGTAGGGAATAGTTAATTGTCGTTGGATACCCTTTTCCTCTAAAAACTTGCTGAATTGGTTATTCACGTATTCACGGCCATTATCACTTCTAATTGCTTTTATTTTCCTCCCATGTTGGTTCTCAACCAAAGATTTATAAATTTTAAGTTTGTCAAAGGCTTCACTTTTGTTTTTCATAAAATAGACCAACGAGTATCTTGAGTAGTCGTTAATGAATGTAATGAAATAACGTGCTCCTCCAACTGATGGAATATTCATTGGACCACATACGTCGGTGTGAATCAAATCTAGCACCTCACTCGATGTTAACTTACAATGCTTCGGAAATGCTTGTGAAACTATTTTTGATTTCATACACGTTGTACAACAGATACCATCTGGAATACATTTTACACTCAAGCCACTAACTGCATCTTTCCTCACCAAATCATTCAAAGATCTAAAATTGAGATGACAATAACGATTGTGCCAACGTATAGCTTCGTTATTCTGCAAGTGAAAATTCTTTTTAGACCTTTCAGTGAAAAAAAATAAACTCCCCTGTTTCCTTGAAGTCAAAATACTTTTTGCAATTTTTTTCCTTTATTTCAGCAGTATCACCTTTAAAACAAACTATCAAACCATTTTCAGTAGCCTTTCCGACCGATATAAAATTTCCAACAATGCCGGGAACATAGAGGGTATCTCGTAAAGTTACTTCACCATCTTCTGTTTTAATTATTACATCGCCTTTACCTTGCGCTTCTATGTACTCGTCACACACTAGCATAATGTCATTTTTAAAATTACTAAACTTTGAAAACTGCTTACGCTCACCGCACATATGCGCCGTTGCACCACTGTCAATACACCAATTCTTTTCGCCAAAATTATTTTTGTGGAAAGCCGCAAACAAACTAAAGGCACGATGTTTCTTAATATTTGCAATCTTTTGCAAAATGACCACGTTTATGACATCTGTAACATCTGAATTTTCGGCTCTGAGTACCACTATTGTTGTTGTTGTGTTTGTTGTTTTCATTTCGTGGTCGCGTGTTTGAACGAGACACAAAAACTTGCTGACCAACAACATCGTCGTCATCAACAATTCCATTTTGTTGTATTCGACGATCTCCTTCTTCTACCAACTTAAGCTTCAGTACATCAAGGGTTGGTAAAGCATCCCTGGTTTCCATCGCGATCACAAAATTCTCATACTCTGCTGGCAAACTCGACAATAAAATTATCACCATCAGCTCCTCTCCCAAAACGATTTCAACTTCAGCTAATTTCTCCGTAGTCTCAGTAAACTTAGTGAGATATTCCGTTACGTTACAGCCACCGCTCATGCGTAGACTCAAAAGCTTCTTGTAGAGACTCACCTTCCGTAGGGGACCGCTTGGTTTATAAATACCTGCTAATTTTACCCACGCCTCATAAGCCGTCTTACAATTTTTTATGTGATTGAGCTGTGATGGTCTTGCTGACAGCATCATAGTAGCAAGAGCCTTCTCATCTTGTTGCTCCCATTTTGCAGCTTCAACGGGTACTGCTGGCTTCGGTATCTTATCACTCGCTATCTCCCATAGATCGGAATATATTAACACACACCGTACTTGGACACACCAAGTATCGTAGTTGTTGTTGTCCAATTTTTCTATCTGATAAATAGAATTCATGTTCAGAAAAAATATCTAAAAACGTATTTCAACCGACAAACGTTAAACTATATGAAATTCTTTTTTCTTTAAAAAAAACTTCTTTTAGAGCGTGTCTGGGACCATAACCTGTTTAAGCAAACGTTTATTCAAGAAGAAAAAGACAAAGCAAGAAATAAAAGAAGTAGCCGTTACAAGTATAAATGTGTGTGAATAAAAAGCAATGACAAGAAACAATAAAGTATGATAATGTAAAACATATGCAGAGTTGTACTTTAGAGAAATAATCCAACACTTCGATTTGTGTTTTATTCCCAGAAAGCTGGTAGTGGTTTGAAAAATGGAAGTTCCTTTGAGACATAAGTTTCATTACCTATTTCTATTGTATCATTATGAAATTGTATAAGGTAAGTACCTAATAATTTTTGGACTTTTTACGAACCCTTTAAATTGGTTCAAAAGAATTGTTCCTGGATAAATTTCTTCCACAGAAGGAACATGTTGATTGTTTATAATAGTACAATTATGATGCTTGCTTGACAAAATTTGCGTTATACATTTACTGTTACTTATATTTACTATATTATTTTTACGACAAATAGTTAGATCATTAAATTGATTACAGTTTTATTTTATTTCATATAATTCATTTTTAAATCTTATATAATTTTCAGTATTTAGTTTTATAGTTGCATTACTTTTCTTTACAGCTTTAATTCACAATTTTTCGCATATAATCTGGTTTATAGCTGACAAACTTACAATATATATTATTGTAGCATCATTTGTAGCTACTTTGATGTCAGCAAAACCTAAAGCTTCTTCTAAATTATTGTAAGAGAACTTTTCTGTATCCAAAAATTTTCTAGCTTCGTCTATTTCTTTTTCTGATAGTAGGAATGAATTTACAACACCTACCTTTGCCCATTGCAAAGCGTACTCTATATTGGTAGTTTCTTCTTTAATAATTTTGATTTTATTTGTTATTGTTTCCTCCATAGTCTTTCTAACCTCTTCTAAAGATTGAACTGTCTTTAAGATTGCATTTATGGTGTTCGTTAATATGTTAATTTTGTCGATAGCGTCCTTGTTAATGATTCTCTGGAGTTCGGTATATACCAGTAGTCCATTTATTTTGTCTAAGACAATTTGGTGGTCTGCGGTACCAGCTATCCATTTGAATGCGGTTCCTATTACATCTATTGAGCGTTTTCTTTTAGGTTTTAATCTCCTTAACTGGTCTTCTACTTCACGTATGTCTGGCCACAAAAATGAAAGTACTTTACTTTAAATTTCAGAGGAAAGATAATCGACAGTGTCTTCATATTTAGCCAAGTCCAAAGTATGTAAAATTTCCGTTTTGCAGTCTAGCAAGGTGAATTGGTATTAATTGAGAATTGGTATAATCCAATATTTGGATTTCTGATTTGTAATATTGTAAGACACATTATCAAGAATTTGGCCATATCCTGAAAAATGTAAGTTCAGTTTTTAATGTTAGTTTTATGAATTATTCTGTCTCGGGAATGTATTTTTATTTTGTCATCCAAATCCTCCTTAACTTTTTGCTTTCTAAAACGGGGTGCTAGTTTATTTTTCTGCTCAATAATCTTTTCATAAATTATGCCATTTGGTTGATAAGTCTTTGCGGTACTGTCTTTACTTCTCTGCAGCATCTTTTCTTGTGCTTTTTTAAGTTTATCCACTATATTTTTATGTCTAGTTTTATTAAAGAAAATATCAATCGGTTTTTCACCAGTTATCGAATGAATTGACTGATTATATTGCTGGCTTGCTCTCTAAAAACATTCCGAATCATTCAGCACATGATATTCGTCCTTAATGCATCTTGCAATTTTTACCAAAGCGGAATGAACTCTTTCTACTTGTCCATTCGTAGAACTGTGTCTAGGCGTACAATAGCACAGTTCTATTCTTAACCTCTGCATCAGTGACTTAAATTAAGCGGTCGTGAAACCTGGCTCATTATCTAAAGTGATTTTCTTCGCGTTCGGAAAGCTCTGCAGGACATCCATTACTTTTTCACCTAAATCTAGCTTGTCATTAATTTGTTTAATTACTAAAAATTTTGAGTACGAGTCAATACATGTAATGAATTTCAGATTCTGCGCATAAAAAATATCTAAGTTTAGGTATTCACCCTCCCTTTCAGGAATAGGAGTCTTTCCTATTTTGATTTTTTGAGGGTGTCTGTTATATTTTGACACATTGCAAATTTCGCAGTGTTTTACGTATTGCTTAAAATGGTCTGCCATTTTTGGCCAATAATATTGCTTATATATGCTTGCAATTCTCCTTGTAATTTCTGTGGGCCCTGTTGTGAACCTGTTCAATGATAACTTTTTGGTCATCCGTGTTGGGAACGTCCACAGGAAATATTTGTGTGTAAACAAATTTATTTGAGAAAACATTTTTTACCGTCTCTTTAAAGTCGTACAAGTCCTCTAGCGTACAATATATTGCCGTTACCAAATTAGGCTGCAAGAATTCTTTCAATATTGGTAGAAGATTTTCTCTGGAGTCATATTTAATTATATGCCGAGTACAACTAAAACTTGTGATTGACTCATGAACAAGATTTGTTGCTTAAATTCATTCAATGGTTTCCCGGTTTCGGGTATAGTATAGTTGTCGCTACTTTCAGCGGAAAGTTGTGTTTCTGTGACCGATCAACTATCAGATAAATTATTCAAAAATTGTCTAGATATGGTATCTACATTGGTTACTCCTGGTTTGTATATTATTTTTGGAGAAAACTCCTCAATAAAAGATCGCCATCTTTTTATATTGTGATTTGGATTGCGCGTGGAAATAGCAAAGGACAGTGGCTGGTGATCAGTGTAAATTTCCAGGTCTTTGACACCGTAAAGATAATTTCTTAGTGTTTTCAACGACCACACAATAGCATAAAGCTCCTTGTCGTTAGTGGCATAGTTTAATTCGGTTGGATTTAGCGTTTTTGAGATGAAAGTAATTGGCTTACCTTCTTGCGTTAGCACTCCTCCTATTGCCACGTTAGAGGCATCCCTTGTAAGCACAAATTTCTTTGAGAAGTCTGGTTGTGTGAGCTCAACCTGATTTATTAATAACTTTTTGAGCCTTTCGAAAGCTTCGACGGCTTCGCTATCTAATTCGATTAAAGTATTCTTCGACAAATTCTGAGAAATTCTACCATTTTCTCCAGCCAAAAAGTTCGTTAAAGGTCTTGCAATTGATGCATAGCCTGATATAAATTTTCTGTAGTAACCAGTCATTCCCAAAAAGCTTCTTAATTGCCTAAGCGTTGTCGGTTTAGGAAATTTTTAGATTGTTTTAATTTTCCCTGGGTCTGTTTTAATGACATTATGAGCCACTACATAACCCAGAAATTCAACTTCTCGTTGAAAGATTTTTGATTTGTCCAAAGATATTTTCATATACGAATTTTTTAATGTTAATTATAGTTTGCAGGTGCTCAATATGGGCTTCTAGACTCTCCGAGAAACCGATGATGTCGTCTATATAGACGTGGCATATTTTACCAACAAATTCTTGTAGAATATTATCCATGGCTCTCTGGAAAATCCCAGGACAATTTTTTAAGCCAAATGGCATCCTTACGAACTCGTATATTCCGTTTTTTCGATGTCTTCTGGTTTCATAAAAATTTGGTGAAAACCTGATTCGAGATCTATAGTAGAGAAGAATTTTGCTCTTCCGAGATTCGAAAGAATTACATTGCAATCTGGTATCGGATATTTATTAGCTATTGTTTGTTCATTTAATTTTTTATAGTCTATAACCATCCGCATTTTTGGAGTACCGTCTTCATTTGCACCTTTCTTTGGAACTACACAATTTGGTGAGTTATAAGGACTTTTACTCTGAAAGCATTAGCGGAAAAAGGATATGGATACTGTTTACTCCATATTGGAGTTTCAACTGTTGTTCTTATTTCCGCTCTAATATCCGTACGAAATGGTAGTGCCGTATTTATATTAAAATGAGTTCTTTTTATATCATTTATTATATTATTTCTAAGTGTACCTATATCTAAAATATTACTAACGAAAGTTTCCTTCGTCCAATTGATTTGATTCTACGTAAATTCTCTCTTCGTTTTTTCCGTAAGTTATTGTTTCGTTTTCCAAATTCATTACAACTTTTGCCTTTTTTAGCAGGCTTATCCCTACCAACATTTCGTATTCCATGTCATCTATTTCATAAAGGCGTTCTTTAACACCAAGTAATATTGTTTCATAGTAATGAGTCACAATTGAGAAACAGTGAATAGTTCTCACTCGCTTCCCTATAGCTAATTCTTGTCTGTTGGGTAATATGTTCTTTTTAAAGCAGCAATTTGTTGCTCCTGTGTCAATTAAAATTTTTACTTTGCTCCCATCTACTTTGGTTCGGTAGAAGAAGGGCAGTCCGATCCTTCCTCTAAAAAAGCATTATTCACTACATTGTTAATTCTTTGATATATTTGCTGAGGCTGTGTGGTTTCTCGCGTACCACTAGGAAGTTCACTAGGTTGCCAGCAAAATGACCCCTTCTGTCGTTATAAAAGGGGAGAGTAAAATCACGATTTGTATTTTGTTGGAAGTTATTACGATAATTTTAGTTTTGTTGAAACATGTTAGTTGGTCTTTGCCATGTATTTAGAGAGGAATCGACTCCCATTGGTACTGGAGCTGGACGGGTATTGTGTTCAGCTCGATTTCTAAAATTATTTTGGAATCTTTGAGGATTGTTCGGAGCTAGTCTCAAACATTTTGGCTATTATTATTATTGTTATTACCCTGAGCCTGAGTGCGATTAAATTGCAAAGCAAACGTCGCACGAAGGTTGTAGGACTCCAATTCTTGTGCTTTTGCTACAGCATTAGGCAAGTCCTTGGGTGAAAGGGAGAAAATAATATTTGAGAGGGGAGAATTGAGTCCAGTTATAAAGACACGGAGGGCATATTGCCTATTCTTATTGTTCAATACGTTAGTTAAATCTGTGTTAGTTTCATGTGACATAATAGTTTTATTAAACAGCGATGTTAATCCCACATACATACTCGTATCGAACATACTTTATTTGTTGGTTTAGTTTTGTATGAGTTGCAAGCCTATGTTCTTGTTCTGTTGTTATTTTTGAAAATAATTTGTAATTTGCAAGTTGTGAATTCTCAGATGGTTTTCGGAAGTATATGCATAAGATAAGAGGTTTTTAACTTTTCAAAATTGTGGTTAAAGTCTACTGACGATTTGATAAAGCACCAATGAAATGCATATAGACATTGCTTTACCACCAACAAATAAATATCATTTATTATTAAACATATTTATATTAAACTTACTACTAAAAGTATAATAATCCGGTTGAAGTTGTTATTGCTGTTGACAATGTAATTTTGTAGAATATTCAAGACCAGTTTGTTGTTATAACTTCCTTAGCTTTAGTTGGTTGATTTTATATGTTTTTGTTCTTTTACTGCCGAACTCTTCTTATTTTCTGGTTTTTGTTTAAGAATATTTTTGTTTTAAATTTTATTGTTCATAGTCATTTGTTTCTTTATTTTCAAAAATGTATTGATATTTTCTTGCACTCGAGCAAGGATTAGATACAAATCCTTTTGAAGCTTTTGTAGCACTTCACAGTCACAAATTTAGAATGTTTTTGATATTTTCCTTTTGAAGGTTTTATAGCACTTCACGGTAACAAATTTTATAGATATTTGTTTTTTTTTTCGCACTCGCGCCGAATCCTTACTTTTCTATTTTTCAGGATATTACTCGGGAGTGCCCACGTTGGGCGCCAATTAAAATTTGAGTCCTTTAAGTTTTGAAAAAAAAAAATAATTTTTATTTTATCTCTTTTCTTACTTGCTACTTGCTTAAGACTAACTAACCAAAAGCAATCATCATAATTAGTACCTGTTTGTTGTTTTGGTATTTTGTATAAACAGCACTTTTTGTGAGAAAAATAAATTGTGTAACTTGATATTCTTTTACTTTGCTAGACATGTCAACAGCATAAATGGTGGGAAAGACAAAAGCAAGAATTTAATTTTATTAAATGATAATAAATATGAAACACCTTAACTCACATGTACATAAATGGTTTTTTTATGTTTCTAATTGAACGATACAAAGCAGAGAAAAGAAATTGCATATTCACTTTTATTGCCCATTCATATGTTTATTGCTTTTGCCGTTCATTTAACTGCCCAAAAACATCAATGCAAATGCTTGTATTTAACTCCCCATTTGCCTTGACTGTTTCTTTTCGCACTACTTTTGTTATGCCAACACAAGTTAATCAACCCGAGACTCTGGCACGTATTCATTGCTGACCATCAGATTTCATAGTATTCACATGGCATTCATGCATAAATAGAAGAAATAAGAAATAAAAAAAATCTTTGCTTGTGCGAACAAAAACCACAAATTGTGCGTATGTACGTACATATGTGTCTGTTGAAATATAGGCACTGTTGCCAATTTTACTGATTTTGTGGTAGAGTAAACGTTTTTTTAGAACACCAAAGTATCAGTATTTCTTTTAGTTTTTCTATTGCAGTATTTTGATTTTTTTGGATTTTTACTTGAAAGGTCTGGTAGATTTTAATTTAAAGCCTTTTAGTTAGTACTTTTTTCAACAATAATTTTGGTAATTTTGACGAAAAGGAGATTTTCCATAGAAAACATTAACATTTTAAACATATTAATATTCTACAAAGAAAATCTTTCTAACATGCTAAAATATATTTTGGTTAATACATTCATCGTCCATCTGAACAATTTCAAAAAAGTCAAATCTCCGATATTTTGGGAAATAGGTTTTTTTCCCTACGCCTTTATGTTAACTAAAATAATTTCTTTGTTATTGTTGTATCGCTTATTAATACAAAGAAAAATAAGAAAAAACTTTTAGCTTTGAGAGTTCAAAATGTATCAGGGTAGTACCACGGTATTTTCATGTGTGTGCCAGAGGTCTCAGATATGTATAACAAAATTTAATGGACACCTTTAACACATGAATGGGAGATGCTATATTTCCATACACATAATACTCTACCCCTCGTTTTCCTGGCATTTTTATATTCAAATATGACGTCACTTGTTGCATAAATAACGATCGTTTTATTACTAAAGTATACTTAACTATTTCACATTTCATTTCATTTGCATAAACCCAAAATGCAGCAAATTCTTGTAAAATAGCAGCATTTCTGTTTTGATTGCTTGAAAATATTTTATTTAACAATTTTTATGACTAAATCTGTTTCTTATGGTGCTGTTGTTGTGTACGGCGCGCACACACACTAATTTTATGAAATTACAAAACACTTGAGGTATGATGTACTGTCCTGTACACTCAAGATTTATTTGTGTATAAAGTGAAACATGCATACATTTTTCAATGTCGGTTTTTCTAAAGTCGTTGATGTAAACTTGTGTGTACAGAGGATAAAATATGTATGTACACTATTTCGAACTCTGGTGTGTACTTCTTCTTATACTTTTAATTTTTTAAATTTTAGACAGTTTTTAATGTTGCTTTTTTACTAGGCTTTTCAGTAACTATTTAATATTGCAATTGTGTAGAGCGAAAAATTGGAAATAAAAATGCGGTGCGAAGTAATATTAGAAAAAAAAATTGTGATGCTGTTGGCTGAAGTAGTAGAACACGATACTATGAAGCGGAGGGTCGTGAGTTCGAGCCCGCGCTGAGTCATGAAATATTGTGTTGAATTCTTCTAAACAGCATTAGTGCGTGGTTGTGTTACTTGTTGCCAGCCTGTTTCAATGATGTAGGCATAGTTACTGATCACTGAACATAATTGGCAGTGACTAACACTATCATGTACTAAAAGCAGAGTAACAGCACCCACCTTCGTCGGCCCTGTAGCAAAAATTAGCCGGCGAAGTAAAAGGTTGAAATAGCTACAAAAAAAACAACTGTCTATCTTCTCATCTTTCCTAATCTGTCCCGTTTATTTAAGTAAAGTAAATCGTTTATTTAAGTTTAATGGCAAACAAACTTCCAATTTGGTAAGACACAAATGCTATTTAGAAGAACACATCGAAACTGAGTTAAGAAAAGTTAATAGCTGTGATAAAGATAGCTTTGTTGATGCGTGTTGTAGAAGATTGTCGCCCATTTTCCGTTAGTGGAAGTGGTTTTAAAAAAGTCGCCCAGGCTCTAATAAATATCGGAGCAAAATACGGAAATCATTTGAATGTAACTGATTTAATACCAGATCCGCAAACTGTATCACATTAAGTTTCCAAGAAAGCAGAGGAAGAAAAGAATGAAATAAAAAACGAAATTAAAGCAGCAGTGGTGAATGATATGGGATCTATAACTACAGATTTGTGGACAGACAACTACGTTAAAAGAAACTTTTTATCAGTTACGTTCCATTACGTAAAGGAATTGAAATTATCAAATATTGTTCTGGGGGTAAAATCCATGGATTTTCAAAAATCCACTGCAGAAAATATTCTCGAAAAGCTGAAATCTGTTTTAAATGACTTTGACATTAATGAAATTGGAAAAATAAAATTCGTAACTGACAGAGGTTCCAACATTGTAATACACGAATCAATTGTGCAAATCATCCTTTAAATACTAACAAACAACGCAGAAGTGCATAGAATTGCTGAAATTAACTTTCCTGTACTATTAGAATTGGTTGAACTCTTCGAAAACTTCGACAAAATAAGCAAAAAGCTGCAGGAAGAAAATTATGTAACAATTAATTATGTATATTTATCAATCAATAGTCTCAAAAACATTTGTGCAGCTAAACCTTCCGACTCTGCGCCTATAGCAAAATTGAAGGTTAACATTTTAAAGGAAATAGACAAAAAATGGATACCTAATGTAAGCACTTACCAATATGCCGCCTGTTTTTTGTTTCCACCAACCAATCGCGCTTTAGAGGAGGAAGTTTTAGGCCAAGTAAAGGAATTTTGCATATCACAAATTTTAACTAATCAACAATCAAGTCCTGACACATACATACATATCTCTAACGAAAACCAAATACAAGATGACTTCAAATTGTTTTTTTTCTGATTTCATAAACACGAGAAATCCTACCACAGAAGAAAGCATTTTGGACGAATTTAACCGTTATTCTTCCTGCTATGTGAAGGCTGACATCAATATTTATTATTTTTATTTTAAAAATATAGAAATAATATTTCCTCACAAAAAACAGCATTAGTATCTCATTGTGTAAATTTGAATCATTTTCCAGATTTTAATGTCTCAATTTTAAATACAGAAAATAATTATAAGCATAGTTACATGTTAGAGATGTTACATATGATTAATGTTCCAATAGATAAGAGAATTAATTTCAAGGCAGATACAGCTAATGTTGCTCGTACGTATAGATATTTACTACATAAAAACTAAAATTAAATTTTTAGGATATAATCATATTATTGTTTGCTTACATATGTTTAAAAAATTGTTCATATTTTCGTTTTTACAAAATATATTTTCTTTGTATTGGTGAATTGGAAAAAATTTTGTTTCAAATAATTTTTGATTGTATGTGTTAAATTGAAAAAAGGAAAAACATTTTATATCAAATTACACAATTATATACATCCCTGAAGAAGCTACACAAAGAAGTGGCGAAATATTGGAATATAAACATAATTTTTATATAAAAAATTAAAAAATAATTGACCTTTTGCTTAAATAAACATTATAAATTAATAATATTTTGATAAAAAACCATAAACTTTCTTATGACAAAATACATACCATCTTCTAAGCTGTGTTAAAAAATCGTTGAAATTATTTTAGCCCTTTTTGTTATGTTTTGAAATAACTATCGGCACGTTTTCGTTAACAATAGTTGACAACACTCATCCTACGTGCAATACTAAAATTCTCTTTTATGTGTTTTAAACTAGTTCTTTGTACCCTTCATTTACAGGTATTCACAAAGATTCATGAATACAGGCGCGGTATTCATAAATCTTTGTGAATGACTGTTGACATTTAGGTAATACATGCAACACATACATCATATTTCATCATACGATCTCTGTGTGAATGTGTTTTCATTCGCTTCATTAGCGTAGTGTGTAGTGACGACATCAACATTATTTTTCTGTGAATGTATTCAAAGCAATAAAACCAATTCAATTTCTTTTCTCTGATACAAAGTACTGATGAACGCTTCATACAAGTATGTGAGAGACAATTCGAGATCGAACATCTTTTACTGACATCATACATGAAAGTTTTTATTCTCTTTTGACAACGCAGCAAAAGAGATTGTTGAATGAAAACAGTATCATATCGACGAACGCATCGTTTGCTTAAATGTCCGTCCGGTAATCAAACATGTTTTATTCAAGCGTTTATGCAAGCAAGAGTTGACTTCAGGGATGGGAAAGGGCTATTTTGATTTTGTACCAATTAACTAAATAAAATGTACTTTTCATACCATGACGGTACGATTTTTTTTATTTCTATAAATAGAAATTCAAAAACTTCTCTACACAAGCATACAACAAAAAAATATTATATACATAAAAATCTAGGAATCAGTTGATTAATTTTTATTCAAAAAGTCATAGAATTTAAAATAATAAATTTTCTGGTAGTTTAAAATTGAGGCAACGAGACATTGATTGAAAACGTTTTCGGTATTTGGAAATCAATTATTATATCCTTTTTCAACGTGACTGCTTTAAATCAAATATAAGGCTGCCTAACGATGAAAAATCTTTCTGTTGCGAAAAATTATGACAAATAATTGTAAGTCAATTACTTAAATGAGCCATAATTTAGCAGAAATATGAGACATTAGACACTACTTTGAAAGATTTGGGTCTAAAGAACCGTTTTCTCTCGAAAGAACAATCATTTTCAAAAAGAATGGACAAAATAAATATATAGAACAAGCAGAGGAGTAAAAAACTATCCGAACATTTCATGAAGTGCTGACTGGATTACTGTATGTAATAAAAAGTTGACACAAAATCTTTGATTATGTAACCGTATAATTCACAGAAATATTTTATGTTTATTAACTGATTCACTGAGAAATTTTCAAGCATAAAACGTTTTTATGAACTAGGTGTAAGCTTTTGATTGAGATATTTAAATTGTACCAAATTAGTCGCGGTAGTACCACGGTACCAACAAAGTCTAATTGTGCCAAAAAAAGTACAATTGTATCATGTTTTCCATCCGTGGTTGACGTTGAATAAAATCAAAGCAGAGCAATTAGACCCTTTCACACACATCAGGTTTGACTCGTCATGTCTTGATCTTTTAGGAGAGAGCGGTGAAGAGCGTGCAAAGGGGTACAGACTTGACGGTACTAGCAGTTTTTATATTTTCTTTTGTTTTATCATCCGTAATATATTTGTTCATACAAATGCATATTGTATTCTTTTAAATAAATGTTTAGTTCTTTTTATTCTTTCAAATAAACATTGTGTTGCAATTATTTAAGGGCATTGACTTGTAGTTAAGTTTGCAATGTTTGTATAAATAACATTTTGTCATAGCAAAGCATTTCTTATATGACCTAATTTTAATTTGTTATTAATTTTTATTTTGTAATTTAATACGTAAGCGTAAATTTAGTATAAAAGAAAGTAAATAAAATCGGCAAAAACACTGTGCTGAAAGAACTGCTGCTGTGTATTCACTACATTACTTATAATTTTCTTGTTAGAATCAACCAAATTAATCAATTTTCTGCAGGTGAAAGTGCTTGTTAGAAACCACCAAAATAATTAATACCCTTCAAGTATATGTGCTTGTAAGGATAACTTTACAAAATCAAATTAACATTTTTTGGTGACCCTGACGTGATCCTGTATCAGGACTCTTTTTATTTTCTCAAGGATATCAATCAACAACCATCATGACTTCGTTTATAGAACTGGTTGCCACTCAACAGCAAATTGGTCAGCGAATTGAAGCTATAATCCGCAACTACAAAAAGGATTCAGCTGTCAGGAAGATCACAATCAGCTATTTCCAATAACGGCTCAGGAGGTTGGACGAGGAATGGGTAAGCTTTGAGTTGAACGACAACCGAATCAGGCTACTTGAGCAGCCACCGTTGGAGCATGACTACTTCCAAAAGTAGTATTATACAGCCATAATGGACATCGTGCAGCAATACAGGGAGATATTTGAAACATCAATGTTGAACCTTGAAGCCAAAAAACAACATATCGGCGACAGCACAGACAGTCAAGGTCAAACAACAGACCCGGTTGAAACCACAAAGGAAGGCATGAACCCTTCTTCAATTGAACATGGTAAGGCATCAGCCGCCAAGGAAGCCACTGAACTTGTTGAAGGGCCTGTCAGATTAATGAGAAGGCAAGCAGCCATGATATCATCTGTAGAAGGACTATTAACAGATGACTTTACCTAAGAAGATGCTATAGCCGCCATAAGGTTATGGCAAATGATTGAAGAAATACATTATAAAATTTTTGAAATATGTAATGACGCCACTCAGCAAGGCTACAAAATAGACAGGTTTATTCAACTCGAAAGGCAGGTCCGAACAGCCGCCAGAATGTCCACAACTACCACAGCTCAAAATAATTATGAGCACAACAATGGGCAATCAGCCTCAGCCACATTACCAATTCCGAAAATCACTATGCCAAGATTTGTGGGAAATTACATGAAGTGCAAGGAATTCCACGACTTATTCTCATCACTGATCATCAAGCAGTCAATTCCAAATGTCCAAAAAATTTGGTATCTTAAAACACATTTAGTAGGTGAAGCAGCAAATCTAATCAAACATTTTGCTACAACTGGAGAAAACTTTGAAGCGGCGTGGTCAGTAGTGACAACACGGTACGACAATAGAAGATTACTGGTAAGTAAACTAATTCAGGAGATGGTCGATACTCCAACTAAGACTGCAAGTGATAAGTGTATTCTGTCCCTCAAAAATCTTGATACCGACACCTCATCATGGGATCCACTATTGCTCCATCTACTACTAAAACGATTAGACCAAACTACACGGCTGCACTACGAGCAGTCTTTGTCACAGCCAAGAGAAGTACCAACAATCAAGGAGTTTTTGAAATATCTGGAGGCATTTTCAGTCCATGGAATCAATGGCTGAAACGGAAAAGTCTGCACACTCCAAGTCAAAAGTGTGCACTTCTATAACATCAGATCGCCAAATGGTCACCAATTGCATTTTGTGCAAAAACGGAAATCACCCATTATTTGCATGCAAAACATTTCTACAACAATCGACATTTCTACAACATCACTAACTAAGACTTCAATTTGTTCAAAAACAAAAACGCTGCGTGAATTATTTAAAACCTGGCCATAATTCAAAGGCGTGAATCCTTAAAAGTTGCATGAAGTGTAGCAAAAAACATAACACACTACTTCATTTGGAAGGCACAAATCCGAATTCAACAGCACCAGCTCAACATAACCAAACTTTATGTGCAAATGGCAACGAGCTATCAGCTGCATTAGCCGTGAGTACAAATCCAACCAATCAGAACGTCACATCGCTGGCCGCATCCAACCACACAAGAACAAATAACTACATTCTCCTTGGTAGCGCAATGATTAAGTTTCAATCAAACAATAAGGAAATTCAGTGTCGTGCAATTCTAGACTCAGGATCACAACTAAATCTCATCAGTAAACGAGTGGTAAAACGTGTTGGAATTTCACAAAAACCAGCTTTAATCTCCTCAGCGGTGTCGGATCGAGTAACACGCCGAGTAAACGTAATTCTACAATCCCGGATCAACAACTTTAATACGCGACTCGAAGCCGCAGCCCTGACTCACGTAGTTGCTTCTCAACCATCGCAGCCAATCAACATTAAACAATGGCCAATTCCAAAAAATATCGTACCAGCAGATCCAGAATTCAATCGTCCGGATAAAATAGATATGTTACTGGGTGCAGAATTTTACCACCAACTAATGTCAGTGGGTCAGATCAAACCTGGAAAGGAATTGCCAATTCTCCAAAACACTCTATTGGGCTGGGTTATTGCTGGGAGATTAGGTGAGCCTGAATCAGCAACAGCAGTGTGTGGAATGTGTACGGAAGACGACACTGATCTTGAAAATGCCATTGCTCAACTTTGGGAGTTGGAAAATCTAAACCAGGTTGATAAAAGTCTATCAATCGCAGACAAACATAGCGAAAATCATTTTGCTCAAACACTTACCATTGACAAGAGTGGAAGATTCATTGTAAAAATTCCATTTTGTGATAAACCTGATACATTGGGAGAGTCACATAGCATTGCATTCAACAGATTTCTCTCACTGGAAAGACGGTTAACAAAATCACCAGAAATAAAGACACAATATATACACTTCATGAAAGAATATGAAGCACTGGGTCATATGACGCAGATAGACATGAATACCATTCCAACTCCACATTATATCATCCCTCACCACTCCATTCTTAGGCCTGAAAGCATCACAACCAAACTTAGAGTGGTCTTTGATGCTTCTACAAAAACTTCAACGGGGACATCCTTCAATGATATAATGTTCACAGGACCCCCAGTACAGAGCGAGCTCTTTTCAATTTTACTTCGCTTCCGCCTACCACGTTTTGTCTTCACAGCGGACATAAAGAAAATGTAGAGGCAATTCATCATGCATCCGGAAGACAGAAAATTTCAAATCATTATCTGGAGGGAAGAACAAACAATGCCACTTAAATATTATCAGTTAAACACAATCACCTACGGAACGCGGTCAGCACCATACTTAGCAACAAAATGTCTTCAAACCATTGGAAAATCAAACATAGGGAAATATCCGTATGGAGCTCAATTCTTGCTTAACAATTTTATGTTGAAGATGGAATCGGAGGCGATGACAGCTTACAGACAGTTTTGACGATTCAAACAGAATTAAAACACATCCTAAGTCAGCATGGCCTCGAACTACAAAAATGGAGCGCAAATCATGAACAATTAGTGCAAAACGCAACAAAAGAACAACATGAAGTCAATTTCGACTTCAACATCGAGAACCAAGTTGTCAAAACTCTAGGCTTGGCATGGATGCCAACAATTGATAAATTCTGCATTAAGGTATGTCAAAGGGAGATCAATCATATTACCAAACGCACAGTAAGCTCAGATCTGGCTAGGCTCTTTGACCCTTTGGGATTACTATCACCCATTGTGGTCACTGCCAAAATATTTATCCAAGAGTTGTGGCAACTAAAATTAGACTGGGATGATGAGCTACCAAAAAACCTTCGCACCAGGTGGATGACATTCCGTAGTGAGTTGCAGCACGAAGATAATTTAAAATTGCCTCGACATATTTTTGAAGGACAACTGGCCTGTAACATACAATTTCATTCCTTTGCTGATGCTTCAGAAAAGGCATATGGAGCAGCAGTTTACATAAGAGCAGTCATTAAGAACAAACAAGTAATAGTTAGACTACTATGCGCAAGGTCACGGGTAGCACCCTTAAAGCGTCAAACCCTTCCTCGGCTGGAACTATGCGTAACACTGTTAGCCGCTCAGTTAACATCTAGGACTTACATCTTGATGATACCCCCACATATTTGTGGACAGACTCAGATATTGTGTTAGCCTGGATCCAGTCACAATCTTCATTATACCAAACTTTTGTAGCTAATCGAATAGCTGCAATACAAGAGTTGACCATTGGGAACCAATAGCGTCCTGTGAGATCAAAAGATAATCCTGCAGACGTCTTGTCACGCGGTCTATCCCCAAAGAAATTAGCCGAAAATCCCCTGTGGTTCTACGGGCCCATATTTCTTTGTGGGCAACATGAACTTTGGCCACAAAAATTGTCAAAAACTGGAGAAATCAATAAGGATATTAATATGGAATGGAAGAAAGTAATAGCTGCCACAACCACAACCGACACTTCCACCAGTATAATTTACACTATACGCCACAATGGATCTTTCAGAACATTACAAAGAGTAATAGGTTATATAATCAGGTTTATTAATAATACTAGAAAACGGAAGCAACAACAAGAAATAGAATTGTCAACTCAGGAATTGGAACAAGCTCTAATCATTATCATACTAGCAATGGAACAGTCAGACTTTGAAGAGGAGTTAAAACATTTAAGACGATACAACGAAGTGGGCAAAGGTAGTCCTTACAACAATCTCACTCCATTTCTAGATACCAATGGCATCATCAGTCGGAGGTCGCTTGGAATCATCAACATTACAGTATGATGCTAAGCACTCAATGTTAATCCCTTATAATGATCCTATATCAAAATTACTAATGCAGATGGTACATAAAAACAACCGACATTGTGCACCACAAACCGACATTGTGGACTAGCTCACTTAAGGCAACGATTTTGGCCAGTAAAAGGAAAAACAGCTGTCCGATCAATCGTGAATCATTGCATCAAATGTACGAGGGCTAAGCCAACCTTACTTAACCAAATTATGGGAAACCTACCATCAACTCGAGTCACCCCAGCACGCCCATTCATCAACTCAGGTGTTGATTTTTGCGGCCCTTTTTGGATTCATTATAAAATAAGAGGAAAAATACCACAAAAAGCTTACATCGCGGTATTCTGTTGTTTCGCTACTAAGGCAGTAAACTTGGAATTAGTAAGCGATTTAACAACAGAAGTCTTTATTAGCGCATTGAAGCGATTCATAAGTCGAAGAGGTCACTGCAAAATCTTTACTGCGACAACGCAACAAATTTTGTTGGCGCCAAAAATCAACTCAAAGAGCTGTCAGAATCGCTGTATAACCACTCAGCTCACGAAAAAATTAGTAAAGAATGCACCTCCAGGGGAATAACGTTTCATTTCATCCCACCAAGAGCACCCCACTTTGGCGGCTTATGGGAAGCAGCAGTCAAATCAGCAAAACATCTACTAGTGCGAAGTGTATCACCGGCAACACTAACATACGAGGAACTTGACACGGTGGTGATAGAGATCGAAGGTATTCTTAATTCCCGTCCAATTAGTCCAATGTCAGAAAATCCAAATGATATAGCTGCATTAACTCCGGGTCATTTTCTTGTCGGAGGACCGTTAAATGCTCAAATTGACATGGAAGGCACCCAACCAAAAAGTAGCCTGCTTACCAGATGGAAGTTAGTTACTCATGTAAAAGAAGAGGTTTGGAGGCGATGGTCACAAGAATATCTTTGTGAGCTCCAATATCGAAATAAGTGGCAAACAGAAAGGCACAACATAAAACTCGGTGATATGGTTATCATAAAAGAAGACAATACAGTGCCGTTACAGTGGCCATTAGGAAGAATTGTCAAAATACATAAAGGTGATGACGGATTTGTGCGAGTTGCAGATATTAAAACATTAAAAGGCGTTGTCAGAAGACCAATTGCTCGATTAGCACCACTACCAATCAACGAAACTCCTAAACAAGAAGATGTTGAGGAACCACCTATCTCTCATGGCCAAAACAGTGACAAATACATATCATTGTCAAAACAATGGCTGTGAAATTCCCAAAAAGAGAAGGTGCACCTCTATAAATCACAATGTCCTGACACTCATGATAGCAATTCTCTTTATTCCATTGGTGTTAGGTGCCCAAGTGAACAACAGGAAATTTTAAAACAGTTGGGCATACATTTTGAAGGAATCGGATCGGCAGTAATATCCCGCACAGAATGGCAACTGTTAGTCTATTACGATTTAAAAGGATTTTGGTCTGAATTAACAGTATTTTCAGAAGGAACAAAAACACTTAACCATTTATGTAATGAAATACAAGAAACGTCTACATGTTCAACCCTGGTAATATATTTTGAGCATACTGAACCTGAACTTACTATGGATACCATATTATTTGCCAGAAATAGACAAAAGAGGTCTGCAATAGATTTAGTTGGGAACATCGCACATTCACTATTCGGGGTGCTGGACTCAGAATATGCCAAAGATATGGCGTAAACAATTTCCCAAGTTAAAGAAAATGAAGCACATCTGCTTAACCTTTTGAAAAATCAAGCGTCAATTATTGACTCTACAATAAACATAATGAAATCAGACCAAGAAGCTGTTAAGAAAACATTTGATCAACTCAACGTTCAATTAACAGAAATTCATAACATGATAAGCTCGGTTAAGGAAGAACACCATCAGGAGAGGCTTTATCGTTTGTTTTCATCACTTTGTATACAATTAACAATTACAGCAGCTAATTTGCAGAGTACACAACTATCAATTATTGATCTTCTGACAAGTACTCACCACGGCATCATTAGCCCGTTGCTCTTGACTCCTCACCAATTACAACATTAAGTAGCAAAACTAAGATTTCATCTAACTGAGTCATTAGAACTCCCTGTAAAACAAGAAGATACTCTGCAATTATACAAACTGATGAAGGAAAGACTTACCGATGAAAGGAGGACTTATCGAAAATACGGTAATATTCAGCTTAGCCTTACCATTAATCGAACGTAATAAATTTGACATATTCCATCTGATTCCAATACCAAATTGGGTTAACAACACATTTGTGTCAATAAGATCATGTTCATCATTTTTGATTATCATCAGTTTGCAGAACCAGTACTATGCTCTTAGTCATAGTGAATTCAATTCATGTAGACTTCTTGAAAAAGAGCTACCTCTCTGCTCAAAAACATCAATAAGACATGAACTAGGTTCAACTACATGCAACTGTGAGATCAATTTATTTCACAACAGAACCCAATTACTGTCCAGTGCAACTAATGAAATACGACGCATCCTGGGTTCCTCTCTACCATCCAAATACATGGTTATATGCAATTCCATCTCCTTCTCAAGCAACAGCAGTGTGCAAACAAGAGATCACGCAATTGACTCTCGAAAGCTCAGGTTTGCTCGTATTGGAGCCAGAATGCACACTCAAATATAGATTTCGCTGTCTACATCTAGCTCACATCAACAACTGATTAAACAAAATCAGCTCAATTCAATCAGATGACAATGGAATGCCAGACCAGCACTTCTTACATCTCGTTTATTATATACATACATCCATATTCATACATCTTGGGTTTCTTTAGTTAAGTTTTTTTGTTTAGTTTAATTTAATTTTTTTTATTTCTGTTATTTGAGCTTAGCTCAGCGGGGGGAGCATGCTCATACAAATGCGTATTGCATTCTTTTAAATAAATGTTTAGTTCTTTTTATTCTTTCAAATAAACATTGTGTTGCAATTATTTAAGGGCATTGACTTGTAGTTAAGTTTGCAATGTTTGTATAAATAACATTTTGTCATAGCAAAGCATATCTTATATGACCTAATTTTAATTTGTTATTAATTTTTATTTTGTAATTTAATACGTAAGCGTAAATCTAGTATAAAAGAAGGTAAATAAAATCGGCAAAAACACTGTGCTAAAAGAACTGCTGCTGTGTATTCACTACATTACTCATAATTTTCTGCAGGTTAAAGTGCTTGTTAGAATCAACCAAATTAATCAAGGTTCTGCAGGTTAAAGTGCTTGTTAGAAACAACCAAAATAATTAATATCCTTCAAGTATGTATATGTGCTTGTAAGGATAACTTTACAAAATAAAATTAACAATACTAAATGAATGTTCACCAATGAAGAAAAACTTGCCATGACGTTTCGTGTGTGAACGTAAATGCAGGTTCGAAAGAAAATTGAATTAAAACTGATCAAGTATACCTTTTGTGTGTGAAGGAGGAGTTAGTTTAATACACAAGTTATTTTAATACACAGCAAGCAAACACTCATCTCTGTATATATGTATATACATAATTTTGCTTTTGTTGTACATGAATACTCGTTCATACGGGCTAATTTTTGCTTTTTGTATTTTATTCATGATAAAATATACTTGTTGCTGAGCAGAACTTATTTTATTCATCACCAAAACAATATTTATTTTAAAAAATATTTTTGTAAATACCTATGTAATATGTATTATTCATTTTATTTATCAATAAGCTTAGAATAAATAGATAGCAGTACTGAGCTAGCCCAGGGGGTGGGGGGGTCATGACCCCACTGGATCCGCGCTTGCGGTAGGTGTCCGCATATGAGAGCTTTCACGTATATAGGTTTCTCTTTCAGTGTGTAATTTCCTCAATATTAATATGGTACCCCATAAGGTATATATATATTCTCGATCCTTAAATATTTGGTATTAAAAACCAAAACATTCGATTTCAGGAATATAAGAAATTTTTTGGTACATAAAACTATTTATACAATTTGCTATTTTTTATTTTTACGGTGAAATATACCTTTTTTACGCTTCAGGAAGTACTAAATTGACATTAAAAACCAAACAAATTAGATATTCGAATCCAGGTTTAGAAAATCTAAATTTTTTCGACATAAAAGTTGCTATATAAGTTCCTACCTTTGGTTTTTTAGTGAATTAAATCTTTTTTATACTTCAAGAAGACTTAAATTGGTATTGAAACCCAAAACAATAAAAACTCGATTTCAGGGGTGGAGAATCGAAATTTTTGGTAAATTATACCTACTTTATACGTCAGGAAGAATTAAGTTGGTTTTAAAAACCAAAAAATTTTAAATTAGATTCTAGGGTTCAGCAATCGAAATTTTTGGCATATAACAGTAACCATTTTCCAAATTTTAGTTTCTTGAGTGAACTAAATCTATTTTCTGTAATTTAAACCTATTTTATACTTCGTGATGAATAGTATTGGTAGTGAAAATTCGAAAAAATCTAGAAGACGATTCTAGGGTTGGACAATTGGAACTTTTGGTACATAGACGTAACCAACTGAAACGAATTTTTCCTTTTTGTTTGTTAATTAGACATATTTAATATTTTTAAAAGAAAATCCAAGCGTACAGCTTCCGAACTGAAAAATGTAAAAGTTTTCTTAAATATGAAACTAACAGAATAACCAAATTTTGTTGTTTTGTAAATTAAAACTATTTTCTAATATTATTTATAAAAACAAATAAGAAATACATCTGTGAAGGGTATTTAAGATTCGTCACAGCCGAATATAGCACTTTTACTTGTTTAATAAAGCAGTAGATTAAACTTCTTTTCACTTTAGACAATAAATTTTATATATCAAAAAGATTAATAAATTAATAAAATGTACCATTCGCAAACCAACTTTGAGGCAGTCAGCATGAATCATCCTTGGCAACTATTTTTTAGGTCAGCCAGACCAGTAATCGCTTATTCACTTTCGATAGTTTTGCTCAATTGCTGTTAACAACGATGTGCAGAAGATAAGGGGTTTTTAACTTTTCAAAACTATAGCTAAAGCACCAATGAAATGCATATAGACATTGCTTAACCATAATACTTTTCTTGTTATAAAATTGATTTCTAATTGTATATTTTTTATTAATATTTCTTTAATTATTACATACTTTTGTACGTGGTATTACTTTCGATATCTCTTATATTATATATTTTCTTTTAGCAATATATCGTTTCACACTGTGTTTAATGAACATGATATAAAACGGCAAAATCTTGAAATATCATTCTCGGCTGGCTGGTGTTGCCAACAGCCCAGTAATTTATAAAACTTTCTGATAATAACTATTTCTACTGCCTGAATTAAAGACCAACAATTTCAGATATTACAAATTGAAAAATAGAGTTTTAAACAGAAGTGCATTACATCAAAAACAAAACACAAACCTCTATACTGCTTTATCTTCTGAGTTATACGTAACGCTGACTGAAGCGTTTATCAAAGCAGAAGTCAGAATTCTTACCTGAAAGTGAATAGTATGTTCTCCTTCCTGAACAAAATCCATTTCCGAATTATTTCGTATGATAAACAAAACAGAAATTACAACGTAATCGAGAAATAGAAAGAAACAACATGTTACTATTTCCAAAGAGAATTGTACCAAGTAAAATGTAACAGCTTGTGACTCTTCGCGTGTACGGCGAAAAGAATATTTTCCTTCAATAAGACTTCTTTTTTCATACTAAATGTTCATATAGAAAAAGAGTGTTCATATATCAAAGAATTTTATAGCTTATTCTTCATTTCGTCAGCTCACCTTTTTAAGTGGTATTAGCGAACGTTTGTTATGCGATTTTCTCCTTCGATCGACATGCTTAAAGTAGTCTGTCACATAAATGTTATCATAACTAATATCCTTCTTGTACATCTTGTGGTAATTAATACAAACTGCAATAACAGGAATACATCATTTTAAATTAATAGAAATATTGTTGTATTAATATATTAAAATTATTGCTTTTTGTATGTTATGTGGTCAAGTATGTCTGCATTTCATTGGTTAATGTTTATGCTTCCTAAAGGCTCATTTACCCAAACGTTGAAATCGTAAATGTTAGGTAAATGTGTCAGCTGATCCAAACTGTAATAAGGCAAGCTGTGAAAACGCTTACTTGACTTTAATAAAATGTTGCCGTAACGTTGGAACCTGCAGAAAATAGAATTTTATTCTACGTGACAGTTGTAGACAGTGATGGGATGTATGTATGTTCAATTAGAATGGGGCACAAAAGACCTATTTTGATATGTTTAGTTGATAAATATGTCTAAGGACATGATATACGCATTTTATATGTTTAACTTTCTCAATATTATTATTATTTCAAGTCTATTATAATTAAAATTACAATAAACAAAAAGAAGTGAAGGCACTAGCAACTAATGGCTATCGGCCCAACTTTCTAAATAAATGTTTTATTCTCAATGAAATATCGCATGACTGTATGTGGTTGTTCGCTTCAGATGTATTAAACAATCGTTTGTACGTATATATAAACATTTTGCAATATTGCAAAACATATAATATATATTGTAATATGGAAAAAAATGTACCCATTTTATTAAACTTATGCCAAGGAATGACTTATTATACTATTAGTTCATATTAAAGTGCCATCAATGTTTTAAACAGTTGTATAGAGTTTTATTGTATTTATTTTTGATGCGCATCATATTTTTTGTGATAAACATTTCTTCCACATCCATTACATTATATTATTTTCTTTATTAAATACACTCAATCGATATATCATACAAGAAACACATTATTTTGGGAATTTTTTATCATTTTGTTTTTATAAATAATTATATGTTGTTTGTTTTTGTCAAAAACATATGACACGAATTTAAGCATTCTATAAGTGTAGCAACATTTACATTTACCTAACATTTACATTTAGCTCACATTTACGATTTCAACGTTCGGCTAAATGAGCCTTAAGACTATGTTCACATGGTGAAATACTTGCTGCAAAACATTTGTGTTTGTTGATGAGAGGGGAAAGACGAATGGAAACGGGTACGCTTTTTCATATCATGCCACTCTCCGTCAAAAAATTAAAAGAAGAAGAAAAGAATATAATAGTGTATGCTGTAAAGAAACTATTTCAACTGTGTGGACACGAATGTAGCCTTAAAAGGGAATGAACAAATGTTTCAGCAGCAGATGTTTCGCCGTGTGGACATAGTTAAAAGTACCATCCGGGATTCGCTTTACAGAACTAGTAGTTCTGTTTAGTACTTCTTATTATAATTTAGTACTTCTTATTCTAATTTAGCGTTGAGAACTTAAAAAAAGTTCTGGATATAATTATTTAGAATTTTTAGCACTTTTTAATTGATTCATAACAATAAAAGCAGGTAAATAATAAAATCAATAAAATATTCTGTGAATTAAAATCTCGTCTGTGACATAAAAATTAATAAGTTCTTGTCAAATGTTAACAAGCTTTAACTCGTCTCTTTTCGTTGATTGAAACTCAAAAGTAAAGCGTGTATTCCGCTTATTAGACCTAACCAAAAGCAAATTCAGAACTAGAATAAACATGTGTTCCGATATGCGTATAAGTGAGGATGTAAAGTCAGGCACCATTTGCTGCTACTCCATAAACATATCGAACCAAAAACCGGCTCATCTAAAAGTCTGTGTTCATACAAGTCATGTTTTATTGACATGTTTGCTACTTTATACGCGAGAGGGGAGAAGGGAAAAGTAACGAGTACTCATCCGCATGTACTGTCAGTACGTTTTGTTTTCTCATTCGTAAAGCACACAACTATATGTACATGAATACAACTATGTATGTATATGTACATGTCGTCAACAAGACATGAATTGTTTGCACTGTTAAATTAATAAAACTGTTTTAGCCGCTTGAGCGACTGTATGTTTAGACTTTATTTATTTTACTGTTGTTGAAAACTATACTTAACAACAATATACTTATGTAGTAAGAATTTTAACGAACATTTTATATTGCTATATTAACCCTAGAATGGTAAACATCGCCTGTGAGGCGAACCAGTTTTTCATATTTAAGATATTTCCTTATGATTTACTCGTAGCAAAGCAAGCGCCCGTGCCAACTCAGTGGAGTGCTGTACGAGCTTGTGTACCGACGTATTTTGTTCTAGTCCGTTGGGTTGCTGATATTTACTTAAGTGTGCCGCCTGTAAGGCGAAGTTTACCAATAAAGGCAACTTTTTGTACATATTCCTTAATGAGTTTTCCGCTTATTTTTATATATTTTTCACTAAATATTTATATATACGTTGGCTTTGTAGGTTCTTAGGTTACTACTTTTGAAGCACAGCCACTAAAATTGCTGGCTGGGATATGGGTAGATGGAAGTGAGCTTGGCGGCGATTGGTCATGGTGGTGACTATGATAAGGGCGAATCCAGTATAAAATAGGGCAAAAGGTCAAAATCTCAGATTCTGTTCATCAAAATTAAATCGTAGAGCAAATACTATTGCGTAAAATATACGAAATACTTAGTATTTAGAGCACAGATCAACAACCTGTTGACAATGTGACACAAAAAAGTATACAGAAAAAGCACAAACCTTAAACTGATCTGCACAGTTAATATTATGTTATATACTTTAGATTATTTTTGAATAAGATAAACAGATCTAAGGTCTACAAGGAAAATAAGTTTTTTTCCCGAACGGTGTTTTAACTTTATTTATTTTTATTTTTTTGCGAAGATGTTTTAATACTTCTCACTGAAATATGTGACATACAAATGTTGCTTCCACATGCTTCAGTAATCAATAAAATGAAGTGTTTTTGTTTATTTTTATTACTAAATAAAACAATAATAAATATATTTTTTTGTTTCAATCAAATTTTAGTTTTTTTTAACTTGAATTTAGCGTTTTTTATAAAAATCGCCCCACAGGCGAAGTTTACCATTAAAGGGTTGAAAAATATGTTTACCATTCTAGGGTTAAACAATTAGCCTATAGAATCTTAATTCAATTTAATATAATAATATACTTATTCTAGACTTACGGTCTTATGTCAAAAAAAACTTAATTGATGCTTGAAGTTCACGTTAGTTAATAGCTACTTTAAGGCTAACATACCTATGTTAAAAAATTATACGCAAAAACAGTGCGTTAACTATTGCATACTTCAAATAATTTTACTTGTTGATACTGGCAACGTCGTCATTCTCTCTTGTCTTTTGTAGTTAACGATGCAAAACAGTGAGTACTAATTCATCCTGATAGTCGGATGTTTTAACAATGTTTTGTATATTTTTAACATAAAATAACATTTTTAATTTTTTATATGCCATATAATATATATACTACAGAAAAAACATAAACTAAAGATATTTATAATAGTGCAAAATAATATATACGCCATTTTTTGTTAAGGGTTTAAACCGATTATTTAAAAAACAACCATTCTTTACTTGTGTTGATTTCATGTATATCACTATAAATTGTTTTTACATTATGTGTGTTAATACTTTGAATGATATTTACCGTCATAGATGCTGCTTAAGGAACTCATAAGAAAGAAGGTAAAAGTCATTGAAAACAAAAATACGGACAAAAATACCAACCATTCAAAGAAAAAAGCATGGGTGGAAGTGGCAGAAAGTTATGTACAGCACATATAGATATATATATATATATATATATATATATATATATATATATGTATATATACATATATATATATATATATATATATATATATATATATATATATATATGTATGTATATATATACATATGTATACATATTTATATATATATATATATATATATATATATATATATATACAACCACTTGATCATTTCCTTTTATGAAATTTCTTAAATTTTTGATGTGTTAACATCTATACGCGAGTTATATATACAAATCCCAATTCACATACTTAAAGAATGACCCTATTGATGATTTCATAGCAAAAATACAAAGTATAAAAACATAAAGCAAATATCATTTCCTGTTAGAAAATTAAAGCTTAATTATAAGTCCATACTATTTTTCGGTCGCAATTCCAAGAATTGCAACGGCCCCAATTTAACACAGTAAATTTTAATAAATATTGCCAAAACTGCATTCATTGCATTTCCGTTTCAATTCAGGGTAATTTTAAAATAAAATAAATTTAGCATAAGTAAACAAAATATTGTAAAACACACTTTAAGCTAAACTAACAGAAATTCATGTCAACAAGAAGTAAAATGATAATGAACGAAAATGAAAGAAAGTAGTCTAAGGTGCTCCAATAAAGTTGAAAATAAAAAATAATTTTTTTTAAACAAAACAAAAGCTCTCTATTTGAGAGATCCAGATAAAAGGGATCCAGTGATACGAATAGTTCAAAAAAGGGTATAATAAAATTTATATAAAAAAATAAAATATATATTCTGCGAATCCTACGGGACCCTCCTGAATATAATACATAATAAATAAATTAAAATTATAAGTGCAGTGAACATTTATTTCCAAAAACCAAAATCGTAATACTAAAAGTATACAGAAACTTGAAAAAGGAAAAAATTTACACCACTTAAACAAAGCTATGCAGTAAACTTTTTTAACTAAAACTCCACGCTAACATATAAAGTGAAGTGAACAGTTGTAAATTGAATACCACAGCAAAACAAAGCAAAGTGTAGTGGACAAAAGAATTTGAACACCACTTGAAAAAAAAAAATTATTTTTGTGAAAGAAAAAATCAAAATACTTCATCATTAGAGCATCAAGACAACGAAGATTCGATCAACGAAGAAGAATGGAACAACAACAGGAAAATGGAGCACAGGCTCTGCCGAACATGTTTCTAGCCGACATATTAGAACAATTAAATCGTAGCGAACAACAATTAGAACAGCTAAGAAATGCTTACATAGAACTCCAACAACGGCAACCAAACCAACTGGAACACATAAATAAAAATGTAGCACATATTCCAACATTCACGGGAACTGGCGAGATAACAATAAACTCATTTATCAGCAACGTGGAACACTTGCTGGATGCTATGGCAAATGAAGAGATGAAAAAAGAAGCGACAAAAGCTGTTTATTATAGAAGTATCCAAGGGGAAGCCAAGAACATCATTATAAACATCCCACAAACGGACAACTGGGAGACGATAAAAAGAGCGCTGAAACTGAGATACCGAACCCCACCAGATATATAAATGGATTTACAATTTAAGAATAAACAATGTAAGTGAATTAAGTATTGAAATACAAAACATTAAATACAAAGGACGAACTAAGTGCTTACTACCGAGAAGATCACTGCATTGATCTATCAGGTATAGATAATTTATTAGTTAATACAGTTAAGGAAATGACTCAGGGAATACTACTTGATAAAATTTATAACGAACGGGATTTAGGGAATATTATTGATATAATGAATAGGAGAAGATTCGAGGACAGTTGTATAAGATCAGAATATAAAAAACACGGAAGGGAAGAACACCGCAAGAATCAGTATCATAACAGGTCAAATTTTAATAACCAAAATAGAGAAATTAAAAATAGTCGACAGCATCAGGAAGGAAATAATTTTCCTAATTTTTATAGACGTGGAGAACAGAACAGGTTCAATAATAATTCTTTTAATAATTCGTGTAGATATAAATTCCAAAATGAAATTAGAAATAATAATTTTCAACAGTGGCAACCAATGAGGCACCCTATACCGAATTCCAACCAAGGTCGTTGGAATCCACCTAGACCAAACCGAATAGAACCCATGGAGGTAGACAATATTGAAAGAAGTTACGACGATCCTCGAGTGGCAGGACACCCTAATCGTAAGTTTGGCCAAAATCGCTTAAACTACGATAGGCAAAGCCCAGAAGGACTTGGAACTAATTATTGTGAGGAATTGAATAACACGGTTTTTTTATGAAGCAACCGCAGAATGCTTACCAAAAATAACACTCAATATAAATAATAAAACATACATAGCATTAATAGATACTGGAGCTAGTCTCAGCTTAATTACTAGTGATATAAATGATTTAAAAAAAATTAAATTGAGACGCCAAATTACCTTTAGTACATTAACGAATAAAGATAGAATTGATTACGAAGTACATACAGAAGCACCGAATGAATTTAATTTGCCTAACAACGCATGGATTCGTTGGAAGGGCACACCATTAACAGGAAGAATATTGACTTTATTATAGGAATTGACATTTTGAATTTTCTAAATTCCCAAATAAATATTGAAAAAGGAGAAATAACGCTCAACGGAAAAGTGAGTAATTTTTTGAACAACCCTTATGAATTTAAGCAAATCTGTAATCTTGAAGTTAGTGACTCGAATTTAGAAAAAATTGCATTGGATCATTTGAATGAGGAAGAGCGTAAAGAAGTTATTAATTTATTGAAACGATATAAGAAATTATTATATAAAGAAGGCGACAAATTGACTAATACCACAGAAATTCAGCATGAGATTAGAACTACTACACAACAACAGATTAATTCAAAATTATATAGATACCCACCTCAACACTTGAAAGGAAGAGAAAACAAAGTAGCGGATTTTTTGAGCAGAATAGAAAATAGCGAGGACACTATTTCGGAAAAAGCGGGCGGTAAAGATACCAAAGTTGAGAATAACAGCATCTTAAATTTTTTTTAGTTAACACTTTAGAAGATGACGTCACAATGGCAACAGTACATTCAGCCGATGAAGAATTGGGCGATAATTTTTTTATAAAAGAGCAAATTGTGAACAAGTATAAAACAAATAATTCTGACAAATAACAAAATAGAAGAATTTAAGGAAATACATGGGAAAAGGATTATATTTATTGCTGAAAGTGATTTTGACCAAATGAGAGAAATTTTAAGGAGATACATATCAAAAGGGAAAGTAGGAATATTTTCGGAACTATCTGAACATAACTATAATATAGTACAGGAAAAATTAATAAGTATGTATTCAAATGATAATCAAGTTAATTTCACTAAGTGCACTATGCGGGCACATGACGTTGAAACTGAAGTAGAGGCAGTCAAACAGATATCATTATACCACATAAGAGAGAGTATGCATTCAGGTATCCTTGAAACGTACAACCAAATCAAAAATAAGATCTATTATCCAAAATTAATGGAATTGATCCAAATAGTTATAAATCAATGTGAAATTTGTCAAGAAGTAAAGTATGATAGAAAACCAATCAAGCCAAAATTAAATTTTACAGAGACACCAACAAATAAAAATGAAATTATACACGTAGATACGTACGTCATGAAAAGATATCACTTTCTAACAGTTATAGATAAATTTTCAAAATTCGGCGCAGCCTATGCGTTGAACGACAGGAATCATATTACTATTATTGAACAATTAGAAGATCATTTTGCTAAATTAGGGAAACCAAGGAAAATGATTGCAGACAATGAATTTAAAACAGCAAGGATAAAATAATTTTTAGACAAAGAGAATATAGAGCTTCACTTGACAAAACCTTATAGTCATACAGGCAATTCAGATATCGAAAGGTTTCATAGTACAATAGCGGAAAAGTTTAGGATATTATACAAGATAGAAAAAGGGCTGTCAGTGAAACAACTAACTTAGAAGGCAATTCGAAACTATAACAACAGATTCCATTCGACAATAAAATGTACACCAAACGAAGTGCATGAAAATAAAATAGACCTCGGAATAGTAAAGAAGAACTTAGAAACAGCATATGATATGGTATACATTGGAACCACAAAAAGAAATTTAGGAACCAGAATGGAAGAACACAAGAGAGATATAGAGAAAAATAAACAATCAACAGCACTAGCACAACATATACTGGACACTGGACACACAGATGATTTTGAAAAAGTAACGATTTTAGACAGAGAGAATATTGGAAAGAAAAGATATACAATAGAAAGCTTAAGAATACAGCAAAAGATAGAAAAGACGATGATGTGCACTTAAATTGTGATTAAAGTTTTGTAATTTAACTTTAACTTTTTATTATTTATAAAATTATTTAATTTTAAATTACAAAGTTGTAAGTAATAAAATTTAGATCGTTTAGACACACATATACATATATGTAAAATAATTAATAAATGTTTTTTAATAATAAATAGATTTCCCAAACCCTTGATAAAGTCAACAAATAATTGACGAAACGTCGGGAAAAATGAAATAAAATTTGTTTTTACTGTCATCAAAACTAACCTAGGCCTTATTAGCTCATAGCAGAAATCATATAAAAAGCAAAACATAAAATTATAAATAAACTGAATGAAAATAGGGAAAATTACGAGGAAAAAATGCCTTTTGGGGGGTTTTTATGGTTTTAATGAAACACGATCCCAATTTAATGTTGAACTGTATTTATTAAATTTAAAGTCTTATAAAGTAAAGTTCTTACTAATTTATTACTAAATGAAAGATGAGTGGAAGTTTTACGATGTGCACATGTCGGCAGTATCAAAAGGAAAAGGTTTTTTTTGGTTATCTTTTGTTAGCATGTGCAATGATGTAAATTAACGCATTTTCTCAGTGGTGTAAAATAAAGTAGGTCTTGTGGGTTGCCACAGGGCTCCCTCCTTTACACGAAGGTCATCGGAAGCGAGCTGGAAGGCGGACATGTCTTCCGGACCTTGTGGTTTTTTCACTGCTCTCCCGTGGGTCAGAAATTGTTGGCGAATCTTCGGATTTCTCTTCCTCGTTGCTTGAAGTCAGTTGCGGTGCTTCAGTACTACGTGAGGCATCGTCTAAGGTACTAGGTTGGGCTCCAACCTGATCAAATTCGCCGTGTCGTCGTGAAATGAAGGCTGCTTTTAGTCTGTCAATAGAGATATTGACCTTTCTTTGACGTAACTTAACCTTGAAGAACTTGTCGCTTTTTTCAATCACCTCGAATGGGCCCGTGTAAGGCGGCTCCAGCGGTGCTCGGACATGGTCGCTTCGGACAAAAACATACTTACAATCCTTGAGAGACGGTTGAAGAAACGTATCCCCGGTGTGGTGGCGCGAAGCAGAAATGGCTTTTAGAGTTGACATTTTCCGTCGTGATTGCTTGACGAATTCGGTGCGGTCAGAATTTGTTTGTGACTCTTGCAAAAATTCTCCTGGTAGGGGAGTTCCGAAAATCATTTCGGCTGGGCTTGCCCTCATGTCCTCTTTTAAGGTCACTCGAAGGCCGAGTAAAACCATAGGCAGTACGAAACACCAGTCTTCTGTTGCGTGACATTTTATTGCAGTCTTAACCGTGCGGTGCCACCTTTCTACCATCCCGTTTGCCTGAGGGTGGTACGCAGTTGTTTTTAGGTGGTGTATTCCTAGAATTTGCATCAATTCCGCGAAAAGTAGAGACTCGAACTGGCGGCCCAAGTCACTCGTAATGCGAATCGGGAAACCGTATGATGAGATCCAACCTTTAATTAAGGCGAATGCGATTGTTTCGGTAGTAATATCTGGTATTGGAATGGCCACCGGCCATCGCGAAAAAAGATCTATGCAGGTTAAACAATATCGGTTCCCCCTAGCAGGTGGAAGTGGACCGATGATATCAATATGAATGTGGTCGAAACGTTGATCTGTGGGCCCGAAATCGCCTACAGGGGGTTTATTGTGACGGATTCCCTTATTTCTTTGACAACTGAGGCACGAACGAACAAAGTTGCCAACATCTTTGGACATTGATGGCCACACAAACCGTTGTGAAACTAACTTGCCAGTGGCCCTTCTCCCAGGGTGTGCTAAGCTATGTATAGTTTTCAGAACCTGTTCCCTTAATATCTCTGGAACAAAAGGTCTCGCTACATTTCGGGTAGAACCTGGAATAGGGAGCTTTTTAAGGATTAGCGAGTGTCCATTACCAGATTTTAATAGCGATTCAAGTTCTGGATCTCGATCCTGTTCCTGGGCTAATGCTTCAAAGTCTATACTGTCGATACTATTGATTCGAGAGAGAAAATCTGCCGTATTATTGCGCGTACCGTCTATGTGGCGTATGTCAGTCGAAAATTGACTGATGTATTCTAATTGGCGATTCCTTCTTGGCGATATTTTGTCTCGTTTCTGAGTGAAGGCATATATGAGCGGCTTATGATCGGTGAGTATGGTGAATAATCGTCCTTCCAAAAGATATTGAAAATGTTGGACACCCTGGTAAACGGCAAGTAACTCACGATCGTATGTGCTGTAGGCTTGTTGCGCTGGTGTGATTTTGTTTGAGTAAAATCCCAGGGGTTGACTGTTGCCTTGAACAATTTGATGTACTACGGCGCCTACGGCCTCGGTCGATGCATCTGTTGTCAAGGTTAAAGGGGCTTCGTGTGCGAAATGGCTCAGCATGGTCGCGTTGGCTAGAGCGTCCTTGCAATTTTGAAAAGCACGAACTGCCTGATCGGTCCAATTTATCGGTGTGGTATCGTTCCTTTTTATTTCCAGGTATTACCTCTTGTAACACTTTCTGATCAACGGCAGCATTAGGTAAGAAGGATCGATAAAAGTTTATCATTCCCAGAAACCGCTTCAGCTCGTTTACCAGCTTAGGCGTGGGGAAGTCGCTTACTGCCTTAACTTTCTCGGCTTTTGGTCGAATTCCTTCGGACGATATTGTATGACCTAAAAAGTCAACAGAAGGTTTTCCGAACGATGATTTCTCAAAATTTACTGTTAGTGCGTACCGACGGAGTCGGCTGAAGACGGTTTTCAGATGGTCCACGTGTTGTTCTTCGTTCTCTGAAGCGGCTAAAATATCATCAATGTATATGAAAACGTAATTGATATCTCGGAATATTTCGTCCATACGGCGTTGAAAGGTTTGGGCTGCATTTCGCAGACCAAATGTCATGCGATTAAATTCGAAAAGGGCGAAAGGTGTTATGATTGCCGTCTTGGCTACATCTGCTGGTTCGATGGGAATTTGGTGGTATGCCCGTTTCAGGTCGATCACGGAAAATATCGTTTTGTTGAGCGAAATCGATCGGGCGTCTTGGATGAATGGAATCGGATATCGGTCCGGTGTAGTGATGGCGTTAAGGCTCGGTAATCGCCGCATGGCCTCCAGTCCCCGTTCGACTTCCTGACCATATTCAGCGGACTGGCCCAGCAACTGTTCGATGACTGACAAATATTATTGTCCAGCATATATTGAAATTCCTTTTTTGCCGCTAGTAGCTTTGATCCAGTCAGTTTTCTCGCACGTGCGAACACTGGATTACCGTTTGTCACTATGTGATGTGTTACATTGCCAGTTGTCGTGTTTTGTTTACGGTCGAATATCGCTAAGTCTCTATGCTCGTGCACAAGGGTTGCTATTTTGTTATTTTTATCGTAAGATAAAACTGAAAATATTTCGTCGTGTGTCGAGTTACCACTTACGGTTGCAAGGGATTTTCTGTCTACTAACATCATTCGTTTTACGTCAACCAATAAATCGAATTTCCTTAAAAAATCGTTACCGATAATTGGACCGGTTACGTCAGCGATCACAAAATCCCATTCAAAGGCTCGATTGGCCGTAAGTTTCTATTTTCGTTCCATTTGTGTTGTATGCGGTTCGTTACGTTTGTCAGACGGCCGTGGCGGTATGACAGAAATGTCGGCCCGGTGTCGACTAAGAATTTTACGTTGGTGTTGGTGTCAAAAATCATGAGACGGGCGATATTGTTTGGTGCCACGTCTGAGCTGCTAGCGTGCAGATCAGACGTGCAGATTAGTTTTTTTGCTTGTAAATATTATACGGTTCGCGACACTTTTGTGCTTTCTTGCCATATTTCTGGTGGTACCAGCAGATTTCTGATGACGATGGAGCAGACTCTCTCGAATTCTGTTGACTAGAGCGTGCTGCGTCAGCTGGTGATCGGGAGCGCTTCGCGTTGAGAAGTTTCTCAACATTTTTTTCGAGCCGGGGCATACGCTGGGTAATCTCCGATGCCAAGGATTCGTTTGGCGTTTTTTGGACACTATACATCTGTTTGTAGTCACTGACTTCCATTACTTTGTCAGCGAGTTTGGAAAGCTCTACCAGCTTGGCTTCTGAGGCTTGAAGTATCGCTCTGACGTTTGGCGGGAGCCGTTGAAGCCACAACGACTTTAAAAAATCTTCGTTTACTTTATCCTGTGCTAAATCACGCAATTCGTTTAGGAGCTGACTTGGTCGCCGATCACCTAACTCCATTTCAGATAAAAGTTTCTGCGTCTTCTTCTGTTCGCTGTCACTGAAACGTTCGATGATACACTTTTTGAGGTTATTATATTTTCCAGTGGCAGGCGGATGCAACACGGCGTCAGAAATTTGTGACAACACATTGGATTCTACAGCGGCAACGATCGTGTTGAATTTCGATGCGTCTCGGATGATGTTGCTTATTTCGAATTGTGCCTCTATTTGGGCGAACCCTATTTCTGGCCGTTCAGGCCAAAAAGGAGGAACTTTCACCGACACACGTTGTATCGAGTTTTCGGGGTCGGTGGTACCCGTAGTTTGGTTGTTGCCTTCTTCCGTCATCTTTTAAGCGTCGGGGTAACCAATTTGGGGGGTTTTATTGTTTTAATGAAACACGACCCCAATTTAATGTTGAACTATATTTATTAAATTTAAAGTCTTATAAAGTAAAGTTCTTACTAATTTATTACTAAATGAAAGATGAGTGGAAGTTTTACGATGTGCACATGTCGGCAGTATCAAAAGAAAAAGGAAAAGGTTTTTTTGGTTATCTTTTGTTAGCATGTGCAATGATGTAAATTAACGCATTTGTCTCAGTGGTGTAAAATAAAGTAGGTCTTGTGGGTTGCCACAGCCTGAAGGATTTATTAAAAATTATAAGGCAGTTAGGCACAAAGAACAGCCAAGATATAGGAAAGAAAAATTAAAAAATGTTCACCTTATCAACATTAAAAAACCATTAAAATTTTCAGACATTAATTATGATACTGGTTCTACTAACGGCGATGCAACCGAGTGACAGGAAAATGGCCCAAACTGAACTTGTGGACCAAACAGGGTTTGTTGACATACAAATAAGAGACCAGGAAATAGTCAAGGACAGTGGCATAGTATTACACGTAATTGATATTAAACAACAAGAAAACATTATAAACGAAATGACGGACAATATTATATTAGCGAAAACAACCAATAAAGATATATTACAGGCCGAATTATTGGAAGCAAGAAATAAATTGTTAACGTTAATTCCAACGGAAAAAAGACATAAACGAGGACTTGTAAATGCGATAGGTACTGTAGCTAAATGGACAATTGGAACAATGGACGACGAAGACAGACAGACAATACAAAAACATTTATCACAGACTGACAAGGCAATAGACGAACTGGTACAGATAAACAATCACTTTAATCTAGCGATAAATCAAATAAGAAATATTGTAAAAAATGATAGGAAGGAAATTGAAAAAAGTTTTAATTCTATAAGTAAAATTGTAGACGAAGAACATCAACAAGACATGTACCTACAACAAATGATTAAAATTCAATTAATAAAAAGTAAAATAGAACAAATTCAAGACAATGTAGTCTCAGCCAAATACGGATTAGTTCATCCAAATATTTTGACAAATCATGAAATTGAAAAATATAATATTGACTTTAATAAACTAAAATACCTGCAATTAGGAATAGCAACTTTTAATAATACTTATTTAATATTAAGCATTAAAATACCAAAATTGTTCATACAAGTAAAAATAAGAAAAATTGTACCATTACCAAATAAAAATCAAAAAGAAATAGAATCCAGAATAGAGGAAATTTTTACGTATGAAAATAAAACTATGCAATTTGAAGCGAATAAACATTTTAGACAATTAAAACCCAGCACTCATTGTATATTAACAAAAAATTGTAAAGTAATAACAAATAAAGAATTAGAAATCATAGCATTAGATGAAACAAAAATCTTAATTAAAAAAAAATAAAGATAATAACACTATTTTAAATGGAAATTATGTAATTCAGTTTAGCAATTGTTCAATAAAAATTAATGATTACTATTATTCCGATTTAGTTGAAAAATTTGAAGGAAATATTATGAGTTTTCAATACAATGGTATAACAGAATGATTTTACAGAAAAACTCACGTTCGAACAATTAGATGAAAAAAATGAAATAAATTTTAAAAACATTTCTAACTTGAAAACCCATAATAAAGTAATATACGGATGCAATTTACTAATAACTATTTTGATAATAATTTTATGTTGTATTTTTTGTGTTAAACATAGATATATAAAAGTAAAACTAAATAACAAAATTCAGGAGAATTTTGATCTAAAGGAGGAGAAGTTATATATACAAATCCCAATACATTCACATACTTAAAGAATGACCCTATTGATGATTTCATAGCAAAAATACAAAGTATAAAAACATAAAGCAAATATCATTTCCTGTTAGAAAATTAAAGCTTAATTATAAGTCCATACTATTTTTCGGTCGCAATTCCAAGAATTGCAACGGCCCCAATTTAACACAGTAAATTTTAATACATATTGCCAAAACTGCATTCATTGTATTTCCGTTTCAATTCAGGGTAATTTTAAAATAAAATAAATTTAGCTTAAGTAAACAAAAAATTGTAAAACACACTTTAAGCTAAACTAACAGAAATTCATGTCAACAAGAAGTAAAATGATAATGAACGAAAATGAAAGAAAGTAGTCTAAGTTGCAAGGTGCTCCAATAAAGTTGAAAATAAAAAATAATTTTTTTTAACAAAACAAAAGCTCTCTATTTGAATCGCGCGCCTCTAGGGCAGTAAACTATCAGTTTCAATACATACGCAAGTGTAAGTGTAAGAGTTTGTTTGTTCGTTGCTTTGCAGTCGGTATTGAAAGTGATTATTGGGCGATTTTCATATAATTTTCCCACGCGATTTTCTCCAGAAATTCATAGCCGATTTTATTAATTTTTGGATTAAAACGCTAGTGCGGGTTTCGACGAAGAGTTTAGGCCAAAAATTAAGGCGATCCGGTATCGGCGAGCGGAGATTTAAGTGTTTTAATTCGGAGTATTAATTTGGAGTAATATTAAAAAAGTGTTTTATGTTGATCTTCGGTTTTGTCTTATGCATAGCAAAGAGAATAGTGACGTGGTTATACGTATATATATAAAAATGAGATAGCAAGACAGCAACGTATGTAGCTTATGTACAAACAGAACAATGTATGTATGTACATTTGTCTGTTGCTTTGCATTCTCTTTGGTTTTTGTGGGTTTAATATAAAATAAATAAACAAAAAGGTGTTAACACATCGCCCGTGAGTTCGAACACTCATTGATTTTTAGCTTCAACAGTTAATGTGTCGGGAGTCAACGCACAATAACACAGCTCAAAAATCAGTGGATGGCTACCAAAATTGTATTTTGGGGATGTTCCACATCCCCTGCTGTCTACTTAAATGTCTTGTTTTACCAATGTTACAATTTCCTCACTGTTTCCTTGCTAAAACGGTACTTCTCTTATATAAGTACGTGCCCGATAATAGCCCGCTATTTGGTTTATACGTTCTAAATAAAAATTACACATTGAATAACATTTTCACATCGAAATAAATAATTTTACCGATTCTGTTCATTAAATTTAATTTATTCATTTTTAATATAAAACTACACAAAACTGAAATGCTTTAATTAAAAATTTTCACAAAACATTTGCAAAAAAAAAAAATTTAACACCGCTTTAAAGTGCATGAGTAGCTACTTTAAATTATTTGATGTTAACATCGGTCTACAACACGTGTGTTAAGCTAACAACCGTTTCTGCACGACACTTTAAGGAATTTTGCTTAACATTGGTTTACCGGTCTGTGTTAAGTTTTTTTGCATAAGGCTATTAAATTATAAGTAAGAATATGCTTGTTCAGCAGTTCCCAAATGTAAGGTGGTTTGTGTGGACAATTAACACAGACGGAGTGTTGAGTTTCAGTTACATACTGAATGTACATATGTTAACTGCGGCTTGTCAAACACACTACACCTCCTTTTTTCACAAAAACTAAAAAAAATTTATATGAGTACATCCCTTTTTCAGGATAATTTTGTTATTATTATAATAATTTTTGTTTTGTTTTTTATTTCTATTAAATTTTATAATTAATACTTAAGACTAACAAATATATTCGCATGTACAAAAGTATATCAGAAAAGTATACTTTTACTGTTGGTGGGATCAAGTCGTGTTTTTGTCAGCTCCAATAAACCACCTGTAAAGTCTGTATTCAAAGGGTAAATACCTGCATATCGTTAAATCGTGTGAAGCGGCTTATAAGTAACAAGTTGCGCTGTTGTTTTCCTCCACAAAAAAGTGATTTTATAAGTTAATTGAAATTTAATTTCTTTTATTATTTCACTGGAAGTTTGGTTGTTTGTGCTTGTTTCATCAAATTACACAAAGCAAGACGAACTAAATAGATAGATAATATCAAAGCAAATATCTACAGCTGTTTCGTTCTATCATAATACTGGCAATACTGCACGACAGTTGAATTATCACTGCTTACTCACTGCAATACCCCTCGTTGTTAATTTTAAACTGCATTACCATTTATCACTACCCAGTGAGCAAAAGTAATTGCATCGGATTATTCGCAAAAACTCAAAATTATATACATACATATATTTGATTGTTTCATCGCTAATTCCCAAGATGGCATGCTTGAAAAAGGTATGTACTTTAGAAGGATCGGATGACAGAATGATAATCTGTTGGTTATGTCACGGTTCATACCATTTTAAGTGCGCTGGTATTTCTGGCTTAGTGGGCGAGTCAATAGCAAAAAACAAAAACGTTCATTGGCGTTGTAACAGGTGCCAGAAAGTCAGTGTTGAATTTTTTAAATTCTTCCAGAGCACTAAAAACAATTTCCTGCAAATCCAGAACAACCTTGGCATTTAACTGAACAAATTAATGAATATGGAAAACTTTTTAGTGACTTTAAAACTTTAGACAGTTTACAATCACCATCCACAATTCGCCGCAAAAGCCCCAGATTGTTGAATAAAGAAAACAATACGATTAATGACGGATTCAGTTGACGGATACAAAAGCTGAAGATATGAAATGGTATATTCAAAGGAAATTTGAAAATTGCTCACAACAGGATATTCTCGTTTTTAAAATAAACTCTAGAAATAGAGCATCATTCAAAATAATTGTACCGCAGGTAATGTTTCAACAAATTGTTAGTCAAGAGTTTTTTTTTTTTCTTTTTTTTTTTAGGACCGGCACTCAGGGGATGGCCCCTACTCATGCGTACATTGTGCCGGAACTAGGAAAATTGGTTGTGGGAAGGAGGATAAAGGGAGTAGTGTCTATGAACATTCGATTTGAATTTCTTCATGCTATATATGGCAGGAAAGACCTCCGCAGGGAGTCTATTCCACATGCGGGCAGTACGGGCAAATAATGAATTTTCCCTGTAATGCGTAGTACGGTTCACTGGACCTGATTTCGTCGGAACAAAACCCATTATAGTACCGATAGAACAGTGAAATGCACCCCACATTGCGTCGATGCTCTAATGAGTCGATAGAGTTTGCTGCCCTACCGTCTCCTATGAGTTTCTTCGCCCTCTCCTGTACACGGTCGAGTAACTTCAAAATAGACTTTGAAGCACCGGCCCATACATGAGAGTTGTATTCCATTTTCGGTCGGATGTAAGTGGTATAAATAGCAAGGAGATCAGATGGGGTGAAGTATGTCTTACACCGCCTTAGAAAACCGAGGCACTTGAATGCTTCTTTTGAAACATGAAAAATGTGTTCTGTCCATCGAACGTCGCACTGGATTTTCATGCCAAGAACATCAAGAGCTTCTGATTCCTCAATATCTATACCACCCATGTTTACAGATGAAGCAGCATGATCGGGCTTGTGTCGGTGTGTAAGCAAGCAGCATTGAGTTTTACGGGCATTGAAATGTACCCTGTTTCTGTGACCCCATTCAACAATCCTATTGAGGTCACAGTTTAGTGCAACATTCATATCATGCCTCATCGCCCCGATCCCTGACGATGTCGGCCTATTGCTGAAAGCATATGAATGGCAGAGGCTGCTATCATCTGCAAAAGAGTGGATAGGAGTTAAAGTCTGACATAGAAGGTCATTTAGGAATATAAGAAATAGAGTAGGAGAAAGAACAGAGCCTTGCGGTACCCCAGAGTTGATTCTATACTCGTCTGATGAAATCCCGTCTATAACAACTCTTATAGCACGATTCCTGAGAAAGCTCGATATAAATCGAGAGATGACGTCACCCACACCAAAAGCCATAAGTTTCGACAAAAGTGCTCCGTGCCACACTCTGTCGAATGCTTTAGAAATATCCAGAGCCACTACCTTACTCTCGCCGAAGTGGTGGATAGACTGACACCACTTTTCCGAAAGGAAGGCCAATAGGTCCCCCGTAGAGTGGCCCCTACGGAAGCCATATTGGCGGTCGTTAAGTAAGCTATTAGACTCTAGATATTTCACTAGGTGAAAATTCACCATGCTTTCCATCACCTTGGAAAGCGCAGAACAAATCGCGATTGGGCGGTAGTTCTGGGGGTCGTTGGCCTCTCCCTTTTTAGGGATTGGCGTTACATGAGTAACCTTCCAGCACGAGGGAAATTCGCCTGAGTGGTATATAGTGCTGAACAGGGTTGCTAGAGGATGAGCTAACGTCGAAACTGCTTTAAGACCAGTGCTGGAATTCCATTCGGCCCAGGAGACTTGTTTACGTTGAGATCCGATAAGACCCTTTTAACCGCCCGGACCCGAAAGCGTATCTTTGGCATAGTAATGGATACATTTTCAAGAACTGGCAGTGGTTGATTGCTTTCCGGCAAGTGTGAATTACTTGCGAACATTTCAGCTAGAAGGTTAGCTTTGTCAACCGGGTCAGTGAATAGTTGATCACCCTTCAAAAGAGTAGGAATCGAAGAACTAGCATTATCCTTCACCCTTTTGACGAATGACCAGAAACTCTTACTGCCCCGAGGGGCAGAAAGAATTTTAGCACGAAGACGCTGCTCGTACAGAGCTTTTTCGCATCTAAGTACCTTGGCACACGAAGATCTCGCCCTTTTGCGCATCAAATCAGTTTCAGCGTTCTTGTTAGCACGCCAAATACTAAATGCAACCTCTCTGGATCTGACAGCAATTCTGCATGTCTGATTAAACCATAATGTAAATTTAGGCTTAATCGGAATTTGCTTGGATGGAATGAATGTTTTCATTCCAAGCAATATTATATTTTCCACCATTTCCGCCATGGCATCGACATCACTGTCAAGAAAGCAAATTTTCCAATTAAAATGCCTAAAGAAATCGTTGAGCTCATCCCAACGGGCCTTTTCGTAAATATATTTTAAACGTTTCGTAGCTGGGTGTGAAACGTTTCGAAGTTCTGTAATCGAAAAGGAGGCAGTAATGGTGCAATGATCCGAATTTCCGAGAGGTACGCTAACACCCATTGTATATTTGTCTGGATGTGAAGCAAGAAAAAGGTCGAGAGTATTATGTTGGTGCCCATCAACACACGAAATATGTGTTGGCTCATTCACTAGCTGCGCAAGGTGGTTATGCGCTGCGAATAGCTCAGCATAATGGCCTTCTGAGGTTGTATGGCTCGAATGGCGAAGCCAAGATGAATTATGAACATTAAAATCACCAGCAACGACGATTTCACTGTTCGGATAATTCTCTAAGATCTTCGATATGTTGTCGGAAAGGGCGTCGAAGTTGGAGAGTGTTTTTTCCCTGTCCGCGTTTGGACTTCTGTAAAGAAACCCGAAATGCAAAAGATGTGTCCTGATTTTGAATTTAACCCAAATACAGCTAAATTCTGGATCAAGCGCGTCTAATGATTGCTGACGCTGGTACACAACTTCATTGCGTATGTACATTGCAAGGCCCCTATGAAGAAAGAATAAGGATAGTAGGTGATATCCAGGTATGTGGAAATCCTGTGGGTCAGCATTTTCAGACACCTGAGTCTCACATAAGGCGAAAACATCCGGCCGATGGAGACAAACGTGGGCATACACAGAGAAAAAGTTTGCACGCAGCCCGCGTATGTTGCAGAAGTCTATCCTAAAACGACCTGCCATAAAAAAACAACACAAAGCAAAACAAAACGAACGATTAAATCTTGTATTGCCAATGCCAGTATGCTAATCACTGTTAGAAAGGTTGTTCAGCGATCAGTGTTAGGCCTTCATCACTAAACACCAACAGTGATCAACAACGTTGCATCAACAATAGAAAATTATTATGAGAGCGAACATTTACGATATATCACAATGACACGCAAGGAGAACCATAAAAGCCCCGATCCGATCATCGTGAACGAAGTGCCAACACTGGTTTATAGTGCCAGCACTGATGTTATTGTTTTATTTTCTCTCTTATTTTTGAATTTTGTCACAGGTGCAATGCAAACACATTCTTTTGGTGCTGTTGTTATTGTTGTTGCGTGTTTGTGCTTTATTTGGTTTAATTGTTGGTGCGTTATGAAATATTCATTATTTGTTAGTTTATCACTGGTTTATCTTGTTTGCACTTGTTTAATTTTTATTTTCTTTAATTGTTGAAAGTGATATTATATTTGGTTCACAACGGGGAAAAAAAAAGACTTATGCAGAGTTTAATTTTTGTTTTAATTTTATTTGTTTTTCTTTTTTCTTATTTATTATGTATTGTTATGTATGTGAATGCGCGTGTGCACCGGACGAACGATAAGACACTACTCCTTTGGCCTAAGAATGCTTTAGTACGTGAATTCATTTATAAAGATGATAATAATGTCCGCTTGCCTAATTTAGTGCATCCCAATCCAAAAACGATAAATGTGAAAAAGTGCAAATATATGATGATCTCTAGAACAACTCCAATCAATGGACTCTATAAAATGAATAATGCTGTTCTTGACCTAGTGGATTCAAATAATGACGGGAGTTATTTTAGATAAAAAATTGGACTTCAGGTGCCATATAACCATATTTTTTGTTTTTGCTGTAATTTGTCTTGTTACTATTAAACCAAAGCTTTATAGATCCCATTTATATATATGTATGTATGTACTTATCATTTCTGAAACATTGTTATATTTTAATTGTATCAGTCTGTAAGGATTAATCCATAGACTAAATAAATAAATAAATAAAAAAAAAAGAGTAAACATTTAAATTTTTTGTTTATTAAAAAACATTATCGTTATTATATATATATATATATATATATATATATATATATATATTTATATATGTATATATTTTTTTTCCCCATATATATTATATGAAGAAATAGACAAGTTTACAAGTTTATTTAATAAAATTTCTCTTTAATAAACTGCAAATTGTATCTATGAGCTTTTCAATAATGAAAAAAAAATATATATACGTATGTATGTATGTAATTATAAAAATATATACAAAGACCAATACGAAGTATGAATAGTGACGTTCTAACTTCGGTACAAAACGTGTAGCTATTAAAAACTATTATATAATATAATATTATATAATATAATATTATATAATATAATATTATATAATATAATATTATATATTATATAATATAATATAATATTATATAAGTCTATTTTTATGTACCCATGATGTTGTACCATTATCGTCTGGCACCAATGCATTATTTCTATTATCTAATGCCACAACTTTAAAAGGTCCCTCATAAATGTTGTGGGTGCTGTTGGCTGAAGTAGTAGAACACGAGACTATGAAGCGGAGGGTCGTGAGTTCGAGCCCGCGCTGAGTCATGAAATATTGTGTTGAATTCTTCTGAACAGCATTAGTGCGTGGTTGTGTTCTTTGTTGCCAGCCTGTTTCAATGATGAAGGCATAGTCACTGATCATTCAACATAATTGGCAGCGACTGACACTATCATGTACTAAAAGCAGAGTAACAGCACCCACCTTCGTCGGCCCTGTAGCAAAAATTAGCCGGCGAAGTAAAAGGTTGAAATAGCTACAAAAACAACTGTCTATCTTCTCATCTTTCCTAAAAAAAAAACTTGTGTCCTTTTTCGTTACTGAGTAGGACTAGTAAAAAAAATTAACCATTTTCCTTATTGTCTATCGGAAAAGATTTAAGCCAAAGACTAGATTTATAAAGATATTGCACTGCTATACATTCTTCATACATTTTTGCGTCCATGTAAATTTTCTTGGTGGACTTAGCGGCTAAATCCACTTGTGTATGACAAATGAGGGAATTGAAATTAATGGAGAGTAAAGCTGGATTCACCCATTGTTTCGGAACAAAAAATTTGTTCCGAAACAATTTTAGTTTTTTGAGAGTTTGTTCTGAAACGATTCACCCACTTCGATCAATTGTTCTGGAAAAACAAGGGTACCATATGAGATATTTTTGAAAACGATGCGTGTTAGTTTTTCAATTAGGCAGCACAGTAGCAGATAAATGCAATTTGCTTGTTTTCTTGGCGTCACACTCATATATTTTATTGTGTAATAAACAAATTGTAAATTAAAAAATCTTAATAAAATAAAAATTTTACTGTATTAAGATTGTATTGTATTTTATATATATACATATATATATATATATATATATATATATATATATATATATATATATATATATGTATATATAATATGATGTGGCATCTCAGTTCAACTTTACTTAAAAATTTAAAGTAACTGGCATCACAGTTGAAATGTTTCAGAACAAAAATTAAACCAATTCATGTTCCGAACAAAGTTAACTCTCTTTCGCTCTCTCTCTCTCTCTCTCAAAAAGAGAGACGTCAAACTACATATAAAAAAAATTGTTTCGGAACAAATTTTTTGTTCCGAAACAATGGGTGAATCCAGCTTAAGAGAACAAAAATATAATAAATACTCAGCAAAAAAGAATTCATGCGTATAAACAGTGTTTTTGTATTTGAATCAACATTGTTAAGTATGCTTCCCAACAAACACGAATGCTTGATTTGAAATCATTACTAATAAGTATTAAAAGAAATCAAGCCCCATATATTAATGTTATAAAGGAACCATTACTTCGAAAATTTGTCGTAGTGTTTGCTGGGATTGCATATGCATAAGTTGATATGAGAAAATATTATGTGCGTAACAAATAAGATTATCTGTGTTGCTGCAGCGAACGCAAATGTAAGTTAACTTGTTGTTACACTATTTTTAAAATAAAACACGGACTTAGTTAAGGTTAAGATTCACACTGCCTTAATTGAACAATAATATTCTCTTTTATGTTAAATTTTAGCTTATTTTTCAATTTGCTGCAATAACTGTTTTTTATACCCTTCACAAAAAAGTGAAAGGGTATATATAGGTTTGCCATTCCGTGTGTAATTTCTTCGATATTCACATGGGACCCCATACAGTATGTATATTCTGTACGTTCTATTAAAAACTAAAAATATAAAAAAAAATTTCCAGGGATGGCAAATAAAAATTTTTTTTCGGCCCATTCTGTATTTTGTAGTATATGTAGTAACTAAAATTGTTAAAAATTTTAAGTTTTCCTTTAACAAAACCTCTTTATACATCATGAAGATTTGCATTGGTCAAAAAAAAATTTTTTAAGTTAAAATTTCGTTTCCAGGGTTGGGAAATTGGAATTTTTTTATACATAAAAGTAACCAAAGAGGCAATTGACGTTTTTTTTGGTAACTAAAACTATTTTATATTTTAGGAAGAACAAAATTGGTATCAAAACTTAAAAAAAAATAAAATTTCGAACCCAGGGTTGGACAAGTGCAATATTTTATAGTTCATGAAGGTGACCAAAATGGTTCAAAATTTTAAATTTTTCTTAAATAACACTACTTAATACCTCGTGAAGAGTTGCATTGGTAAAAAAATGAAATAAAATTTCACTTCCAGGGTTGGGAAACTGAAAGTTTTTTTGGTACATGCAATATATTGTTGTTCATGAAAGTGACCAAAATGGTTGCAAATTTGAATTTTTTTTTAAATAAAACGACTTTATACCTAATGAAGATTAGCATTGGTAAAAAAATTTAAATTTCGCTTCCAGGGCTGGGAAATTTAAATTTTTTATACATAAAAGTAACCAAAAAGGCAACTAACGTGGGGTTTTTACTAATTAAAACTATTTTTTGGTCCAGGAAAAACAAAATTGGTATCAAAAATTAAAAAAAATCAAAATTGAGATTCCAGAGGTGGATAATTGCAATATATTGTAGTACATGAAAGTGACCAAATTGGTAAAAAAATTTAAATTTCGTTTCCAGGGTTGGGAAATTGAAATATATAAAAGTAACCAAATAAGCAATTGACGTTGTTGTTTTTGCTAATTCAAACTATTTTATAATTCAGGAAGAACAAAATTGGTATTGAAATCTTAAAAAATCAAAATTTCGGTTCCAGGGTTGGACAAATGAAATATTTTATGTTACATGAAAGTGACCAAAATATAAAAATTCACTAAGAATTACATTGGTAGAGAAATAAAAATTCGCTTCCAGAGTTGGAAAATTTAAGTATTTCTGGTACATAAAAGTACCCACATAAATTCCAAATTTTTTTTTTTAGTGAACTAAACCTATTTTTTATACTTCAGGAAGAATTAAATTGGTATTAAAAATTCGGTTCCAGGGTTGGAAAATCGAAATTTTTTAGTACATAAAAGTAGCCATATAAGTTTCTTATTTTGGTTGTGTGTGAATAAAATCTTTTTTATATTTCGGGAAGAGTTAAATTGGTATTAAAAACTAATATAATTAAGATTCCAATATCAGGGTTTGAATATCGACATTTTCTGATTCATAAACGTAACCATATAATATGTTATTTTTGATTCTATAGATGAATTAATATATCAGGAAGAAATAAATTGGTATTAAAAACCAAAAAATCTAAAATACTATTCTACGGTTGGACAATTAGCACCTTTTGGGGTACATGAAACGGATTTTTACTTTTTGTTTTTAAATTAAACATATTTAATATTTTTGAAAGACGTTCAGAGGTATTAGAAGTAAGAAGAGCCAAACATTTAGCTTCCTAACCAAACAATTTAAACGTTGTCTTAAATATAAAAGTAACTGATAACATCATTTTGTTTATTAAATTATTTTTTAATTAAGGCTACTTTCTGTTTTAGCAAGTAAGAAAGAAAGAAAGAAGAATTACATCTGTGAAGGGTATCTAAGATTCGGCACAGCCGAATATAGCACTTTTACTTGTTTATTTTGAAATTAAAATAAAGAATAAATTTTAGCTTATTATGCTTATTGCTATTTGTTTTTAATTTGTCGCAAATAAAGAAGAAAAACGAATACATTTTTTCTTATTATGCTTATTACTATTTATTAATAAGTTGCAAATAATCGTTTTTATATCAACATTAAATATCAAAGAAAAAAGTTTTTTATTTTATATATTTTAACTCAGGTGTCTGGCTCACTTCCTTTGTAATTCTGTGAATATTGCGATAGTGCAATATTTGACTTATGGAAACAGAGTCAGCACGCCGGGTAGTTAATTTTTATTGGCTCGATAATGGGTATTACCAGTGACGATTTCTTTGATTCATAAATTTTATAAATATTATTTACTGTTATAAAAATCAATAGAAATACTGCGTTAACAAGGCACGGCAGTAGTCTGTAATTATTGATTTTTTAAATGAGTTTTGGGAATTTTCTTATTAGTAGTAGTTACCAAGAATGATAAAATAAAGATTACGCCTTGCGCATGATTTACCGTTTGATGACGTATTTGTTCCCTCGAAGAGATTGCCAAATGTTTATTATATGCAAAACTAATACTTTCTCGTACAAAATTAATATTTTATGCTATATTTGGCAACTCTTCACACAATTTACTCAGAGAGATTTCCAATTTACTCAGAGAGATTTCCAACAAGCAAATTAAATCGGAAAGTGCAAGGTTTGTGTTATATTTTATAACAGGGCTCCTCAATGGGAGAAAATATTTAAGTGTAATGTATTTGTGAATTTTTCATGTGTTAGTGACTGTTTTTTTAACCAAGAGCGTACAAATAATGTTGCCAGACAACGTCATTTTTACGACTTTTTATGCCAAAAATAAAATGACATGATATATTTAAATAAAGTTTTCATTAATATGTATTTCTTACATTTAATTATTATAGCCGAACTTCCTTATAGTGAATAAATTATACACTCCACGCAATATTTGTAAGGCTAAAATTATTTTAAATTTTTTTCCGAATTTATTAATGTACAAATGTTGGAATATTTTGACTTATATATTGCCATTTTATCTGACATAAAAATATTGTGTTCCGTTATTTCTGTTTAAAAATATCGTTATTTAAATATTACATTTGAACGAAATATTTAAAAGACCAAGTCCAGGAAATTATAATAGAGGAGTAAAAAAATCTAAATATGTATGTGGAATCAAAACATTTTGCTTCCTACTTTTAATTAAGAGAAAAAACATATTTTATAAAGAAAGACTTACAAATCAAAAAATTTGCTTTGAAGTCAATTCATCTATTAAAATATTTGTAATTTTGAAAAAATTCTATATAAGGACGCTACTAGACATTGAAACTCGTACTTCTAGCAATATAATTCGTAAAATATTAGTAATAGGTGATAGCTACATTAAAGAAGCTAATTAAAAAATCTAAATAATAATAATCGGCAATGTAACTTCTGAGATATAGAGCCTCGGAAAAAAGAGCCTTATGTACCCTCTTCTCCCCATAAAACTTTTTGCAATAAAAAAATTTATAGGAACAAAAATATTAAACAGAAGCAATTTCTTATTTCACGTATACTTCAAATTGAACTTACTCATTGTTTTTAAATATTTTTGTCCAAATAACACCGTTTTATATGAAAAATTGAAAGCATTTTTTAATTCTGTAGAAATGTTGAGGTATTTTTCATAAAACTACCGTAATAATTTCACATTAACGATTTGAAAAAGTAATATGAAGATTTTGATGTTTTTTCTCCAAAATTTGGCGATATTGCATCTATTTTGTCTGGCAACTATGTGAACAAGAAAGAACATTTAAAGGTGTTGCCGTTGATCACAAAATCAAATTGATAATAATATAAGAAGGCAAAATTAGTTTTCACTTTTATAAATGTGTGAGATTGATTTTTGTTTCTATAGCCTATATTCTATTCACAATTTCGACCGAAATGCTGTCAAAGCCCATATAAAAAGTATTTAGTCGAAATAAGCGTGGAAAAATTTGGAAAACTAGTTTACTATGAAAAACACGTGAAATTTTTCTGAACACAATTTTGCTAAATATTTTTAGAAAATTTAAACAGAGTACTAGCCTTAAGGAAAACAAGAAATTTATAATTTTTATTTGTAAATTTTTTCAAATGAAATTATTAATGTTGCTAAACATTTTTCGAAAATTCAAACAGAGTACCGGCCTTATCGCTGTGAGCCCTTGTATGTAGTACAATTTTTTGGCCTCCTAAGCGCACACAAAAATTTAATTTAATTGACTGTTAAAGTTCGACGAGGCAAGTCGCATGTTTTTTATGAAAAAAAAATTACTGCAAAATTAAACAAAATTTGTATTTGTACATACATATAACCTTAAAAAATTGCAAAATGTGGGACAAAGAGTGGGAAAATTCTTTTTTGTTTTCTCTTAGTATAACATTTTGCTGCATAAAATAAACTATGAGCCACTGTATATACATATTTGGGAAATTATGAAATATAAATAAATAGAATTTTCTAATATATGATAAGAAAATTCCGAAATAAAACTGTAAATTGTGTAAAGATAATGTACCAAACATTTTAAAATACTCGTGCAACTGAGTAAATAACATGTCTTTCGATTTAAAATAAGTTCCTCTGTAGAAAATTTTCATAAGGCTTATATTAAAATATTATATTATAGACAATACTATCTTCCAATGGAGATAAGATATTATAAAACCATTTTTGTATCATACAAAATTACTAAAAATCATAATATATATAATTTCATTCATCCAAGAATACAAAAAATCGAACGATGGCAACGCGGGTTGAAAATTTAGTCTTGCATTTGTTGTTGTCTATGAATAAAATTTTTATTTTCTCTTCTCTCATTGATGTGAATTTCGTTACTGTTCGTGTTGCGTATGTGAATACGTGTAGAAAATCCGATTGGCACTCGTATCTGGAGTGTAATGGCTGAGGAGCCCTGTTTTATAATAAACTGTGTTATATTTTAAAATAAATATATTAAAATAATTATTAAATAACTAAAAGTGTAAAAAACTTATTAAAACTTGATTTTTAAAGCTCATAAACTGTAAACAAAAAACCTAATTTAAAGAGAACTAAAAGAGCAAACATGAAATGTGCAGTGGGCAATTACAAACAAAGTAATAGCAAAAAAACAAGTGAGAAATAATTGTGTTAAAATGTAATATTTTTATCAAAATTTTTTTTGTTTTCAAAAAGTTGTGTCATTTTATAGTTTTCCAAGAGATGAACCTCAAAGAAAGTTATGGCTGATATTTTCCAAGCAAAAAAATTTGTTTTGAATGGAGAAAAAAGAAAAATAATTAGCAATTGCGTTCAATATTTATGTAAAATAACTATAAATTAACAATTTGAAATAAAAAAGTGGAAAATAAAATAAAATTTTTTAAAATTGTTTATTATCAAACAAATTTTGAAAAATCGCAATTTGCCCCACTGTCCTGTTTTTATAATAACATAATAGTTCTCCAGCTGAATTTTATTAGCCAATCAGAACACATGTTGAGTGACGTCAGAGTTCCATCATGCGCAGAAAAGTATTTTTATTTCAGCTTGTTGGCGTAATCTTTATTTTATCATTCTTGGTAGTTACAATTGTAACTTTGTTGTCTTTTGAGACTATTTCTGGTTGGTAAAGAGGGGTTTCTTTTGATTTAATTTGTTTGTTTTTCTTGTAAACGATATCACCTTCTTTGTAAGAAGGGGGCTTAATTCTTTTTCGGTTTTGTCTGTTTAGATTATTTCTTTGATTTCTAGCAATTTCGTGCTGTAAGTTTTGGTTAACTTTTTCCTTGAAATCCATTAAATTTTGATAGTTTACTTTAGAAGTTCAGTTAAAAAATACATCAACAGGTTTTCTTTTTGTTACAGAGTGGACAGTATTATTGTACCTATCCACTGCGATATTTATTAATTCTTTCACAGAGTAACTGGGAAATTCCATCTTTAAGCACCTAAAAATTTCAATAATTGTGGAGTGGACGCGTTCAATTGCGCCATTTGTTTCACTTTTCTGAGCTTGTACTGTGTATATTTTAATGCCCAATCCTTTGATATAATTTTATACAATAGTACTTATGGAACTGCTTTCAAAAATTCGGAATTGATCAACTTGAGCATTGACTACTCCTGTGAGATGAATTATGTTTTGTTGCAATTGTTCCATATTTATGAATTTAATTATATTTTTTAGAAACAAAGGATTTGCTCCAGGCACTTACAAAAATGTTCTTTTGATTTATGGATTATTAAAAAGGTAAATGACTATTTTATTTTTCTACTTCTTGTTGGTAACAAATAATTATAGATTTTCTTGGTTTTTTAATTATTTCTTCTTTACAATATTTTTACCATTGCGGTAATTATGTGAATTAAAATGCTATGTTACTGCGGTAAATTGTTTAGCATGTAATGTTCCTATGTGTATTACAATACTATGTTTTTCTTAACTTATGTTAGTAACTACGTAACTTACAAAATTGTAAGCATTTCTGGTTCTGGATGGTTTGCTGAGGTCCTTTTCGGCTAGTACTCAGGGGCAAGGTCCATCACGTATACCAGAAGTGTGTTTGTCCTCTTGTTTTATCGGTGGGCTGTTTGCTGCTTTTCCTTGTTATTACCTTCTTGGCCGTAAACTGCTTAAGGATGATCGGGTATTTAATAACCACGTTTGTTTTTCCAAGGATTTATTATATCCTGAATTTTTATTTCAGAATTCTGTATTAATCCAAGAATTTTTTCTAGGATTCAGAATTTTTACTTTAAGGATTCTGAATTATTATTTTCAGAATTTTATTTTAGGGATTCTGAATTATTATTTTCAGAATTTTATTTTAAGGATTTTAAATTATTATTTTTAGAATTTTTTATAGGACTCCGATTTTATTTTAAGGATTCTGAATTATTATCTTCAGCATTTTCAGGATTCTCGGGTGCTCGGGCGCCAGTTAACTTGTTGTTCCACTATTTAAAAAAAAAACACGGACTTAGTTAAGGTTAAGATTCACACAGCTTTTATTGAAGAATAATTTCCTCTTTTCTATTAAATTTTAGGTTATTATGCTATTTTTCAATTTGTTGCAATAACTGTTTTTTATATTGAAATTAAAAAATATAATAAATTTTAACTTATTATGCTTATTGCGATTTGTTTTTAATTTGTCGCAAATAAAGAAGACAAAAGAATAAATTTTGGCTTATTATGCTTATTACTATTTATTAATAAGTTGCAAATAATCATTTTTCTATCAACATTAAATATCAAAGAAAAAAGATTTTGATTTTATATATTTTAACTCCGGATTCTGGTTCACTTCCTTTGTAATTCTGTGAATATTGCGAAACTGCAATATTTGACTTATGGAAACAAACGCGAACAAAAAGCATTACTTATTTCTGAATTTACTGAAGATGCGATATTTATTTTATAGAAATAAAAAAAATCCTATTTGATTTGAACATCCAGCAAACAATTGTGGGTTACGTGATATTCTGCCTTATTACCGTTCTCGAATCGACTCGAGTGTTTGTAATAGATTAAAGAAAAATCTTGAATTTTTCTTTAATTTATTACATTCTTTCGAGTCGAATCGAGAACCGTAATAAGGCCCATTAGCAACGTGATAACTTGTATTTTGTTATTGTAAAAATTAAAGTACGTTAATTCTTATCGACTTTTAGAAGCTTTAATCAACACTGAATTATTGGGTAGATATTGGTGCTAGATATATTTAGATCATTTACACATGTGGAATAAAATTTAACATAATACAAAAATTTAGGTCTTCAACATGTTGAATTTAACTATCAATACATTTGGATATATTGACTCAAATGGGATTAAATGTACGTGCAATAACATGTGACCAAGGTCCTAACAACAGAAAATGTTACGACTTGTTAGGAGCGTCTCTTGAAAAGCCTTATTTTATTCATACCACCTTTAAAATTTATTTGTTATACGATGTACCCCATATTTTTAAATCCATTGGGAATGGTCTTATCAAAAATGATTTCAAAACACCTGATGGAATTGCACGATTTGATGTTATTAGAGAAGTTTTTGAGTTAGAGCATGGAAAAGTCAAAAAAATTACCAAATTGACAATGTGCCATATATACCCAACGAATTTTCAAAAGATGCTCAAACTTTAAGCCATTCTGTTGCAGCTGCAATTGAATCCATTAATGAAAATCACCAATTTACAAGAAGTTCATCAGAAATAGCCTGTTCTACTTGCTTATTTGTAAAAAACTCCATATCAAGTAAAAATTTATATATAATATAGATAATGTAAGTAGTGAATCATTTATATATACATACATATGTATATGTATATATACCTACCTAATATGAATAAGAGGATTATGAGTTCGGTGTGAATATGCATATTTCGATTCATACAAAAACAAAATTAACATATTTTCCCTACAATAATGAAACTAGTCATGTCTATGCGAACATGACTTGCTCATATCAGTACATGGTACGTATGTAGAATATATTAAAAAGGTTTTTAAAAATATGTAGGCAAGAAATCCCTAATAACAAAAACAAAGTAAATACATACACACATACCAAGCATCACAATGTATGAATTTGTATTTGAAAATATATTGTTTCTTTGTTGGTTTCGCTCTGAGAACTGAGAGTAATATTTCTTTTTACAATTTTTGTTCTTTAAAATGTTCAAGTGCAACATCTTTATAAATCTATAGTTTTTGTTTAAGCTTTAATTGTTTTCTTCTCAATAGTTTTGCCCTTTCAAGAAAATCTGCTACTATTTTATGTGCTACATCCAATCGGAATTTAACTTCTTTATGGTAGGAGTCTACATTATATAATGGGTCTATACGATTCCTGTTCATGAAATCTAACACCGGTGGAGTCTTCCCGAAGACTAATTCAAACGGGGAGTATTCGTGTACCACCGAAGTTGTAGTATTGTAGCAGTATGCGAAAAATTTTAGCCATCCAGCAGTATGCGAAAAATTGTTTCCAATACTCGTTCAAAGTTCTATGGAATCTTTCGATAGTTCCCAAAGTTTCATGATGATATGGAGTAGAGTGCAGTTTTTCCACTTTCACAACAGTGAACAATTCATGCAAGAGTTGGTTCATGTACTCCGTTTCCATATCAGTGAGTATATTTGTCATAGGACCATATATCAGAACAAATTCTTCGAATATTGCTTTTGCAACACTCTTTGCGGATTTGTTTTGTATTGGTACCGCTATTAAATACTTTGTTAGGTCACACATTATTGTCACTGCATATTCATGACCCGAGTCAGATTTCGGTAAGGGACCAACGGTGTCAATCACTACTATATCGAACGCTTTTGTTGGGGTTGCTGTTATAATGAAAGGCTCTTTTGTTTTAATGGTTGATTTAGATTTCTGACATTTTTCACAACGTTTAACGTAACGTGAGATGTCTCTTGTCATGTTTCGCCAGTGATCTCTTCTTTTTATTTTCTTTAGCAAACGAGTTGTTCCAGGATGTCCACCCCATACCGGATCATCGTGATATTTCTGTATTATCTTTTCTCTGTCGTACTTCGACGCGATTTTTGTTAGCGTAGGTGCGAGTGCTATATATATATTTTCTAATATTCTATTACCGGTATTCTTAAATTCATTTATGTTCACTGTTTGGAACAAATTATCTCCAATTGATAATTGTAATCTCTAAAAGCCCATTTTACTAGCGACTTTTTCAAGCTGTGAAAATAATTGATCTAAATCAATTTTTCCATTAATAATTGGGTTTCGTGATTAATAAAGTTTATTTTTCCCACATTGAATAATAAATTTGTTATTTGAAAAATATAATCTTGGTGCTTTAGAGAACTCAAATGTATTGATTGGTTCAAATACCCATAACGTCTCCAATAGGGTGTTATAATATTGCGGCGCGACAACACATGCTTCGCTTTCATTGGCACGTGCTTGTAGCCTTGTTGTCACTTTAAATATCATGTTTGTTTTTTGTATATCGGAGAATTCTATGCAAGACAAAGCGTCCGCAGCACAATTCTCTTTTCCCCTGATGTAATCGACTGCAAAATCGTATTGTTCCAACTCCAACCTTAGGCTTGGATGATGGGTTTTTCATAGAAAAAAGGTATGTTAGAGGTCTATAATCGCTTCTAACTATGAATTTTTTGCCATATACGTACGGCCTGAAATATTGAATTGCCCAATGGATAGCAGTTAACTCCTGTTCTATTCTTGATTTGTTTGTTTCGCCCTTTGTAAATGCTCTAGATGCGTATGCCATTGGTAATAGTATGCCCTAATACTCTTGACTTAAAATGGCACCACACGCGTACTTACTTGCATCCGTGGTTATGAAAAATTCCCTAGTAAAGCCCGGATATTGTATTATTTTTGGGGTTAGTAGTTGGTTCTTTAGGTATTGGAAAGCATCTTCACAATCCTTAGACCATTCAAAAGGGACGTTTTTTCTAGAAAGTCAACTTAAATGACGTGATAATTTTGCAAAATTTGATGTAGGGTAATTTTTGATTATAGAATATTTAGTATCATCATGCAATATTTTCTTGTCCGTACACTTGTGCCCTAAGAATATTATTTCATTCTTGAAAAATGTGCATTTATCCGGGTTCAACTTTAAGTTATATTTTCGGCAGATGCCAAAAACGTCCTTTATGTTCTGCAACATGTGATTAATAGAGCAACCAATAATGATTAAATCGTCCATATACAAGAACGCCTGCTCAGAAAGTTCAAAAAGAAAAAGTAAGAATATTGTCAATAAGACATGACTCGTATGAACACGGACAAAATACCTAAACTGAAACAGTTTTCGGATATGATTTAAAACACACATCAAATGCGGAGAAATATACTAAATTTTTATTTGAATGGATTGAACGATCTATACTGCTATATTGAAGAATGTAAGAAGAAGAACTAAACCAACCTCTAAAAAACAACATAATTTTTAAAGTTTTTTTTTTAATTTTACTAGGCAGATGATATATTTTTATGTCAAAGAAGGACCTACGAGTTAAACTTAGAGCCATAAAATAAAAAAATTAAATTTTGGACGTTATGATATGCAAAAATTTTGTAAAAATTTAACAAATAATTATCCTTAGGGCCATTATTACAACTTAAAGTTAGTTAAAAGTTGGATTTTATCGGACGTATAAAAACTTTATCATTTGCAAAATTTTACTTTAACCTAAAGTGAGAGATATATTACATGTAACTTTATCCTACCTGGTAAGTTAAATCCAATTTGCAATAATGGAAAGCTTTTTATACGTTTGATAAAATCTTACTTTTAACTCACCTTAAGTTGTAATAATGGCCCTTAGGCTTACATTCTTTAAATGTAACATTTTTAAGATTTAATGGCTAAATGACCCTATCAAAAAAAAATATATTAAAAATAAATTTTTGCCTTAATTATCCCAAATATTTATTTATAGTACTTTATGGCAAAGGTGAAATGTCTCCCCCACGGCCCTTCCCAGAACACCCCCGACAATATATAGTTTTAATACCCTTCAAAAAGAATTTGATACCATATAATATATTCTTGATCGGTGATGAAGTCTAAGACGATCTAGCAATGCCCATACGTTCGTCTGTAGAAAATATGATATAGTGTATTTTTGGACCTCGCCCCCTTTAGTGGGCGTTGACATACGATATTATATACAAAAATAGTGTAAATATTGAATAATTTGTGTTCCTTAATCCTATAAGAAGTTGAGATGTTCTCTGATCTTGCAGAGGTGAAACATCTGCCCCACGGCCCTTCCCGGGATGAATCTGTCAAAATAAATTTAAAATTGGGTATAGAGATGTCTTAAAGGAACCCTTTCCCACCACGTTAAACATTTCAAATTTACTTACTAAATATATGGAGGATATTTAAGATTCGACCCGGTCGAATATAACGTTTTTACATGTTTTAATGCGTTCATCAATCAGGTACACTTGTATAACTAACATTGATGCAATCTGACGTACATATAAACCGCAATTTAGATAATTCAGTATTTAAAGATGATATCATGCAAATGATTATTGCTGCTATGACTCAAATGATGCATTTCACTGTTTCGCTAAAGATTTGCATTAGCCAGCCTGATATGCGGATAGGAACTATCTAAAATATCAATTCAATAATCAATTTAATTAAACCTTTTTTTGTAAATTTGGGAAGAAAGAATCAGTATGATTAAAATTAATATATAAGAAGTTTTTGTTCTAAAATAGCTCACCTGCAAATATATATAAAAATTTAAATAGATCCTGGCCAAACGGACAAGCAACAAAAAAAATGATTTTACAATCCTGCCCAAACTGACTAACAGAGATAAGTTCTTTTCTAGTATATTTTGAGGGTGCTGTTGACTGAAGTAGTTAACATGGGACTATGAAGCGGAGAGACATGAGTTCGAATCATTCATGAATACTGTGTTGAATTCTTCTGATCAGCATTATTGCATGTTTGTGTTAGCTGTTGTCAGACTGTTTCAGTAATGAAGGCATAGCACGGTTCACTGAACATTATTGGCAGAGACTGGTACTATTTATCATGTACTAAGAGCAGAGTAATAACACCTTCTTCGACCACGTGGCAAAAAATTAGTCGGCGAAGTAAAAGGTTCAAAAAGCTACAAAAAAATTCTCTATCTCATCTGTCCCCTCCTCTCTGATTCCGGCGCAGTGCATTGCATATGTATGCGGATGACGTAAAAATATGGTGCAACATAAAACAACCATCTGATCAACAGTTTTTGCGGAATGATTTAAAAAATTTTTATGTTTGGTGTAAAATAAACTTAATAGAATTAAACTTGAACAAATGTAATCATATGAAATTTTCAATATCACACAGCCCTGTTCACAATTATAACCTAGATGGTTATAATTTAAAAACGCTTCACGAAGTTATGGATTTGGGAATTCTATTCGATAGTAAACTTAATTTTCTCCAAAACATTAGTATGCCTGTTAATAAATCCCGCAGAATTCTTGCATTCATTAAAAGATGGGCAAAACAGTTTAATGATCCATATGTCACTAAAACATTGTATATTGCATTAGTACCGGCCAATTTTAGAATATGGTAGCATAATTTGGGTTCCACTGTATAACGTCCATATTGATCGTCTTGAATCCGTTCAAAAACAATTTCTAATTTTCTGCCTAAGAAACGTTTATAGTAATCGGTTGGCACTTCCATCATACTCTACGAGATTAGCTGAAATTAATCTTCATACTTTACAGCCATACCTAAATACGGGCGGAAAGTGGAACGTTTTTTTCCGCTGAGCTTTAACGCTGAAAAGCCATACCTAAATAAAAGCGGCAGCGTTATGTAAAAAAGCAATAAAAACTGGGTTATCAAACAAACAAATTAAACAACCCTGATTATTTTAACAGCTGGACGGACGACATTTGTGATTTTGTTATTAAAATTTTGTACAAATTACATACGTGCATACATATTTATGTATATAATCATATTGTAAATATTTTCTTACCACCATTTTCTAATACGAAGTGCACAAATTTTTTCTTTTATTATATATTTCACTTTTGTAAATCTTTGCTCTTTTTCTCTTGTTACAATTCTCTTCTTTTGCAACCAACTTCATTAGAAAACGCTCTGTCAAAATCGGATTTACCAATAGCAAAGCGTTGCCGCCGCGTTATTTCGGTATGCTCCATACAAAATGTATGGACATGAGAACTTTTGACAGCTAAAAAAAGCTTGCCGGCCGTATTTAGGGATGGCAGTTAAAGAGCCGGAGAACAATGCTCAACACCTCTTTTATGGTAAATCTTATCAGTGGTAACATCAATTCCGAATTTTTACTGAAAAATTTATGTTTCATTATTCCTCAATGTTCACTAAGTTCTTTTAACCCACTCTACGTTGCAGCTTGTCGTACTAACTTTGATATGTCAGATCCTCTCACAAAGCTATGTAATATATATCATTCTATAGATGAAATATATCATTTTATAGATTTTTCGCAGAACCTTTGCATCATCAAACGTAACGTCATATATTTTTAAATCATTACCTTTTATTTGAGGTATTCACACTTCGTGCTATTTAGTCATATTGTCATAAAGTCATAATATTTTAGACTAGTTTAAAAAAATTGTTGTTGTGTTGTCATAAAATAGTTCTAGCGATCTGAATCGAACGGTTGAAAATCTTTAGGCAAGACAGTGATCATGGTACAATTATCAGGTATATGCAAAGCGAATTCATTACAACAAAGCAACTTTTTTGTGAAACACAATGTCAAATACAAAGCGAACTATTTAATTCGCCTTTGTTAAATAAAATAAAATGTTATGTGAACAAAATTAGTTTTATTCATTGTTGTCATTAAATTTTAAACTAAAAAAAATCAATGGAGGTGAGGTGTATGTCCTCAAGATAAATAAAAGTAGATGCCCCAATGGAGGACAACGGCAATAATGAAGAACATCAATTAGTTGTTGAGAATCCCACTTTGGATTTGGAAGTCTACGCAAATTCTTATGTGGGCTTGGCCCGCTTGTATCGGCTAATTTTTGTGTCTGATGTGTGTCCTTCGTTGCGCTTGGAAGCTTTAAAAATGGCTAAAATTATGACATGACCAATTACAATGTGACCATGTATCAAGTGTTGCATAAAAAGCTCAATGATGTGTATGTCAGCAGTACTGCTGTTGGAGCAGCCGGCGGAGGTGCCGGTTTGCCGGATATAGCTGCATAGCCGGCTTTGGCCGCCCAGGCCCTTGAATTACCGGTATTCGATCAAAACTGGGTAGAGGCTAAGAGTAAAAAGGCTGCACTAAAATTGGAAAAACTTGACTCCGACCTGAAGAACTTTAAATCAAGTTCCATCAAGGAAAGTATACGGCGAGGTCACGATGATTTGCGCGATCACTATCTAAGCTGCGCGGATTTGTCCAATTCGTTTAAATGCTATTCCCGTGCTAGAGGTTATTGCACCAGTGGCAAAGAAGTGGTTAATTAATTGTTTAAACGTCATTAAAGTATCGCTGTATTTGCAAAATTGGTCACACGTACTGAGCTACGTGCCTAAAGCAGAGAGTACACCTGATTTTAACGAGTGATCCAAGGATGCAAACCAGGTGAGAAAAAGGCTAAAAAGAATTACGTATATGATTAACTTTGTTGTTTTAGGCTGTTCTGACGCGTCTAAAATGTGCAGCAGGCTTGGCTGAATTACAAACCAAAATATACAAATCGTCTGCCAAACATTTTTTGTTGGCCAATTTCGATCATTGTGATTTTCCCGAAATGATTTCACCCAATAGTGTCACTATGTACGAAGGACTTTGTACTCTCGCCGCATTCGATCGCCAGGAACTGCAAAAAAATTTGATCTCCTCAAGCTCATTTAAGCTATTCCTAGAGTTAGAACCACAACTGAGAGATATTGATATGTATATTGCCCCACATGTCAATAATTTGTATACAAAGATTAGATATCGTGCACTGATTCAGTACTTTAGCCGCTATCTATCTGCCGACATGCGTAAAATGGCCACCGCCTTCTATCGTACTGTTGAGGCTTTGGAGAACGAGGTGATGCAGTTGACTTTAGAAGGACAAATTCAGGCTCGTATTGACTCGCACAATAAAATATTGTATGCAAAGGAGACTGATCAACGCAGTAGTACTTTCGAACGAGCTATTTCCATGGGCAAGAAATATATAAAGACGTTCTCGCATGTTGGTTTTAAGAGCAGCCATACTCAAAAGTAATATACACGTTAAGGTTGGTAAAGCATTCATAATTAGCTAATAATTTTTATTGAAAGAAATTTGTAATTTTAGAGTATACCACGTGAATCAGGAAATCATGTCACCGACTTGTGCGTAGCGGCTGGCTCAAGTAATCCTACAACAGCTAGAATTTAACGTGATTTATATGTTCTTCGTTCGCTTCTACTTACAGATCCTGAGGATATTAAAGGAATATTGTCCTTTAAAGCGTCTTTGACGGCACCCCACAATAATAGTCCAACGGCGTCAAATCGCAGCTCCGAGGTGTCCAAACGACATCAGCTCTGCGGCTGATAATGCGATCTTCAAAAACAGGGCGCAAAATATCGAGTGTAGCTTCGGCTGTGTGGCACGTGGTGCCGTCCTGTTCTATCCTCCTCTTCATTTTTTGTGAACAAAAATTCGTTCAACATGGCCCGATAACGATCGCCATTGACTGTATCGGCCACTCCTTGCTCATTTTCGAAGAAAAATGACCCAATTATGCCTCTGGACCAAAATCCGCACCAAACAGTGACTAGTTTTGGGTGCGTCGGCTTTTCAATGTATGCGTGCGGGTTTTCTGTGCCGCAAATGCGACAATTTTGCTTGTTTACATACCCGACAAGATCAAAATGAGCTTCATCTGAAAAGATGATTTTTTCTTTGGCAAAACTAATGTCGCAATATTTCCCAGCGTTGCTCCAGCGTATACACAACCATATTCGTTCATCGGAAGCAGCTTTACCATATTTTTTATTCAAAAAACTTGCCATTCCAGAAAAAAAACTTTTTTTTAATAAAAAAACTTTTTCTTTGAATATACCAAAATATTAAACGAAAATACAAAATTAGATTTCATTTTTATTAAAAATATTTTATTAACAAAAAAAAAAACGTATTTTTCTAACTAATATAAAACAAAAAACATTGTATACATAATATGTACCTATACATACATATGTATATTAAACGTTATATACATAAATAATAAAAAATAAAATTATATTCACTGATGATGAAAGCATTGCGGCTTTCGAAAACAGCTGTTCTGCTCTGCTGTGTAAGTTGAATAATTGATCAACTGATGTTGATTTTGCTTTGTGCCTTGGAATATTTATTATGTATTTCTAAATTTAAAACAAAATTCACAACGAAGGAAGTTGCAAACTTTCAATTTAAAATAATTAGAGCGTCATTGTTTTTGTTGGGAGGAAAAACAAATCAACATTGTTGTATAAAAAGGGAGTGAAAAATATAAGGTCGTTTCATTGTATAATGTGCATTATATCGTCAGTCCATATATTCATAAAATTAATTCCAAACTTTAAGTTATTAAAAAACACTTGAAAAAACTGCATATAATTTAAAAACTTTTTTGCATCTCAAAAAACTTGCAAAAAAGGAAACACTTTGTAAATAGCAACGCTGAGCGGAAGGATAAAACTAATTATCTCTCAAATCAGACATGAGCTAAGTGTTACCATTCACGAAATAAGCACTAGTTGAAAAAAAAAAACGTTAGATGGCGGACCCTTTATATGATTCAACACTAAAAAACGGCTAAAAAATTATTCATACTTATATGTCTGTACATTAAATCACATTTTTATAACATACAAAATATTAAAATCGAACTAAATCGCAAAAACTAAATATATATGTACATATGAAATTTTATTCTCGTTTAACTTACGTAGCTGGCAGCCACTGCACGTTTTTCCGTATGTGGCCGCAAAAAGGAAATTATTCAGCTCATATCAAGGCAGCAGCTGTTTTAGTTTCTACATACAAATTCATTAGGATATTCTTGTGCACCAGAAGACAAATTTAATAATTTTAAATAGAAATGGAGTTTTTAGACTTTTTGGCATTTTCAAATAACTTTATTACAATTATCTTAATTATCTTTTGCTTTGATAAGATCTAATTCCAAATAAGTTGTTTTCTTATCAGCTGATCGATGTTTGAAATAGCATATGACGGGTTGTTCACACTAGTCATATTTTTCGTGCTATTATATTATGACTTTATGACTGCAGTGTGAATCGCCAATTATGTTCTTTAAATATTGTAATATTTAATTTGTATTGATTTAATTGAATTATATACTATTCTGCTTAAATAGTCTGTAACGAAATTGTCCATAGACTAATTTAAATAAATACATAAATAAATGCAGGGGTCATCCCCTGAATGCTGGTCCGAGTTAAAAAAGATAGATATTCTTCAACATGTTTACCATGCAAAACTAACTTCTAATGTATTAACATCATTAGGAAGCTACTCAAAACCAGAAAACTTTGAATCTCTACTCAGACAAACCATGCCATAACTTTTGGGAAAACTAAACAATTTACATCAAGAACAAATTTCTATTAATATATTTAAAGAAAAAATAATGTAGTTAATTGATGGTGTTAATAAACTGGGGATAGAAGAATTAGGAAACACTTCAACAGTAGCAAAATAATATGTAGTAGTTAAATTAAGCAGTAAATAAGCTCTAGATACTTTCAGTAAAAGCCTAAACGAGTATTTTAAGGCGCATTGGAATTGGAAAAAGATCAACAAGTCAATCATTTACGTCAGTACCTGCCTTACGGCTCAAACTGACGGTGCTCTTAACACCGGGTGAAAAAATAAGTGTTACCAGCACCCCTCTTAGTGCCCAAGAACCACCCGAAGGTGACCTCGGGTCACCCAGGTGGCAATTTCTAGAACATGATTTGGTAAGTCCCATGATCTAACACCTTGCTTAAAGTGCCGATCCTATCTAGATGATCTTATATTTGTTGATTCACAACAACATATAGGTTCTGCTACTATCAGCCGGACCGAAGTCCAACCACAAGGATTGAACATCAATCCTTATCTGACAAACCGTCCACCAAATTGGTGACCACAGCCACCACGTGTACTCCCGAGGGAAACCTCACCAATATCCAGCCGCAGTAAACTGCGAGACTTGTACTAGATCCCGTGGTACCAGTTCTGACTACTGGTAAAGCCTCGAAAGTCAAACCAGTGTAGGTTCTATAAACTTTCTATCGACTTCGGTCTTTTTTCTACCAAACCCAGGTGCCTGTTCACCTGCCAATTCTTACTCAAGCTCGTAGGCGGACCTACTTCTTTTAGATTCTTATATGCACATCCGTTCCACTGTTTAGAGATTGGGCAGTAACATATGAGTTTTACGGGGCTACCTGCAAAAGTTATGCTTGAAAAACAGAATAACCCCTCGAAAGCCAACCATAATAGGTTTTAACTTTCTATTGACTTTTGAACTCTTAATTAGTTCGAGGCGTCCTTAGACCTCCTTTCTTATTTTCCCCGGATCGGTGCTGGAGCGAGGCCCGACATCATAGCCAAGCTCCCCAACGGCACCCCCGAGGGGGTGGAAAAAGATCAGAAGGCAAATGATAGCACAATTCTACATTGTATTGTGCGCAAAAAGGATGACGCAAACTTTATGTTGGAGCCGGCGCTTAAAAACGCCACTGGCTTAATTTAATATTTAGGCTGTTATTAAGGCTTTTTTGTTTTTAGCAGTTGAATGCTTATGGGATTGAAAGAGCCGATTTTTAGGCTGATAAGTAAGTTAATGTTTTATTTTCGAAAAGTTTGTTTCTTATATACTAACTTAACGGTATATAAATTTGGTATATTTCCAATGATCCTTCCAATATTAACAGGTAGTTTTATTTATTCTTAATTATAATATTGAATTGTTGTATTATAAAAAATATGTAAAGTAAAGTAATATATTAGGGTAGTGTATATAATTACAAATAATATATACATATATATATATATATATATATATATATATATATATATATATATATAGAAGTGTATTAAATAATTATAAATAAGTGTTTTAAACATGAAATACACTACAACATTTTAAAATGAATAACAAACATGGTTTCCCTAACAAACATTTAATAGATCAAATATTCACAATTACCCTAGATATAGTAACAATTTTAACAATAATTTCCCTAGAAATAATAATAACTATCCTATATATAATAATTTTAATACTAACTTTCCAAGAAACTTCAATTCTAATAGATTTACTGTCTGTTTTTGTAAAAAGAATAAAAATTATCGTTTGGATATTTATATTGAAAAAAAAACACATTTGGCGTTTTTGGAGGGTATATTCACTTTGTCATTTTGTTTGTAACGCATCGAAATATCCATCTCAGACCCCATAAAGTATATATATTCTTGATCAGTGATGAAATCTAAGATGATCTGAGGATGTCCGTCCGTCTGTGGAAATCACGATTCAGTCCAAACGAAAAGAGCTAGACGCTTGAAATTTGGTATAAATATATTTTGAAGCTTAGAGCAGGTTAAGTTTGGAGATGGGCAAGAGGGAAAAAAGTTCCCCTAAGAAGAACTAAACCAACCCAGAAAAACCAACATAATTTTTAAAGTTTTTTGGTTATTTTGTTAAGCAAATGATATATTTTTATGTCAAATACAGTCCAACGCCTTAAACTTAGAGCCATAAAGTAAAATAAAATTATTTTTAGACCCCGCCCACTTTAGTAGGCGTTATTATATGCAAAAATAGCATAAAAATTTAACAAATTGTTTTACTTAAGCTGAGACGAAACCTGGTGCTACTCTGCCCTACCTCCTCCTCCCTCTTCACCCCCTAAATAATCCTATCAAAAAAAAAATTTAGTTTTTTATACAATTATCCCAAGCATTTATTTTTAGAGTTTTATGACTGCCTATTTCTGCCCTACCCCCTCCTCCCCCTTTGCCCCGTAAATAACCCTATAAGAAAATAAATGAAAAATTTTATTTTGTATATAATTTTCCCAAGCATTTATTTTTAGAGTTTTATCACAAAGGTGAAATGTTTCCCCCACAGCCCCTGCCAGAGCGACCCCGCCAAAATACAGTTTTTATACCCTCCATAGAAAATTCTTGATTAGTGATGTCTAAGACGGTCTAGCAATGCTCATACGTTCGTCTGTGGAAAACATGATATTGTCTATTTTTGAACCCCGCCCCCTTTAGTGGGCGTTGACGTTCGATATATAAAATAACTATGTCCCACCAACTTAAACATTTTAATTTCACTTACTAAATATTTTGAGGGTATTTAATATTCGACCCGGTCAAATATAACGTTTTTACTTGTTTTATTGTTGCTTTAATATACATAAATACCGAAATGAAAACTTTTATTATATTAAATTGAATTAAGATTTATAGGCTAATTGTTCGAAATTGTTTGATTTATATTCACAAAGACATGACAAATATTCCAAGGCACAAAGGAAAGTCAACATCAGTGTTTTTGGAGTTTACCAAAGCGCCTGAATTTCATCAGATTTTGAACACACAAATAACAACAATAGTTCTAGTTTTAATTGTTTATTTGCGAACGTTAAAATTCCTGAACGTGAATCAATAAAGGAGTGTAGATAATTATTAATTATATATTATTAGTAAGTTATTAAATTTATACATACTTTTTTGGTATGAAATTCACGCATTCAAATACACTTTAGATATTAAGGGCAAATTATAAAAGATGGCGTTTATCCAACGCGGTAATGATTTCTATACTCCTCTAATTGACCTTCGAATGAATTTTGACATTTTGTATTAGTGGTAACAAAAAATACTTTTGACAACGATAATAATGTAATCGATAGTGGCGGTAACACTCCCCCACAGTATGACGAGAACATAGTTCGGAGGCTTACTTCTTTTCCTCAGCCACATCGAGTACGGCTAGTTTAGCAGCAGGTCGATCCAAGACACCACAACTCGTCATGATCTTAGCTTTTCGAACTTGTCCATCGGCGGCTACTTTCACTTCTAAAACCCTTCCTCTAGGCCATACATTACGTGGACTCGCAGGGTCAACCACAACCACTAAATCGCCTACAGCTAGAGGCTTTGACTTTTCAAACCATTTACTTCGGCATGTGAGTGAAGGCAAATACTCAGCTAACCACCTTTTCCAAAAACGTTCTGCATATTGTTGCGCGCAGAGCCAACTACTCCGTAATACAACTCCGCTGTCATCGTAAGAAGCTAGAGGCTTCATTCCATTGGCGCAACCCAGTAGTAAATGATTTGGGGTTAACGCGTCTTGATCTTCGTTATCGATCGGAACATAGGCTAGTGGGCGAGAATTTACCATATTTTCCACTTCGGCCATCATGGAGCGTAATGTCTCATCGTTGGGCAATCTATTAGGCATTATATTGTACAGAACGGTTTTGATGGAACGTACCATGCGCTCCCAAGCGCCTCCCATGTGGGGTGCAGATGGAGGAATGAAATTCCATTTTGTTGTTACTGTGGTGAAAGCACGAACCAGATCGCTACGATCAACGTCCTTAATACATTCCCGTAACTCACGCTCAGCTCCAACGAAGTTTGTACCATTATCACTGAAGAATTCTCTAGGTGTACCCCGTCTGGCAATAAAATTACGGATAGCCAAAATGCATGAACTCGTAGTTAATGAGTGAGCGATTTCTACATGAACGGCTCGTATTGTTAGACATGTAAATATGACACCATACCTTTTTTCTTTATGTCTGTTGACTGCTACCAGTATAGGACCAAAGAAATCGACACCGGTGAACGTGAATGGCGAGGTGTAAGTTGCTAGGCGAGCCCTGGGAAGCTTTGCCATTTGCGGGTAACTTGGTGCGGCTTTCCTTACTTTGCACATTTGGCAAGTTTTAATCAATTTTCTGAATACTGTCCTTAGCCGTGGTATATGAAATTTTAGCCGGATATCATTAATTACTGTTTCATGATTTGCGTGATGGTATTGATCATGGTAATGCAGTATCAGAAGCTCTGTGATACGACTATTTTTTGGCATAATGGCAGGGTGCTTAAACTCCTCGGGAATGCAAGCTTCATTAATTCTACCATCGATCCTCAGGACTCCATCGCTGTCTAAATATGGTGATAATTTATAAATTGAACTTTGTTTGTTTACTTTAAGCTTGCTTTCTAGCTGCATTATTTCAACTTTAAATGCCTCTTTTTGAGCTTCTCTAATGAGTATTATCTCTGCTTTTTTTTGTTCTATTTGATGCAAGCAGTCTTCACTGTAAGGTGTGGGAGCGTCTCTGTGCTTCAGCTTAGCTATGAAATGAAATATGTAGGCCACCGCCCTCAAAAGTCTTTTCCATTTCGAAAATCGGAAAACGTCGATCAAGAAATCGCTCTTTTGTATAAAAAGAGAATGTTTTTTCGTCTCGCAGTCAGTTTGCCACTCGGTATCTGCTTCTATTGGCCATGTATTTTCTGGTTGCATTAAAAAATTGGGGCCATTCAGCCATCGAATATTGTTTTTTAGGTCAGGACCATTCTTTTGCCACTTGGTTGCTTCATCAGCAACGTTCAACTTGCCAGGAATCCACCTCCACTCCCTTATCTTAGTGGTATCTAGTATTTCACTGACTCTTAGTGCCACGAACTGGTGATACCTCCTATGATCCGACCTTATCCAGCTGACTACTGTCTTTGAATCTGTCCAATAAAATTTTCGATTGATTATTATTGTCTGACTTTGACATACACTATAGGCTACACGGGATGCTATTACAGCAGCCATTAGCTCTAACCGAGGAATTGATGTTATTTTTAGGGGTGCAACTCTTGTCTTAGAGCCGACTAACGACACGACAACTTTATTTTCATCAGAAATTCGTAAGTAAATAACTGCTGCATATCCATTTTCGCTGGCATCAGCAAATGTGTGCAGCTGTATTTCTAAGTTATTATAGTTTTTAAAAATTTTAAGGTAGCACCTAGGTACGTAAATGTTCTGAACCTCTGTTAAAAGCGACATCCATTTTAACCACTTTATCCTTTGCTGTTCGCCAATTTCTTCGTCCCAGCCTACTCCGCTTCTCCATACCTCTTGCAAGACTATTTTAAGATACATTAAGTAATGGCCAATAAGACCTAGTGGATCATAAACAGTCATAAGAATTTTCAATAATCCGCGTTTCGTGGGCGTCTTCTTCGCTAAAAAATATTCGCTCTGCAATATACTCGGCGAGATTTTAAAACAAATGACATCATCAACTGGCTTCCAGAAAATACCAAGAACTTTGTCGGTGTCTGAGCTATTATCCAATGTTAAATTTTTTTTCTCATTTTGAAGCTTGGACTCACCCAATGCATTTAAAACTTCGTCACTGTTGCATAGCCAATTTCTAATGTTGAATCCTGCTTGCGCGTGAATATATTTAACTTGTGAGGCAAGAGTAATACCTTCCTCTGAGATGTCCACTGAACCTAAGAAGTCATCGACATAATGATTTCGTTTTATCGCTGCCGATGCTACCGGATACGTTTCTTCAAATTTCGATGCGTGCATATTCTTCACATATTGTGATATGCATGGGGCGCAAGATGCGCCGAACAGCATTACATTCATCACGTATATATCTGGTTCTTCATCGTTTTCATCCGTTCGCCACAAGAACCTTTGTACATCGCGGTCTGATTTTCTCATAAAAATTTGGTGGAACATCTGTTCAATGTCAGCACTTATTGCCACAGATTTTTCACGAAAGCGGTAAATGATGGAGGGGAGAGACGATAACAAGTCGGGTCCCTTCATTAACAAAGAATTAAGTGATACCCCTTTAGCCTTAGCGGCGGCATCCCAAACAATTCTTGTTTTGCCCGGCTTATTTCTATTAACAACAGGAAATATTGGCAGATACCATACTTTTGACGAGGTAGTTGGTAATGATTTTAAGTTCCCAATTCTAGTTATGTATCCTTTATATTTGTATTCTGAAATAGTTTTATAGAAAATCTTCTTCAAACTTTCATCATTATTTAACCTTTTTTCTAAATGCAAAAATCTCTTTTTAGCCATATCCAGACTGTCTGGCAAGACAATATTTTCATTACGCCACAGCAGCGCAGTTTCGTAATGATTATCTGGTCTCTGATTAGTAAATTTCTGTAGAATTGAGATTGCCTTTTCGTCGTCTTTACTCATAACTTTATCTTTATTTAGTATACCCGTTGTTTCTAATATATAAAATCTTTTTACTAAGTCAAATAAGAGTTCATCATTATAGTGATTGCATTCACATACGTGATAATGATGTACAGCTTTAGATGAATTTTGTTTAACAGATCCGTATAAAAACCAGCCGAGGCGGGTGTTAACGGCGACGGGTTCATTAATTTTGCCCTCTATTATTTGTCGAGCTACACATAGTCTTGAATTATTTAGTCCGATGAGTAGTCGCGGATTTGCATCTGTATAGCTTTGTATTGGCAGATCTTTTAAATATAAAAAATGTTCAGTTAATACTTTCATATTGATTGTTTGTCGTGGAAGGGACAAATATTTAACTGTATGAACGTCAGCGATAAATTTTTTTTTGTTAATACCTGACACTGAAATATTCAGACGAAGGGAATTTTCTTCCTTTCGTTCTACATTACCGGTCCACTTGAGACATAATGGTTCCTTTGTTCCGGATAGTTTTAGTTCATTTACAAGCTTTTCATCAATTAGGCTTGTTGATGACCCTTCATCGATAAAAGCAAATGTGTTTAAAGCTGTATTTTTATTACCATATATGGTTACAGGAATGATCTTAAAAAAATTTGTGTGTATAGAAACACTGTGGGTGTTGCAACTTTGTATTGTATTATTATCGTGCGAATTGTTAAAGTTTTCTTCTACAGCGTTTACCATCCCTGTTTGATTTATGTTATCATTTGTTTGGTTTTTGTGAAGAAGACGGTGATGCTTAAATTGACAATTGTTTACTCCGCATACGTTGTTGTTATTCTTACAAATGCCAAAATGTTTACGAAGACATTGCCGGCAGAGTTTTTGTTCTCTTACAATATGCCAACGCTCAGAGCGATTTGCTGCTTTGAATATGCCGCAGTTGGCTACATTATTGCAGTTGCCTTCACATAGTAAACAATTTCTATTGTTTTCTTCTGTGTGTGAGTGGACAAAAACGTTTTTTTGCTTGCTTCGTGAAGTGTTTTCTGTCGCAGAGTTGGTATTGTTTTCAATGTTAATGCTACTTGCAGAAAGGCCGATGTCATATATCCAAGCTGAAAATTCTGGTAAACTACATTTTGCTTTGTTTCTTATTAAATTAATTTTGTGTGCTCCCCAATTTATTTGAAAGTAAGGTGGTAGTTTTGACACGAGCTCTTGTAGCAAAGACGAGTTGTTTAATTCTTCAGTAATACCACACGCTTCTATATATGACTGCAGGCCTTTAACTTGCACCGCAAATGAGGTAATTGTTTCCAATTTATTCGGATTTATTGTAGGTAATGCACGTATTTTTGTTTTCAGAGAATGTAAAATTTTTTCCGGCTGTCCATAAAGAAGCTCTAATGTTGACATTGCTGTGGCAACACATGACGGGTGAATCAAAATATGTTGAACTGATTGAAGGGCTTCTCCGCGCAAACATTTTTGCAATCTAATCAAATTTTCAGCTTCCGTGAGACCACATAAGTCTGTAGACCAGTTATAGGTTGAGCTGAACAGCGGCCACTCTTCTGGTTTTCCAGTAAAGATAGGCAAATCTTTTGGCACGGTTTGCCTGGCGTTTAGCTGCTGAGAAGTTAAATTTGTGTTCATGCAGTGCGCGATGGCAGCTGTAGATGACGGTATAAATGTATTCGAGGTATTGGGAAGCAATGACGTAGCTGGTGCTGGCATATTTGCAGGTTCTGCAGATTTTGTGTTTAACGAAGTAGCTGCCTTAGTGAATGTTGAGGCAAATAAAACTTGTGGAGTTTGTTTTTTAAACGTATATTGAGAAGAATTATTTTTTGCGATAGTTTTTACTTCATCCGATTTCGTGTGGTTTTGTATTAAATCAGTGCCGTTTTCATGGTAGAGCGAATTACTAATTTTATTGTTTGAAGCATCATTATTTCGTACTTCTGATATATGTAGCTGGTTAATGGATTCCGTCAGGTCGTTGTTATTCGTTTGTTCCGGTTGGTTATCTACCCACTCCTGAACAGACCCAAAGCTTGGCGAGCTGACTTCATCTAATTCTTTCTGTGCTTGCATTAAAAGTTTATATTTACGATTTAGGAATTCCCTGGCAAGTGTTTCTTCTTCTTCGAGGCGTTGTATTTCTAGGTCACGTCTTCGAATTATATCATCTATTGCGTTACTAGGTAAATTATTGCATTGTGATCGGGGTGAGCCGGGAGCATGAATAGCAGTAGAACAATCTGCGCAGGTAAATGGTTGTTCCTCATTAGTTATATTAATGCACTTTAAATGATATGCCTTGTGGCACCTTTTGCATAAGATACTCTGCCTGTCGGTAGGTTTGAGACAGGCGGACGAACATATTTCTAATTGGTTAGCAGTGGTTTGTTCAATGTTCGATCGTTGCAATGGTTGACCCTGAAAGATGGAAGTATTGTACATTTCTTGAGACTTACGTTTATATAGCTCTGGGTGATGCTGTATGACATGCGTTGAAGGGCTGCCAACTCGGCTTTGAGGTTATGTTGAAGTTTCGGTCTCGTTTTTTTGAGAAAGTTGGAGAATAAAGAAATATCCCCACTGATGGCCGCAAAAAAGAATTTTAAAATGTTTTTGGAGTTTACCAAAGCGCCTGAATTTCATCAGATTTTGAACACACAAATAACAACAATAGTTCTAGTTTTAATTGTTTATTTGCGAACGTTAAAATTCCTGAACGTGAATCAATAAAGGAGTGTAGATAATTATTAATTATATATTATTAGTAAGTTATTAAATTTATACATACTTTTTTGGTATGAAATTCACGCATTCAAATACACTTTAGATATTAAGGGCAAATTATAAAAGATGGCGTTTATCCAACGCGGTAATGATTTCTATACTCCTCTAATTGACCTTCGAATGAATTTTGACATTTTGTATTAGTGGTAACAAAAAATACTTTTGACAACGATAATAATGTAATCGATAGTGGCGGTAACAATCAGCTTTTAGTTGATCAACTTACACAGCAGAGCAGAACAGCTGTTTTCGAAAGCCGCAACGCTTTCATCAGCAGTGCTCAAGTGTATTGTGCTTGTCACCACTTGTTAGGTGGCTTAGTTGAATATGATAACAGTTCTTATTTAAACAAATTTTATTAGGAAATCGAATACGAGAACTATATCAACCTGATGTTAACACAGTATTGTTTTAATACCCGTGTTACCGTTTGATTATATTCATCATGTCTAATTTTTCTGAATTTTTTCTTCCATCATACCTAAGCCAAACTTTTTTGGTTTGAATTTTTTGTACTTAGGTAGATGTGAACGTTTTTCATTTTATTGTTAGCTCAAGCCACAGCTTAAATTTGTATGTAATAAGTGTTTTAACGAACATTTATATTGCAATATTAAATTGAATTAAGATTTATAGGCTAATTGTAGGCTAATTTATACCCTAATTCAGCAGTGCTCACGTGTGTTGAGTTGTCACCACTTATTAGTGGTAGCAAAGATTTACCAATTTCATACGCAACCCTACAAGAAATGAGTGACTGAAACTAATACACACATAATTTTTGTACTTATACATTTGCAACAATTTTTCGTTTTACCGAACATATGACTGTCATTCTTGATGTAGACAACAATCATCAGTGGCAAATGTATGTAGCAGTTTAAACATTTGAGTTTTCATTTAATAAATAGTATGTGTCGTTCAAAGTAATATAAAAATTAAATAGTTTTTAAATTTAAATGTATATTTACATATTCAATTTAGGTAAATAATACATGTAAGTATACTAAATATATCTTTTTTGCCATATTAAATTAAATTAATTGATAGGCTTACAGCCTTATGCAAAAAAACTTAACACAGACTGGTAAACCAATGTTAAGCAAAATTCTTTAAAGTAGTATCATGCAAAAACGGTTGTTAGCTTAACACACATGTTGTAAACCGATGTTAACATCAAATAATTTTAGGTAGCTACTCATGTACTTTAAAGCGGTGTTAAATATTTTTTTTGGCAAATGTTTTGTGAAAACTTTTAATTAAAGCATTTCAGTTTTGTGTATTTTTATATTAAAAATGGATCCATTAAATTTAATGAACAGAATCGGTAAAATTATTTATTTCGATGTGAAAATTTTATTCAATGTGTAATTTTTATTTAGAACGTATAAACCAAATAGCGGGCTATTATCGCGCACGTACTTATAAAGGGGAAGTACCGTTTTAGCAAGGAAACAGTGAGGGAAATTGTAACATTGGTAAAACAAGACATTGAAGTAGACAGCAGGGGATGTGGAACATCACCAAAATACAATTTTGGTAGCCATCCACTGATTTTTGAGCTGTGTTATTGTGCGTTGACTACCGACACATTAACTGTTGAAGCTAAAAAATTTAAGAAATTTCATAAAGGGAATGATCATGTGGTTGTATATATATATATATATATATATATATATATATATATAAATATATATATATATATATATATATATATATATATATATATATATTTATATATATATATATATATATATATATATTTATATATATATATATATATATATATATATATATATATATATATTATATATGTAAATATATATAAATATATATATATATATATATATATATATATATATATATGTATATCCATATATATATATATATATATATATATATATATATATATTTATATATATATATATATATATATATATATATATATACATATATATATATATGTATATCTATATATATATATATATATATATATATGTATATCTATATATATATATATATATATATATATATATGTATATATATCAGATACGGGCGTTTCATAGCACAATTGTGCTGAGATCATTCACACGTATTCTTACTCTCTTTAATTTAGTCGTCGATGAGACAGCGACGAATGGATATCAGGCGGATGCTTACGGATTTTTTTATATATTTTTCCAGCAAACAATTTCAGTCATGATGATATGCGAAAAATATTTTGTCATAAACAATGCTTTCGATAACATACAATGCCTTTTATACAATTCTTCTCCAATAACGGACTGTGCTAATTCTCCTAATTTAGTAATACACTTAGTCTGCGTAAAATATTATCAAAAATAATTTGAATATATTTCCCATATGAAAATGATCTTCCATGCCGACATACATATATCAAAGCATATTAAGTTTGATACATCCAACCAAATTATTGTCCTATCTTTTTTAATATTTTTCATTTGACTGTTTACTTATAAAAAGTTTTATTTTTAATTAATAATTTTACGTAATCAACGTTTTTTTCAACTTAGAAAAAATTGGTACTTATATATAAATATATAATGCACCATTATCTTTTCATCTCCTGGCTTTTTGTTTGGTGGGTAGCTCACAAGCTCAACACATACACAATTTACCAATCCATTGACGGTGCCCTCCACTGATATATATGTATATATATATATATATATATATATATATATATATATATATATATATATATATATATATAAATATATGTATATGTGATGTACATAACTTTCTGCCACTTCCACCCATGCTTTTTTCTTTGAATGGTTGGTATTGTTGTCCGTATTTTTGTTTTCAATGACTTTTACCTTCTTTCTTATGAGTTCCTTAAGCAGCATCTATGACAGTGATGTCAGCCTCATACACAATTGTGGAAGCAAAACTCACATGTACGGTTACGCTCTTTTATTTTGAGAGCGTAAAATATAATTGTTTACCGAAAAACACTCTCATTCAGCGGGAAGTATCGCAAGTCCTGTTTTAAGGCCTCTAAACAGAAATAATATATTTATATAAATATATATATATACAATACATATAAGAGGTTTCAAATAAGTTGGATCCACTGTATGTAGGTACATCTTTTCGAAAATTTCTTAAAGTAGCTTTTAAATTAATTCATAAGTAAGACTTTTTGTAAAAATTGTTTCTCTTGTATATAAACTAACCAAATGTTCAGCTTAAAAATGGAGAAATATTTTAAAATTAAATATCTGAGCACTGGGCAATTTTCGAAACCCTTTTTTACAACTTATATAATTAGAAGATATTATTGGTATATAAAAGGATACTCTTAGAAAAGGCCACTAGTTAGGCCTCGCAATCGCACATTTCTCCCGCTGGGAATGTAAGAGATAAGAGTGATCTCACAAACACAATCACATTTGACATCACTGTTCTACATCACAAAACAATTCCACAACAACAACAACAGCTGACCCTTACACGCGACAGTCACGAAGCAGTGATAATGAAAAACATTTTACTATAGATGATCTAATTGAAGCATTTAGAAAAGAATTAATTCAAAAAGAAACTAACATTGGCGTTATCATTGAAACCTCTAAAGTTTTCTATCGACATTTCAATCTAAAATATGACTACTATGAGATCAGAGTTCGCTGTGGGTATTACAGTAACTAATATCATACATTAAACATTTACTGTTTTCAATACAATCCTGATGACGATAGAGATATCTTCCCCGACGAAAGAAACCATAAACATAATTTTGAAACGCAATATCTCACTGAACGTTACTCCAATCTTATAAATATAAGAACCATCAATATAAAAGATTACACACAAACACTTCACATGAGTATAAAGTAATTCACAACCAAGATGCTCAAAGATATATGAGATTTTGATAATTGTTAATTTTGGGCTTAAGTTCGAATCTGCATGACTGCAAATGATTTTTTATTATTTTATTAATAAATGAATTTGTTCAAATTCTATTTATTAATTTTTATATTAAGATTGGAATATTAAGAATATTTTCAATAATCATCAAACCAGCAGAACGGATCAGTACTGATTTCGAGACCGCTACGCCATCTCATCAGCGTTCTTTGTTCAATTTTTCCACTTTTGCAAGTGGTGCTAGTTAGTAAGAATATCAACTATTTAACCAATGTTATTAACGAAAATTGAATATGAGAAGTTCCCACATTCATGCCCCCGCAATGTTTTAAATTATGTATGAATTTTTATTAGTCGAACTTTCTAATGTAAATTGTTAATTTTTGGGCCACTTTGGCATACGGAGTTGCATACAACTTAAAAACCATAAAAAATAAACATGTAGAACATTTTGTGGTGGTATCGCCATCAGCAGCTGAGTTTCCTCGTCATCTAAGTTAAATATTGGGGCTGGAGGTGGTGGTGTCGCCATCAGCAATGGTCGCCTATCAACACACACACACATCACATATTAACACCCTACATCGCCTATCAACACACACACGCACATCAAATATTAACACCCTACATGTTACAAACCTATCACTCAAACGAACAATGCCGCCTGTAGCGTAGGCGTGAGCCAAATTTTGTATGGAAAAAGTGATACAGAACCCCCATAAACATACTACTAACGGCTTACTATTCCTTAATTCATATTTTAAAAAATTTTGAAGCTTAGTAAACATCAAATTGCCTTATTATTAATTAAAATTAACAGAATAAAATTTTTAAATTACCTTTTTTGATAATCACAATTTTGAAAACACATTTATACACCATTTCAAGTTGAAACTGAGAAAATACAAATCGAAAAACGTTGAAATATATGATATCAATTTACATTTATTTTTTTCACTTTGTATTTTTCAATTTCAATTTATTTTTTTCATATTAAAATTGTATTTTCTCAATACCAGTTTGCATTTCTCAATTTCAGTTTGTACTTTCTCAAGGTAAATTTTTATATTCTTAATTTCAACTTGAAATGGTACACTTGAATGTAGAAATAAGAAATAAGTTTGAATTGATTTTTTTTAATTTTTTTATTATTAAATGTACTACAGTTATATAAGTCTTACAAGTATGAATATTTAAAAATAAAGTAAATTAATTTTATTAAGGAAAAACTTTTATGTTTAAAAAACACCTGATTGAAATAATAATTAATTTATAATTTTTTAATGATCTCACTTTTTTATTTTTGATATACATATGTATATATATATATATATATATATGTATATATATATATATATATATATATATATATATATATATATATACATATGTATATATATATATATATATGTATATAAATAAATATATATATATATATATATATATATATATATCTTAATTTAAAATTTAAGCTCCCAAATCAAACATTGAATGTAGAAATACATTTATCAGTTCAACTAGATCAGATACGGGCGTTTCATAGTACAATTGTGCTGAGATCATTCACACGTATTCTTACCCCCTTTAATTTAGTCGTCGATGAGGCAGCGACGAATGAATATCAGGCGGATGCTTACGAGCTTTTTTATATATATTTTTCCATAATATTTGCCCAGGAAACAATTTCAGTCACGATGATATGCGAAATATATTTTGTCATAAGCTATTCTTTCGATAACATACAATGCCTTTTATACAATTTTTCTCCAATAACGGGCTATACTAATTCTAATAATTTAGACACTTAGTCTCATGAAATAGTCTGTGTAAAATCTTATCAAAAATATTTTGAATATGTTTCCCATATGAAAATGATCTTCCATGCCGACAAATATCAAAGCTTATTAAGTTTGATACATCCAACCGCGTATTTTTTTGTCGCATATTCAGTGTTTTGCTCCAGCAAGCAACCATTCTTTTGTATATTTTTTTTCTTGAATGGCAAACATAACAAATTATTGTCCTATCTTTTTTAATTTTTTTCATTTGACTGTTTACTTATAAAAAGTTTTATTTTTAATTAATAATTAATCAACGTTTTTTTCAACTTAGCAAATATTGGTACTTATTTATAAATATATAATGCACCATTATCTTTCAAACGCTTGGCTTTTTGTTTGGTGGGTAGCTCGCAAGCTCAACACATACACAATTTACCAATCCAATGACGGTGCCCACCACTGAACTAGATCCTTCTACATCAGTGATGTCAGCCTCATACACAATCGTGGAAGCAAAACTCACATGTACGCTTACGCTCTTTTATTTTGAGAGCGTAAAATATAATTGTTTACCGAAAAACACTCTCATTCAGCGGGAAGTATCGCAAGTCCTGTTTTAAGGCCTCTAAACAGAAATAATATATTTATATAAATATATATATATACAATACATATAAGAGGTTTGAAATAAGTTGGATCCACTGTATGTAGGTACATCTTTTCGAAAATTTCTTAAAGTAGCTTTTAAATTAATTCATAAGTAAGACTTTTTGTAAAAATTGTTTCTCTTGTATATAAACTAACCAAATGTTCAGCTTAAAAATGGAGAAATATTTTAAAATTAAATATCTGAGCACTGGGCAATTTTCGAAACCCTTTTTTACAACTTATATAATTAGAAGATATTATTGGTAAATAAAAGGATACTCTTAGAAAAGGCCACTAGTTAGGCCTCGCAATCGCACATTTCTCCCGCTGGGAATGTAAGAGATAAGAGTGATCTCACAAACACAATCACATTTGACATCACTGATCTATGACGATAAATATCATTCAAAGTATTAACACACATAATGTAAAAACAATAAAATTTATAGTGATGTACATGACATCAACACAAGTAAAGAATGGTTGTTTTTTAAATAATCGGTTTAAACCCTTAACAAAAAATGGCGTATTTATTATTTTGCACTATTATAAATATCTTTAGTTTATGTTTTTTCTGTAGTATATATATTATTTTGCATATAAAAAATTAAAAATGTTATTTTATGTTAAAAATATACAAAACATTATTAAAACATCCGACTATCAGGATGAATTAGTACTCACTATTTTGCATGGTTAACTACAAAGATAGAAGAGAGAATGATGACGTTGCCAGTATCAACAAGTAAAATTATTTGAAGTATGCAATAGTTAACGCACTGTTTTTGCATATAATTTTTTAACGTAGGTATGTTAGCCTTAAAGAAGCTATTAACTAACGTGAACTTCAAGCATCAATTAAGATTTTTTTTTTGCATAAGACCGTTATTGTTCAAATATGTGATAAGTGTTTGAATGCACACGGGAAAGCTAACATCAGTTATCAAAAAATCTGGTTACAACAGGAAACGTTGAGTGAAGAGCATGAAGTCGTTAATTCCAATAAGTTGGAAGAGATTGTAAGCATCTAAAAATCTTATTGGCTTTTGTACTTAAATATTTGCTATTTACTAGGTCGCATCAAAAATACTTATGCTGGAAAAGTAAAAACGGAACATGCGATAGAAGCACATATGATTTTAAATTGGGTATGTAAATAAATATGTATGTATGTAGAAATACATTTTTTAAATGTATTTCTACATTAAGGCACAATTAAGGCACATTTTTTCTTTGCTTTACCGCATATTTCGATGTAACGTGTGACATTGAAAAAGAACATTTTTATCATTGAGTCGAAGGTATTTGAGCAATACGCATCAAACCCAAGTTACAAATATATATTTTTATTGCGAATTAAAAAAAAATAAGTGAAAAATAATCAGCGCTTTGTTCTATTCACTTACTTAAAGTTTGTAGCGTGCGACATCGTAGGTGTAATAGGGTGAAACCATGTCAAACCATCATGGCTTTCGGCATCATCACCCCCGATTTCAATTAAATTCACTATAAGAATATATATAAACAAAAAAAAGTTGTCCCCAGATACATTCGGGTTCCGAACTATGACGTCATAAAAGTTGTATATATGTTGAAAAATCACAAAACTCTCCTCACAAAAAGCGATAGACCTTTTGAACTATGCAAGATAGTTTAGTGTTTTTGATATCGTTTTAAAATGATGTGCATATTGCGTGTTTTTAAGAAAAGGTCAAAGGTTATTTTTTGGGGTCTTGAGTTCAAAGGTCTATATCTGACAAAGTATATTATGTAAAATTAAAAAAAAAATATATGTCAAGTATTAGACTCTCTTATACATTTCCAGAAAATTTAAAGGTGGAGACTCGATTGGTGTCAGAGTTATAGACCAGAACGTGATCCTAAGTATGTCTTGTGGTCATACTCAATTGATTGTTTGTTTTGCACAAGCTGAAGTATGTACATTAGGGCGTCTCGAAAAAAAAGTTCTTTTTGACGCAAGTAGGGTCCCCAAAATAAATGTTTCATTATATCTTCTACATTTATAGTCGGATCTCAAAGAGTGATATGTCGATGTTTTTGTCTTGAGGAGGTCAATGTTTTGCTTTAATAGTGATTGGCTACAAATATACTGTTCTTGTATATACCCACCAGATCTCAGTTTCTACCACCTTAAAGTGCCCCCCTAATATCAGAAAATTATAGGTCGGAAAAATCATTAAATTTCTGCTAAGTAAGTTTTTCAATAATTCCAAAAAAACTATTAAAAAGAAGAAAACACGTTATATTCGACCGGGTCGAATCTTAAATACCGTCCAAATATTTAGTAAGTGAATTTAAAATGTTTAGCTTGGTGGGACAGAGTTCCTATATATAATATCGTACGTCAACGCCCACTAAAGGGGGCAAGGTTCAAAAATATATATTATATTTTTACAGACGAGGGCAGAAATAGGCAGTCATAAAACTCTAAAAATAAATGGTTGGGATAATTATATACAAAATTTATTATTTTCTTATTGATAGGGTCATTTAGGAGGCAAACGCGGAGGAGGGTGTAGGGCAGAAACAGGCAGTCATAAAACTCTAAAAATAAATGCATGGGATAATTGTATACAAAATAAAATTTGTTTTTTTTTCGGTAGTGTCATTTAGAGGGCAAACGGGGGGAGGTGGTAGGGTAGAAATCAGCAGTCATAAAACTCTAAGAATAAATGCTTGGGATAATTGTATACAAAATTTTTTTGTTTCTTTTGGTGGGGTCATTTAGGGGGCAAAGGGGGAAGAAGGCGTAGGGCAGAGTAGTACCAGGTTTCGTCATTAAAGCTTAAAAATGTTATTTTTAGGTTATGTAGGCTTAAGTAAAACAATTTGTTACATTTTCATGCTATTTTCCCATATAATAACGCCCACTAAAGTGGGCGGGGTCGAAAAATGTTTTTTTATGGCTCCAAGCTTAAGGCGTTGGACCGTATTTGACATAAAAATACATTTGCTTAACAAAATAACCAAAAAACTTAAAAAATTATGTTGTTTTTTCTGGGTGGGTTTAGTTCTTCTTAGGGGAACTTTTTTCCCTCTTGCCCGATTCAGCCCATCTCCGAACATAACCTGCTCTAAGCTTCAAAATATATTTGTACCAAATTTCAAGAGTCTAGCTTTTTTCGTTTGGACTGAATCGTGATTTCTACAGACGGACGGACGGACATGCTCGGATCGTCTTAGATTGCATCACTGATCAAGAATATATATACTTTATGGGGTCTGAGATGGATATTTCGATAAGTTACAAATAGAATGACAAAGTGAATATACCCTATAAATTCTTTTTTGGAGGGTATAAAAAGATATATATTTTTTTTTGCCGAACGTAGGGGTAGCATTTTAAAATTTTTTGTCAAAGCGTCGATATTTATAGTCGGATATTAAAGTGTGATATATCAATGTTTTTCTCTCGCCTTTTTTTTCTTCAATAATCATTGTACTTATCTATCATATCTCAAATAGAACTTACCCATATTATCCTAACTTATACAAAAATTAGTGCGTGGTTGTGTTATTTGTTGCCAACGTGTTTCAATGATGAAGGCATGGCACTGGTCACTGAACCTAATTGGCAGCGACTGACACTATCACGTACTAAAAGCAAAGTAACAGCACCCATCTTCGTCGGCCCTGTAGCTAAAATTAGCCGGCGAAGTAATAAAGGTTGAAATAGCTACAAAAAAAACTGTCTATCGTCTCATCTTTCGTAATCTGTCCTCTCAATAGCTATCCCCTCGTTTTCAGTTCCGGCGCAATGCATTGTATATGTAGGGGTCATGCCCGGAGTGCTGGTCCTATTCTTAAAAAAAAATGTTTACCTGGTATTTCTACTATTTCATTTGAAAATTGTATGCGGACCCGTCTGCAAAATAATCGTGTTTTAATCGACAAATTTTGTTGCCAGATTATGCACATATTTCCCTGTATATTCATTGGCGCCGTCACTTTTGAGTTTCGTTCACAAAACTATGAGTAGTAGATAAGGTACAATGCAAGGCGAATTCACATAATGTGAACTCATTTATGCAAGTGTGTATATAGCAAGGTATATCAATAAACAGATAAACTCGCGACGAAGGCGAATTACAATGTTCTTTTATTGTAAAACAGCTTTGTATTTTGACATTTGTGGATGAATTGATATACCTTGAGCACACTTTTTTTGCATAAAGCGAAAGAACGCATATCTATTAAATTAACACAATGTTTAATTTTTCAATAGTTTTAATTGTTTTGCAAATACTTTTGCACAATTTCTTATCATCATATATTCACAAAATAAAAATGTTCTTCAAAGAAAGACGAAGATTTAAATATATTTTGACAATAAAGAAATATCAGAGCAAAGTAGCAAAAAATTTTTAAAACAGCTGTCAAGGCTACCTTGGTATAAAGTATATCTATTTTGTTAGTGTACGGGTTTCTCTTCTGTCAAATTCAGTTGAACAAAAAAGATGAAATAAAAGTGCTAAACGAATTTATTACTAGGTGAACTCAGTTTGCCACTCTGCGGAAAATACATGTATATTGTTAGTGTATCATTAAAAGTACTGGTAACTGAATTTAAGCAGAAAAAGATAAAACATGGCAACAAAGAGAAGCATGTTTTTTGCTGACAGCATAAACAAGAATATTTCTTAAAATTTTAGTTTTTTTTGGTAGAAAATAATTTTTTAGCAGTTACCGGTTTGGCGTAAAATTAACTTTTTTGATCTCACGAAATTTAAAAATAACTATGAAAGACTTGGACGGGTCAGAAAGTGGCCTTGGTGTCAGCTGATCGACATTTTCACCTAGTATAGATTCACCGTGTTACATGCATTAGCTAAAATGGTCATCAGATGACTTTGATTTCATGTGAGTGTGTGCGTTGTTAAGAATGTTGTTTACAAGCTAACGGCCAGGGCACATTTTCTACTAATCTCAAAGTTTTCCATTTATCGGCTATGTTCGTGCAATATCACTTAAATAACTATATTCTCAACCAGCATATATCAGTTCTTAATCACCAATTTTATATAGTTTTGAGTTATTAATATTGTGTATGTAATTATATAAAAATAATTTTTTTATGATATAGCGCACGCACTCATTCTACATTACATAGGTTCACACCTAACATAATATGTAAAATAAGAGCGTCAAATTCAATCGCAGAGCGAATTACGTTACGTGTGGACTTCAAATTATAAAAATTATTACTCAGAAGAGGAAAGAAATTATAGTTTCACTCTATATTTTATCAAACGATTTCTTGGCAAATTATAAACAGTCCTACCACAGCTGTCAATGAATTATGAATTCTTATAAGATTAATAGAAATAGTATTCCCCTTGGCAAACATTAAGATTAAGATGAAGAAATCCGATCTCTCATTCTGTCGACATTATCTCAAATATTATGTCAGAGTTAATCGCTGTCGTAGACGCTATGTTAAGTTTTGACAACTACCATGAACAAGGCATATTAATAACGTTATAATTTTTGGATGTCAAATTAAATTTGTATGACAAATGCTAAAACGCACGTTTTTGCACTTATAAATACAAAATTAACATCACGGTAAAAAAGTGTTTGAGCGAAAAGATTTAGCAATAAGAGCAAGACGTATATAAAGAAATATATTTTTGACAGTCAACAGTGGTAAAACCTTAGCAGTAAAAATTTACCCAATCAGCAGTCCCTTCCCCTGCATAAATTCGTCTTGACCATGAATATAAATGCTCAGTCGCTTGGATACATGTAAGAATAGTTGCATATATATAAAAGTTTTAAGCTTTAACTGCATGATAATGAAACAAAAGTAACACGTGAGACGATTGTAGTTACATATATTTTAATAATTTTTATATGTGTAATGTAAATATGTATACTGTCACAAATTTACTCTTATAGTGTGTCCAAACTAAGGTTTGGCCAAACGTAATATGCATATAAAGTTATGTATGTAAATTTGATGAATTTGAAATTATACCTATCTTTGAAATTATATCTAACTTTGAAATTATATCTAACTTTGAAATTATACCTATCTTTGAAATTATATCTAACTTTGAAATTATACTAACTTTGAAATTATACCTACCTGTGAAATTATAAATTACGGTAACACCGGGAATATCGTAACTATTATTAATTCGTGCAGTGGCTGGAAGCTATGAGTCTTCGGTTTTCCAAAAGGAAGGTAAACCGAAATCTCTGAACCTCCATCAGGACAAAAGGAAAAATTAAAATTACTTAGTCAACATCCACGGAGTTAACAGCTACATACTTATAAATTTTCGCTTATTTAATTACCTTAAACTTAAATTGGTTTCTTTTGTTCTTTTTATCATAATACAAAAGGCTTTAAAATTATTGTATTATTACTTACTCTGAAATAAATCTTGTTATAACACTCAACCAACACAAGCATCCTCTTTGCAATAAACAACAACAACAACCCACTATCAGAATGTACCTACAGCATTATTGTAAGTATATTCACATAATCCTTTTGTGAAGCTCTAATCCCTTACACCCTAATCGCAAAAGGATTATTTAAACAATTGGCAAACCAAAGTGCCAAGTTTGTTCATGGTCCTTCGAGAACTAATTGGATAAGTGACCCGACGACAATTTAAGTAAAATAACGGAAATTTAAAACAATAAAATTGAATTATTACAAATGTGCATAAAACTACAATACATACATATGTACATAGAAACACAATAATAAAAAATAAATTAAATATAGCTGAAGAACAAGAAATAAATAGATAAATAAAATAAAACTAACATCCTATAATATAACTTGGTAAAGAACAATTTAAACAAAAATACTTACCAGACCCGTTTGAAATTAATACACATAAATTTCAAGGAGCTCCAACATACTTACAGAAAAGTGTATCTGGGGAGGGAAAAAGTAGAGGAAAATAACTGTCAATACATACCCACTTACCTTCACATGTGCATGACGAAAAATTTTTCAAGGCGTCGAAAAATAAAACCCAAAATGGCGGTAACCAGGTATTTATGAAAAAAGAAGTAAATTTATAAATACATATGATCAGACACTCATTTAATATCTAATTAACATTGCAAGAAGAAAAATATATGTATACATATGTATAAGAAGTTAGAAGTTACGATATCAACGATACCCCCACATAAAATAATAATATAAAGAAGCAATTGCATGTACATACATACATACTTGCATATACATATGTACATGCATACTTCCACTTAAAACATTTTACTTTCTTTTATGCATTTCTGTCAACAAATAAACAATACTTAAAATAAGACTCAAACAAACACAGAAACATACAAACATCCATGCAAGCATATTTTTTATAAACAATTTAAGTTCTTTTGCTGTTTAACAAAAACTATTAATTTTTAAGAATGCTGAACTATTCAAGATTTTGTACTTAATTATGGTCATGAACCCCTTAAATACAAAATCATTACGAAATATTGATAATTGCATTTTTGTTTATTCTAAGAAATTTGTAAAACTATTTTTTGTTTAATTGTAAACTTATTTCTGTATTTAATATTAAGAATTTTGTAAAATATCACTCATTCCTATTCGTGGAGTCAATAAACCAAGTTCGATTAAAAACAAAACTATTGTTTTTTTTCAACACTAAATTAAACGAACATATTTCTGGCGACGAGGATGGGATGCGCGGGAAAAAATATCCTTTAAAATATTAAAGCTCTATTTTTTCTTTATTTTAATAATTAACCGCGAAACGAAAAACAAAAATCCTTAAAATATTAAGGTCCTATAAAAAAAAAAAAAGGAAAAGTGACAAAATAAATTTTTTTTTCAGATCCTTAAAATATTAAGGTTCAATAAAAAAAAAAGTGACTAAATAATAAAGTCCTTAAAAAATTAAGGCTTCATTTAAAGTGACTGAAAAAAATATATATTAATATATATATAAAATTTTTATAATCCTTAACATATTAAGGTTAGATACATATATAACAAAAAAAATTTTGACTAAAAAAATTAAATCCTAAAAGAAAGAGTGACTGAAAAATAATATTCATCATAACTACATACAAGTGAACAACAAAACAACACAAGAAGACAATATCCATAGAAGAACATTCAACAGCAAACAACATTTTTCTCAACAAGGACAACAATTCCGAAGAAACAACATAATTCAACATTCAACTGCAAACAACATTCTCTCAACAATTCCGAAGAAACAACATCATACACTTAATCATAAACATCATACAACATTCAATTGAAAATAAAGGACAAATAGCCCAAAGAAACAACAACTGAAGTCCAAGGCCACTACAACAGCCTTCAAAGTTTTAAATGTAAGTCAATAATATAAATACTTTTAAAAGTATACGTATTCATTTTAAGACTATTTTTTTGAAAATTCAATAAAAAAAAAAAGAATATTTAAATTTTTTTGTGATTATTATAAATTTTTTTTAAATTAATTAAATTAAGAAAAAGTGAAAAGTGTTTTCCAAGTGTTTGATATATATATTTTCCGAATTCTCGACATAAAGATATTTCCTCCTTTAAATCATGGCACAACCACCTTCCATTACAATTGATCCAATTAAATACCTAAAAACTCTACCCGAGTTTAACGGAAATAGAAATGACTTATACAATTTTATAACTTTAGTAGAAAGAATACACCCCGTACTGACACAGTACGATGCAATGTCCCAATTGGTGTTTTCCGATATTATTAAAAGTAGGTTACAGAACAAAGCTAGAGAAATAATTGAAATAAATTTTCATGTTAAATCGTGGGCAGACATCAAAGATGTATTAATAAATAATTTCGGTGAAAGACTTAGTATAGAAGAATTATACGATCAAATGCGATCAGTAGTATTTAAAACAACCACATCTGATTTTTATAATGACATCAAAGATAGGCTAAGAAAACTAAATAATAAAACAAGTATCATAATGGGAGACAATCCAGGAACAGAAGTAATAGCTAAAAATAATATGAGATCCGCTCTAAATATCTTCAAAGAAAAAATTCCAGAGCCGATGAAAACTATATTGGCTTGCAGGAACCCAAGTAGCTTGGAAGAAGCAATGGAAATATTATTTAAATCAGGTTACGCTAACTATGGAAATAGAATTGTGAAACCTCCAAATCATAATCGAAATAAAAATTACAATAATTCAAATCATAGATATGATCAAACCAATAATCCTTTGCAACAAAAATCTTACCCCCAATTTAGAACTTCCTTCAACCAAAATCACAATCAAGGATCTTACACAAGCCCACAATATAAAACTAATTTTAACTATAACCAATATCAAAATACAGGTAATCAACAAAGACCAAACACAAACCAACAGTATAGATCTAATTACAATCCAAATCAACAGTGGAGCAATTTTAATAGATCAAACTCAGATACAAATTACCAAAGACGTGATCAACCAGAGCCTATGGATGTGAATGCTGTTCAAATAACTCCTATAAATCAAACATGTGAAAATTTTCACTTTCCGGCCTCAAAAGTGAACTACCACATATAACAGTAAAAACTAAATTAGGGTATTTAAAGTTTTTAATCGATACAGGTGCTTCCCATTCAATTATTAATCCGGGTATATGCCACCCAAAATGGAATGTTCATATGGAAGACACGAATATTAGGACTTTACAACATTTTATTAAAATAAATCAAAAGGTTCGCATTCCTCTTTTTGAAGAAATTGGCGATCAAAATGTATTAGTTGAATTTTTTGTTTGCAAATTTCACGATGTATATGATGGACTATTAGGAAATAATATTTTGAAACCATTAGGAGCAATAATAAATTTAAAAGATAATGAAATAAACATAGGAGAGAAAAAAGTCCCATTGAAATTTGGTCAATTACAGGTAGAATATTACTTTGAAAAACAAGGACTATATCAGGTTGAATTACCCACAGAATGTAAAGAGGGACTAGTATATAAGAATCAAGTACTGTCATCTGATAAGAACATAGAAATCCTAGAAGGTGTGTATGAAGCAGAGAATTATAAAATTAACGCTACTATAAATTTTAATGGAGAATACCCAAAGATGGTAAAATTTAAACCATGTAAAACTGAAAGTGTCACTACTGAAAATTTTTGTATTTATAATATTGGTGAAGAAACCCCACAACATAATATTTCGGAACAAATACGAGTTGATCACTTAAATAATGAAGAAAGAATAAAACTATTACAAATAATAAATAAAGAGTAAAGATCTTACGTTCACTAACGCTATTAAACATGAAATTAGAACTGTAAATAACATTCCAATCGCAGCAAAAACATACCGTTATCCTTATATTCACAAAGAAGAAGTGAAAAAACAAATAAAAGAAATGTTAGACAATAACATAATTAGACCTAGCCATTCACCGTATTCAGCACCAGTTTGGATAGTACCAAAAAAAATGGATGCCAGCGGTAAAACAAAATGGCGATTAGTAGTTGACTATCGTAAGTTAAACGAAGTCACAGTAGATGATAAATATCCAATTCCCAATATAGATGAGATATTGGAGAAATTAGGAAGATGTCAGTATTTCACAACACTGGATCTCGCAAAGGGTTTCCATCAAATAGAAATACATGAAAAAGATATACCAAAGACTGCATTTAGCGTCGAAGGGGGGCATTACGAGTTCTTTCGTATGCCTTTTGGGCTGAAAACTGCCCCTGCCACTTTTCAGCGATTAATGAACAATGTTTTGGCTGACTTTATTAACAAAATCTGTTTGGTGTACTTGGATGACATCATCATTTTTTCTACTTCACTCCAAGAACACTTGGAATCACTTACTAAAATATTTCAGAGACTCAGAGATGTTAATCTAAAAGTACAATTAGATAAATGTGAATTCTTGAAACGAGAAACAAATTTTTTAGGACACATTGTAACTGAAGAAGGCATTAAGCCAAATCCAGAAAAAATAGAGTGCGTAAAAAACTTCCCTTTACCTGTTACTGCAAAAGAAATAAAACAATTCTTAGGTTTAGCGGGGTATTATAGAAAATTTATTAAGGATTATTCGAAAATTGCCCGACCAATGACAAAATATTTGAAAAAAGATTGTAAAATAAATGTGAACGATCCAGAATATAAGGATAGTTTCGAGAAATTAAAAATATTGCTTATCAGTTCACCGGTTTTGATTTACCCTGATTTTAGTAAGACATTTACTTTACAAACAGATGCAAGTAACTTCGCAATTGGCGCAGTACTCTCACAGGAAGGACACCCGGTATGTTATGCGAGCCGAACGCTTAATGACCACGAACAGAACTATAGCACTATAGAAAAAGAGTTGTTGGCAATAGTGTGGGCCACACAACAATTACGTCCATACTTATTCGGTAGGCGATTTATTATCGAAACTGATCATAGGCCACTTACTTGGCTATTTTCAATAAAAGAACCAAATTCGAAACTAGTAAGGTGGAGATTACGGTTACAAGAATACGATTACGAGATAAAATTTAAAAAAGGTGTTTTGAACGGAAATGCCGACGCACTATCCCGCATAGAAATAAATTTAAATGCCGAAGATAATCCTTCTACAAGTGATCAATCCTTAACCAATAATGTAGTTTTAGAAACAAACAATCCCTTGAATTTCTACAAAAGGCAAATAATCTTAAACAAAAGTAATTCCGGTTCAATGAGAATAAAAAATGAAACTATCTTTCAGAATAAAAGAAAAACAATTTCTGCTAAAGAATTCGATGAAGTAACACTAATAACAATATTGAAAAATCATTTTGATCCAGGAAAAACCAATGCGGTTCTAATTCGAGATAATAATATACTTCAAAATTTTAAAAATGTTGTACATAAATACTTCGAATCCAACAACGGATTTAAAGTCCTCTTGAGTAAGAAAATTTTAAGAGATGTCCTAGATGAAGATGAACTTAGTACAATAATAGAAAGAGAACATAAAAAGAACAACCACAGAGGTATTAATGAAAATTTTGCAGAGTTAAAAACGGAAGTATACCACCCAAAGCTTAAAACACGAATCACACAATTTATAAACAATTGCGATATTTGCAATAAAGAAAAATACGAAAGGCATCCAATCAAACAAAAGTTCAAACTAACTGAAACCCCAGAAAACCCAGGTGAAATTGTACACGCAGATATCTATTACAGCTTAGAGAAACACTATTCCTGACATTCATTGATAAGTTCTCCAAATACGCACAAGCAATCAAAATAAAAAACAGGTCTTGGATAGAATTCAAAATTGCATTGGCTCAATATTTGTCGTCTGTGGGAAAAATAAAAAAACTTGTTATTGATAATGAACTAGGATTTAAAGCAATACCCCTTTTGGAATATTTACAGGAACAAGAAATCGAAATTCACTATACGTCAAACAATAACCATACTTCTAATGCAGATGTGGAACGACTCCACAACACCTTGAATGAACATATTAGATTACTAAAACATGACCCCCGAAAAGATCTAGAAACAGTTGAAGAAAAGATACTTAGAAGTATAAATTATTATAATAATACAATTCATTCTACTACAAAAAGGAAACCTATAGATTTTAAAAACGGTATAATTAATCGAGAAGAATACCCTGTAATCAGAGAAGAAATTATAAAAATGAAAGAGAGAAATTTAGAAAAACTTAACAAAAATCGTGAGGACGTAGAAATACGAACAGGACCTATTTACTTAAAAGATGAAAGAGGTGGGAAAAATCATTCGAAATTTAGGAAAATAAAAGTGTAACGGTTAGATGATGATCATGTCATAACAGATCGAGGTCATAAATATTATAAATCGCATATAAAAAGGAAAACAAAATTTCAAAACGAAATTTCCTCAGAAAACTAAAAAAAAAAAAAAAAAAAAAAATATCATAAAACTTTATTTTCAGATGATTCTCTTCATGATTATAAGTGTAACAATACTACATAACGTAAGAACACAATACTTAGAGGTGGAAGACCTGACAACCAATCACGGATACCTACCAATCAAACTGAAAGACGTAGAAATAATCGAAAACTATTTAAAAATAATACATATTATCAATACAACTCAATACCTAGAAACAATTAACATTTTGCAAGACAATATACTTAAACTATCAGACACGTATACGAACGTTACACCACTGTTGGACAGTGTTAATAGAAGCATGGACATATGTAGAACAAAAATCAAAAACTTAACTCCTAACTTTAGACAAAAACGAGGACTAATAAATGCAATAGGGAAAGGACTAAAATATGTTGCAGGAACAATGGACAGCGATGACGAAAAAGAAATTCTTGACAAAATTCAAAGACTGGACAAAAGTAATACAGAGACAATGATCACTCTTAACGAAATGACGTATCTAGGAAATTCCATATCAAATAAAATATCGAATATTACAGATCATATTAATAATCAACAGAAAATTATTCAAAAATATATAAACAAATTCAAAACAGAAATTCAAAATAAAATTCTCAACCTAGAAGACGAAACTTTGTTTTTAGAAAATGTTTTCCAAATCAATAATGATGTAAATTTACTCATAGATCACGTAAACGAAATAGGACACGTAATATTTAATTCTAAACTAGGAATAATTCCTTCAGACATATTGACGACCCAAGAGTTCAATTACATAAACAGGACAGAATCATACCTTCACACTAAAGTATCCGTTGCATATAGAGAAAACTTAGTAATTTTAACATTAAACATCCCAAAGTTTTTAAACGAAACATTTGCGGAAGTTATATTTGAACCACTACCCAATAATCACAATAAAACTTTAATCTTAGATGAAAATAGAGTTCTAATATATAAAGATGAAATTTATAAATCAAACACATTGGAATACAAAAAACTAACAAGAATAAATGATAATTGCTTAACAAATATTGTGAAAAATGCAGAACCTAAATGTAATATGACTATAATGAATTATCAAGAGGAAAAAGAAATTTATCCAGGCTTACTTATATTTAAGAACTATCAAGATAAAATCGTTTCAAATTGTAAACATTCACTTGAATTTAAAAACTTGAAAACATTTTTATTAAAATTCGAAAATTGCTTAGTTGAAACTAATTTAAGAACGTATGAAAATTACAGAATAAATATAAAAGAAATTTTTATTTTAAATAAGTTGATTTTTAAAGTCAAAGAAAACAATGTAACATTTCCTAATTTAAATCTCGATGAAATACACTTTAATGATACAATAAAAAATGTAAAATATAAACTCTTCACAAGCACTGTAATAAATACTGGGAGCAATATAGGAATCCTAATAATTTTTATTTGTGCTGTAGTAATAATTTATGTAAAAAACAATAAAAGAACTTACATCGTTTCTTCGTCGGAGCCTCAATCTAACGGAGGGGGAGTTACGATATCAACGATACCCCCACATAAAATAATAATATAAAGAAGCAATTGCATGTACATACATACATACTTGCATATACATATGTACATGCATACTTCCACTTAAAACATTTTACTTTCTTTTATGCATTTCTGTCAACAAATAAACAATACTTAAAATAAGACTCAAACAAACACAGAAACATACAAACATCCATGCAAGCATATTTTTTATAAACAATTTAAGTTCTTTTGCTGTTTAACAAAAACTATTAATTTTTAAGAATGCTGAACTATTCAAGATTTTGTACTTAATTATGGTCATGAACCCCTTAAATACAAAATCATTACGAAATATTGATAATTGCATTTTTGTTTATTCTAAGAAATTTGTAAAACTATTTTTTGTTTAATTGTAAACTTATTTCTGTATTTAATATTAAGAATTTTGTAAAATATCACTCATTCCTATTCGTGGAGTCAATAAACCAAGTTCGATTAAAAACAAAACTATTGTTTTTTTTCAACACTAAATTAAACGAACATATTTCTGTTAGAATCGTATATGCATATGTAAATATATGGGCTCATATGTATGTATATAAGTATACAAGAACTTAACAATTATATTTTTATTTTATATTTATTTATTATTTATTTCAATTTTATTTGAAATATCCTTTATTAAAAGGAAACACATTTAATTTATTATTTTATTTTATATTTTTATTATTTATCTTTTATTTTCGAAATTCAAACTTAAACTGGAAAACAATAATGAAAATTTTTATAATATTTTAAAAGTATTTTCAAAGGTGATATGATATAAAAATTAATCAACAAAGTATTTTATAAACAAGTTGTACAATACAATAGATACATATACATGAATACATATACATGTATACATAATGTACATATAACTCCCCCATCGTTAGATTGACGCTCTGAGGAAATATTTTTATACGTATATGTATATATGTATGTATGTACAAAAAAGGTAATACAAAAGCAAAATAAAAAAAATTTAATAACATACAGGAATTACATATTAAAAATGATACACATATTAAATTAAAAAAATATTTTTATTTTGTAAATAACCTATTTCCTCTTTCTAATAATGTAGGAAAAATTAAGACAAATTAAAAAAAAATTTTTTAAATTTATTATTTATTTTTTTTTTTTTTTTATAAGTTCCTTCTTCTTTTAATATGTGACTTATAATACTTGTGCCCTGTTCGAGTTCTTACATGATCATTGTACAATTGATCTACATTCACTTTCCTAAACTTCGCATGATTTTTTCCACCCCTTTCAGTTTTTAAATATACGTCTCCTGTCTGTATCTCACAGTCTTCTTTTTTTATAATTTTGCCTTATTTCACAAAATTTTTAAATCTCAGCTCTTCATTTTTATAGAGTAGTCAGGAGGGTCCACCCGAAAGTTGGAATCGCTGTGCTACTTAATTATTTATTTGATAGTTCAATATTTCGTATAAATGCTTTCAGATTTTTGTTAAAATTTTATTTGTCTTTCAGAAAATTTCAGACTTTCAGCATTTATATTTAATTTATATACACATTGGGTATTTCTTCTTTGTTTAATTAACAATTTGGAGTTTTTATATGTTTTTAATGTTTTAAGATGTTTTAATGTTTTTATGAAAAACACACACATTCATGCACAAAGGCTTCAATATTGTAATTTTCCTTTTTTTTTTTAAATATTATCACAAATTAGATGGAATATTCCGTGTTTTTCTGTTGTATATTCAATCAACAAAAGTCTTCAATAATATGTTCATTGATCCCCGCCAGGACATTAAAATATCCAGTATCTATTTTATTAAAAAAAAAATACCCGGGAATCCTACCGACTGCGCCAATTATATTTTTATTTTATATTTATTTATTATTTATTTCAATTTTATTTGAAATATCCTTTATTAAAAGGAAACACATTTAATTTATTATTTTATTTTATATTTTTATTATTTATCTTTTATTTTCGAAATTCAAACTTAAACTGGAAAACAATAATGAAAATTTTTATAATATTTTAAAAGTATTTTCAAAGGTGATATGATATAAAAATTAATCAACAAAGTATTTTATAAACAAGTTGTACAATACAATAGATACATATACATGAATACATATACATGTATACATAATGTACATATAACTCTTAACCAGTGGAAAAAAAAGCAAAGCAAAGAAGAACAAATTTACTTTGTCCAGCAACAGTATACATATACCGCACATACAAAGTATGAAAACTTATACATACAATACACAAAGTTGAAAAGAGTTTAAAAAATAAAAACAAAAATAAAAGAAAAAGAAAACGAAATTAAAGAGTTTGATATGCACACTTACTATAAGCATATCAATAAAAAACAACCCCGAATCTCTTCGCTTAGTGATCCTTCTACTCTTGCTTGTCAATTTTCAATCTCTTGTGCAATGCAAATGTGGTGAATTTATCACTCCTCTCATAAAAAGAATATCTGCTCATATATAGTTATACAGAATTAACCACCAGACACATACTTGTATACAAAACTAAAAGAAGGAAAGAGCATACATATGTATAGCACACAAATTGAACATTCAGAGATGGTAAGAGTAGTAGAATATTGCTTAATGTAAAATAAAACAAAAAAATTTATATCTGGAAAATATTTACCCTGTACAAAAGAGAAATAAAAGAACCCACTACGTCAACACAAATCATATAAAAATATTAATCCTTTCATAAAATATGTACATATACTTACCTGGTGTCACAGTACTTATCCCAATATAGTACTAAAAATATTAAAAATTTTATTTTACACTATTAATAAAAATCCAGTGACCATCTGTGACCAACTGGTAATATAAGTAAAATTAAAGAGTTACCACTGTGGTAACAGTTTCTCAAGGTAAATTAACATTATAGAACCTGAAAAATAAATGAACTTCAATTTGTTTGTATAAATTAAAGTCGGGAAACGTCAAATAAATAAACACGAATAATTGGTATATATAAATATATTAGACTATAAAATAAATTAGTTTTACACTTACCCAGTTATATAAATATAATTGAATACCCACCTATAAAAAAAATAGAAGTAAACACAGATTCTACTCGATCTATAGGATTTCAAGAAATACTGTCGTGGTACATTTAGAATTTACTACTCTGAATTCAGGATTTATACAGTGAGGTGAGGAATATACTGTCTAGTGGGGAAATCGCGAATCTGGTCCTAACATTGTATTGAGGTAAGGGAAAAAATTACACACAAAAATGCCATCGACATCTCGCGTTAGTAACTCCTCCGTTAAGGAACATTTTAAATTTGATTGCGATCATCTACTCGCGTTCTGTGAGAAGTTTGAGGAAACTGCACTGAATGACCACACTGAGACCATCCTCGAGGTTAAGTTGAGGGACTTAGACGCGAGATGGGATAGGGTGAATGGTGCTCATGAGGAGGTGATGTTATCTAAGGATGCTAGGATTACAGAGGAATTCAGGAAATATGCCCAGGAAAGATTTGAGGTCTGTACTGAATCTTATTATGAATGTTCTGCAAGAATGATTGATTGTATGAAGACGATGCGAGGAGATACGCCCGGAAACCCAAGATTTCAATCCACATCTCGGCATTCGGTAGAGCAGCAAAATCATACTCAAACATTTAACAACATTAATGTAAGCGATTGCATTAAACTCCCTCCGTGCGATACAGAGGTATTTAAGGGCAGTTATGAGCAATGGCCTTCATTCCGGGACATGTTCACCGCTCTCTATATAAATCACTCAAGACTCGATCCCGTAACAAAATTGTATCACCTTCGCAACAAGACGAGGGGTGAAGCGGGGGCGATAGTTAAAAGATTTCCTCTTACACACGATAACTTTGACCTGGCTTGGGATGTTCTGAAAACTAGATATGAAAATAAACGCGTACTCGTTGATAACCAATTAAAAATTCTGTTTGACATTCCTGCAGCGAAAACGGAAGAGAGTGAATCGATAAGAAGAATACAGTCTTCAGTAGATGATTCGTTGGCAACCCTGAGAACGTTAGGAGTGCAGGCAGATAGTTGGGACCCAATTCTTATACGGTTAATATCAACAAAATTGCCGGATTTAACATTGACCCTTTGGGAACAGTCACTTCCATCTCCACGTGAGCTCCCAAAGTGGTCTGATATGTCCCAGTTCCTCGTAGACAGATACGAAGCGGTGGAAAAATTAGATAGCATAAAGAACTCTAAGGACAAATTTAGTCTCAATAAGCAATCTTCCAAGGTACAGACATATATATCCCATGAAAACTTGAGCACTTCTTGCAGGTTATGTAACGAAGAGCACAGTCTGAGGTTGCGCCCGAAATTCAGGGCTTTTACGGTTCAGCAACGGGTAGATTATGTTTATCAGAACAAATTCTGCAACAATTGCTTAGCAATCTCTCACACTAAGGCGAACTGTAAAAGTAAATACACTTGTTTGCATTGTAAAAAATCTCATCATACTATGTTGCATATGTCTCAAAACGCTTTCACCTCGAAGCAGAGCACAGAGAATTCTAATTCGGGGGATAGGCATACTGTGGACAGGAGATCCAATGGGAGCAAGGGTTCGCAATTCAAGGGCAACAATAATGGACTTCCAACCACGTGTACTCAATTTCAAGCCAATTGTTCCGTTAGCAATGATAATGTTTTACTGCGTACAGCACTAGTGCAGATAGAACATAGGGGAGAGCTTTTCACTGTCAGGGCCTTAATTGACCCCGGTTCCCAAAGAACTTTTTTAACGGAAAAGGTACGAAATCGTCTTCAATTACCATATCAAAAATCTCATTTTGATATTATAGGCATTGGAGGGCAGAAGCAATCTGCAAACAAAGAATCTGAACTGGTTCTTTATGCGAGAAGATACGATGTCAGGGTTCCCATTAAGGCGATTATTTTGGCAAAGGTAACTAAGTGTTTACCGGCAGTCTCATTTAATGTCCCATATTCAGAAGAACTGGCAAAGGTGGATTTAGCCGACCCAGGGTTTAATAGGTCAGCCCAGATAGATCTCATACTGGGAAATGACTATGAGCGGTTTTTCAATATGGAAGGAATGAAGAAGAATATTTGTGGGCATACATCTGCTTATAAAACCATATTTGGGTGGGTGCTAAGCGGACCCATGAAATCTCAGGAGGTTCATGCGTTCACAATCTCAGCTGTGCCCTCAGAGAATCTCGAACTCAATAATATTTTAAGAAAGTTTTGGGAACAGGAGGAGGAGAAGTGTGAACAATTTTATACGCAGACCACAACCCGTGATGAAACTGGTAGATATGTCGTTCGTTTACCGTTTAAAGACGAATACCCTGAAAAGATCTGCTTGGGCTCGTCAAGGTTTCTGGCATTGGCACAATACTCTAGTATGCAGAAAACCTTAAAAGGATCCGGAACTTCAGCAACAATACAAAGAAGTTCTTAGAGAATACATAACTCTTGATCACATGGAGGAAACTTCGTCATGTGAAATAAGTTCTCAGAGCAACTATAGCTCGTTTTATTTACCACACCATGCGGTGATTCGCCCAGAGCACAAGACCACAAAAGTCAGGGTGGTATTTAATGCATCTAGAAAGACCAAGTCAAAATACTCGCTAAATGACATTTTATACACAGGCCCAACTCTTCAAACAGATTTAACATCGGTAATTCTTAATTGGAGAAAATATGAATATGTGTTCAGCGGTGACATTCAGAAAATGTATCGCCAAATATATATACATCCTGCTGATAGACCCTTTCAGAGGATTCTGTTTCAACCTCAGAACGATGGTCCAATTAAAGATTATCAGTTAAAAACCGTAACTTTCGGGGTAAATTGCGCTCCATTCTTAGCAATACGCACACTGCTTCAGCTGGCCTTCGATTCTGAAGCACTATACCCAGGAGCAGCTCACATACTGAGGTCAGAAACATACGTTGATGATATACTCTCTGGAGGTCATTTGCTAGAGGAAGCGAGAGTCGCTCAATCTCAAGTTATGAGTGCACTCAGGTCAGCTAAATTTCCACTTGAAAAGATCACCGCAAATGATCCACAGCTACTCTCTCATTTAGACAAGGATGACCTATATGATTCCGAATTTTTGCGATTTTATGATACAAGCTGTACGAAAACTCTCGGCATTAAGTGGAATGCGCTCAAGGATTCCTTCTCATACAGCTTTGCCCAAATATCTCAGACCACGACTATAACGAAGCGCCAAATTCTCTCTTCGGTAGCCAAACTGTTTGATCCAGCAGGATGGCTCGGCCCGGTTGTCGTGAGAGGTAAAATGCTTATACAACAGCTCTGGCTGAAGGGACTAGAGTGGGACGATGCCGTTCCTTCAGAGTGCTTACAAACATGGAATGAGCTAGTTCGATATCTATCTCAACTAGAACAGATTTCAATTCCTAGGTGGATACAATATTCGCCAACGGATTCAGTGGAGATACATGGGTTTGCGGACGCTTCGAAGGCAGCATATTGTGCAGTCGTGTATATACGGAATGAAACCGGGAGCAATAACACATTCGTAAAGTTGTTAGTGGCCAAAACTAAAGTTGCACCCATTCAAACAATTTCGCTCCCTCGCTTAGAACTCAATGGCGCGATGTTGCTAGCGAATCTAATAAAATATGTTATATCCGCATTGAATATCAAAGCACGTAGTGTGAATCTATGGACTGATTCCACAATAACATTAGGATGGCTCTCTAAGCCTCCTTCAACGTGGGAGACATTTGTCGCTAATAGAACTTCTCAAATTAATACTCTGGTGCCCAATGCAAAGTGGCGACATGTCCCAACTCATGATAACCCTGCAGATCTTGGAACTCGGGGTTGCAGTCCGCAAGATCTCTCTCATAATTCTCTCTGGTGGAATGGTCCGTCGTGGCTGATGAAACCATGTTCGGAATGGCCCAAGAGATGCGCACCAGAAGAGACTCAAAAATGCGCAAGCGAAACCCAAATATTACACACGCAGATACGGGAGAATGACATTTTAAGTAGATTCTCATCGTATAGCAAAGCCTTGCGCGTGTTATGCTACGTGTTTCGGTTCTTTCAGAGAATCTCAAAGAATGTAAGCAACATCTCAAGTATCACTGCAACAGACAGCATAACACAGAAGGAGATGAAATTTGTAAGAATTCGGCTCATTAACTTAGCTCAGAAAGCATGTTATTATGAAGAATATAACATGTTACAAAAATCTCAGACAATACCCCATAAAAGCTCAATTAAGAATCTCAATCCGTTTCTAGACAAAGATCTAATTTTACGGGTAAACGGACGTTTATCTAATTCTTCACTACCATACAGTGAGCGTTATCCCATCATATTACCTGGCAATTCCCGATTTTGCCAATTGTACCTGGAGCATCTACACACGTTCCTATCACATGGGGAATGCAACCTAATGTGTAGAATGGTGCAAACGGAGTTTTTCCTATCGAGACCCAAGGTCCGAGTAAAGAATATAATTCGTCACTGTAAACCGTGCACAATTTACAAGCAAAAACATTGCTCACAGATCATGGCACCGCTACCTCCTGAAAGATGCAGTTTTTCATTACCTTTTCAAGTAACAGGAATTGACTTTGCGGGCCCATTTCAACTCAAAACGTCGTCCCTGCGAAATTCACCCTATTCAAAGGGATACGTCTGTGTTTTTGTATGCTTTAGTACAAAGGCAATACACTTAGAGGCTTGTTCTAGTCTGTCATCGGCTGCATTTGAAGCGGCATTTGCCCGCTTCGTCGGGAGGCGGGGCCTCCCCCAAAGGGTTATAACAGATAATGGGAGGAACTTTTTGGGTGCCAGCCGGGATCTTGAACGCGAATTCATAAAATTTATAAGGAATTCAGCTCATGAGGTATCTCAGAAATATGTCAGTCATGGGTTCGAATGGAAATTTATTCCGCCACACGCACCACACATGGGAGGCCTGTGGGAAGCCGCAGTCAAGAGCTTCAAGCACCATTTCAAGCGTGTTGCTGGAAGTCAAAAGTTTAATTATGAGGAATTTGCTACAATTCTATCTCGAATTGAAGGGGTCCTTAATTCGCGGCCCATCTCCGCGATGTCGGACGATACGTCAGAGATAACGGCACTCACTCCCGGCCATTTCCTGAGAGGAGCTCCTATCATGGCTTTTCCGGAGCAAATCCATCAAAATATGTCCATCATCAATAGATGGGAGAAGCTGAAACCGATGCACCATCAATTTGCACTACGATGGAAAGAGGACTATCTCAGAGCACTACACAAGCGGTATAAGTGGAAAACACCGCTTCCCAGCCTTCGAGTGGGGGATCTCGTGGTCATTATGGATGACCTTCAGCCACCAAGTGATTGGCGATTGGGCAGAGTAGAAAAAACGTTTGCTGGGTCAGATGACAAGGTACGCGTTGCTGACGTTCGAACCTACACTGGAGTATGTAGTAATAATTTTAACGAACATTTTATATTGCTATATTAAATTTGAATTAAGATTCTATAGGCTAATTGTTCGAAATTTTAATTTAAATCTCAGAAAGACATGAAAAATATTCCAAGGCACAAAGGCAAGTCAACATCAGTTTCATTCAACTTACACAGCAGAGCAGAACAGCTGTTTTCGAAAGACGCAACCCTTTCATCATCAGTGCTCATGTGTATTGTGTTTGTCACCACTTATTAGGTGGCTTAGTTGAATGTGATAACAGTTCCTATTTACACAAATTTTATTGTGAAAAAGAATACGGGAACTGTATCAACCTGATGTTAACATGTTATTGTTATAATACCCGTGTTACCGTTTGATTATTTTTCTTCATGTCCCATTTTTCTGAATTTTTTGTTCCATCATACCTAAGTCAAACTTTTTTGGTTTGAATTTTATACTTAAGTACATGTGAACGTTTTTCCAATTTTTATTATTGGGTAGCTCAAGCCATAGCTTAAATTTGTATGTAGTAATAATTTTAACGAACATTTTATATTGCTATATTAAATTTGAATTAAGATTCTATAGGCTAATTGTTCGAAATTTTAATTTAAATCTCAGAAAGACATGAAAAATATTCCAAGGCACAAAGGCAAGTCAACATCAGTTTCATTCAACTTACACAGCAGAGCAGAACAGCTGTTTTCGAAAGACGCAACCCTTTCATCATCAGTGCTCATGTGTATTGTGTTTGTCACCACTTATTAGGTGGCTTAGTTGAATGTGATAACAGTTCCTATTTACACAAATTTTATTGTGAAAAAGAATACGGGAACTGTATCAACCTGATGTTAACATGTTATTGTTATAATACCCGTGTTACCGTTTGATTATTTTTCTTCATGTCCCATTTTTCTGAATTTTTTGTTCCATCATACCTAAGTCAAACTTTTTTGGTTTGAATTTTATACTTAAGTACATGTGAACGTTTTTCCAATTTTTATTATTGGGTAGCTCAAGCCATAGCTTAAATTTGTATGTAGTAATAATTTTAACGAACATTTTATATTGCTATATTAAATTTGAATTAAGATTCTATAGGCTAATTGTTCGAAATTTTAATTTAAATCTCAGAAAGACATGAAAAATATTCCAAGGCACAAAGGCAAGTCAACATCAGTTTCATTCAACTTACACAGCAGAGCAGAACAGCTGTTTTCGAATTGGAAAAACGTTCACATGTACTTAAGTATAAAATTCAAACCAAAAAAGTTTGACTTAGGTATGATGGAACAAAAAATTCAGAAAAATGGGACATGAAGAAAAATAATCAAACGGTAACACGGGTATTATAACAATAACATGTTAACATCAGGTTGATACAGTTCCCGTATTCTTTTTCACAATAAAATTTGTGTAAATAGGAACTGTTATCACATTCAACTAAGCCACCTAATAAGTGGTGACAAACACAATACACATGAGCACTGATGATGAAAGGGTTGCGTCTTTCGAAAACAGCTGTTCTGCTCTGCTGTGTAAGTTGAATGAAACTGATGTTGACTTGCCTTTGTGCCTTGGAATATTTTTCATGTCTTTCTGAGATTTAAATTAAAATTTCGAACAATTAGCCTATAGAATCTTAATTCAAATTTAATATAGCAATATAAAATGTTCGTTAAAATTATTACTACATACAAATTTAAGCTATGGCTTGAGCTACCCAATAATAAAAATTGGAAAAACGTTCACATGTACTTAAGTATAAAATTCAAACCAAAAAAGTTTGACTTAGGTATGATGGAACAAAAAATTCAGAAAAATGGGACATGAAGAAAAATAATCAAACGGTAACACGGGTATTATAACAATAACATGTTAACATCAGGTTGATACAGTTCCCGTATTCTTTTTCACAATAAAATTTGTGTAAATAGGAACTGTTATCACATTCAACTAAGCCACCTAATAAGTGGTGACAAACACAATACACATGAGCACTGATGATGAAAGGGTTGCGTCTTTCGAAAACAGCTGTTCTGCTCTGCTGTGTAAGTTGAATGAAACTGATGTTGACTTGCCTTTGTGCCTTGGAATATTTTTCATGTCTTTCTGAGATTTAAATTAAAATTTCGAACAATTAGCCTATAGAATCTTAATTCAAATTTAACTACACTGGAGTTATTACTCGGCCCATTGTGAAATTGTGCTACTTACCCTGCAAACCCACCGAAAGTTCTCAAATGAATGACCCCTGAACACTACAACTACATACTCAAAATAAAACATATTCACGACTAAATTTTCGATATAACTCTACTAAAGTCTCAATGAACCCATAATATTCTTATATGCTGATATATTTTATTATCTCCTTCTTTCTCTAGGTCTACCCGTAAATCAGCTGGCGGACGCCACTGCAACTGCACGAAACGCAATAAGCGATCGTTTCGTAAAGACCCGGACATCTTCCATTGCATGGTGTGTGGAATATACCACGCATTGCGGTTCTGCCATAAATTCTTACGCATGAGTGTAGAAAAAAGACAAAGGGCGGTTGAAACCAACAACTACTGTTCAAATTGCCTAGCCAGAAGTCATAAAATACAATCCTGCTCGTCAATGGACCATTGCCGCAAATGTGACGCACTGCACCACACTCTTTTGCACCCTTACAAACCAATGAATGATGCCAGGAATGCTATCGCACGCCACCAACGTAACCATCCTGCACCTAGGAAACGAAAATCTAACGCAACTTCATCAACCTCAACTAAACAACCGCTGCCAGCTGCATCTAAGCAAAACCGAGCATCAATTTCTGAGCCTAGCGCCAGTCTACTTGTAGAAGCTATAACTTCCTTGGCACAAGTGCTAGGGGCACGTAAAAAATCTTAATCTTTGACTAACGTCAAGGCCGGCGGCATGTCCAAACTAAGGTTTGGCCAAACGTAATATGCATATAAAGTTATGTAAATTTGATGAGTTTGAAATTATACCTATCTTTGAAATTATATCTAACTTTGAAATTATATCTGACTTTGAAATTATACCTATCTTTGAAATTATATCTAACTTTGAAATTATATCTAACTTTGAAATTATACCTATCTTTGAAATTATATCTAACTTTGAAATTATACTAACTTTGAAATTATACCTACCTGTGAAATTATAAATTACGGTAACACCGGGAATATCGTAACTATTATTAATTCGTGCAGTGGCTGGAAGCTATGAGTCTTCGGTTTTCCAAAAGGAAGGTAAACCGAAATCTCTGAACCTCCATCAGGACAAAAGGAAAAATTAAAATTACTTAGTCAACATCCACGGAGTTAACAGCTACATACTTATAAATTTTCGCTTATTTAATTACCTTAAACTTAAATTGGTTTCTTTTGTTCTTTTTATCATAATACAAAAGGCTTTAAAATTATTGTATTATTACTTACTCTGAAATAAATCTTGTTATAACACTCAACCAACACAAGCATCCTCTTTGCAATAAACAACAACAACCCACTATCAGAATGTACCTACAGCATTATTGTAAGTATATTCACATAATCCTTTTGTGAAGCTCTACTCCCTTACACCCTAGTCGCAAAAGGATTATTTAAACAATTGGCAAACCAAAGTGCCAAGTTTGTTCAAGTGTATAACATCTGTGTTGAATTTCATGGAAATCGGATATGTTGATGCCGAAATTGCCATTTTTTCGTGATGGTTTGACGTATTTTAACTCAACATGTATAAATTAAAAAATATTAATGTTTTCCAACGGGCTCAAGTTCAAATCTGCGAAACTGCAAATCATCTTTTTATTTATTTTATTAATAAATAAATTTGTTCAATTTCTATTTATTTATATTAAGAATATTTTCTTTACCAAATCATCAGTAGACTTTAACCACAGTTTTGAAAAGTTAAAAACCTCTTATCTTATGCATACAGTTCCGAGAACTATCTGAGAATTTACAATTTGTAAATTACAAACTATTTTCAAAAATCACAACAGAATAAGCATAGTAGGCCTTGAAACTCATACAAAACTAAACTAACAAAACAATTATATTCGATATGAATCTATTTTATTTTTCTATACCTTTATACAATCAGAAATCCATTGGATAACAAGTAAAGTATTTATAAGCAAAATGAAAAATAAAATCTAAATCAAACATAATTATAACAGTATAAAAGTGTAGAAAAAAAAATCAATGAGTGTTCGAACTCACGGGCGATGTGTTAACAACTTTTTGTTATTTATTTTATAATAAACCCACAAAAAACAAAGAGAATGCAAAGCAACAGACAAATGTACATACATACATTGTTATGTTTGTACATAAGCTACATACGTTGCTGTCTTGCTATCTCATTTTTATATATGTACGTATAATCACGTCACTATTCTCTTTGCTATGCATAATCACTTTCAATACCGACTGCCAAGCAACGAACAAACACATACTCTTGCATCTTACACCTTACACTTGCGTATGTATTGAAACTGATAGTTTACTGCCCTAGAGGCGCGCGTATAGATGTTAACACATCAATAAAATAGATTCATATCGAATATAATTTGTTTGTTGGTTTAGTTTTACATGACTTTCAAGATCTACTATGCTTATTTTGTTGTGATTTTTGAAAATAGTTTGTAATTTACAAATGGTGAATTCTCAGATGGTTTTCAGAAGTATGTGAATAAGATAATAGGTTTTTAACTTTTCAAAACTGTGGTTAAAGTCTACTGATGATTTGGTAAAGCACCAATGAAATGCATATAGACATTGCTTGACCACCAACAAATAAATTTCATTTAAGAATATTTTCTATAATCATCATACCAGCAGAACGGATCAGTACTGATTTCGAGGCCGCTACGCCATCTCATTAGCATTTTTTGTTAAATTTTTTCACTTTTGCAAGTGGTGCTAGTTAGTTGGAATATCAACAATTTAGCCAAGGTTTTTAACATAAATTGAATATGAGAAGTTCCCACATTCATTTTTTAAGTTATTACTTTTTTGGTTAGAACGGAATTCCCCAACCATGACATTAATATTCCCAATATTCCATGATCATTGTAAATAGATAACTAAATTCAATTACTTGAACATAAATACCAAAGATCCTTAGCTATCAGCAGCCGATGGCTCTGAAAAAAGCGAAAGAGATACATGGAATATTGGAAATATTAATCGTCAGGGTTCGGGAACTTCGTACTAACCAGAAAAGTAATAATATATGAATGTGGGAACTTCTCATTTTCAATTTTCGTTAAATACCAATGCCACCAATTTAAAACATAATTACAATCATTACAATAATAAAATATACTCTATAACCAAAACAAGAAAAAGAACAGACAATAAACAGTGCACTCCTTATTACCAGTGACGAAATCAGTGTTGGCACTATGAGCCACTATGGGAAAATGGAAGTGGACCAGACCAGGGCTTTTATGACCTGAGTTTCTGCAATGTTATGCACTTCCAATCCCTCTTCCCATAAATAAAATAAGATAAAAACTCTATTTTATTGGTGCGGTGTACTGATTGCAGCTGGATCATTCACTAGTGAAGGCATAACACTGGCTAGTGAGTTGTCATCCCAGTTGCTATTATTGCATCGTATTTGCTAATATAGAGTTCGGATTTCGGTTTCTTTCTCTCATCTTGTGATGGAGGGTAAGTTCAGAATCGAGATGCTACCATATATGGCTTCGATACTCTTTCCGACTTCATATCGAAGATTCTTGATAGTTGTTCGAGCAGTGAAATTGTTGTTGCTGGTGATTTCAATGTTCATAACACATCTTGGCTTCGCCATTCGAGCCACACAACCTCAGAGGGCCAATTTGCGGAGTTGTTCGCCGCGCACAATCACCTTGTGCAATTAGTTAATGGACCAACGCATATTCCGTGTGTTGAAGGGAACCAACATAATACGCTTGACCTTTTTCTAACTTCACATCCTGAAAAGTATGAAGTTACAGTCAATGCACCTCTCGGTAACTCGGACCATTGCACCATTTCCACAACCTTACCGTTCTCCAAACTTTGCAACGTTTCGCGTGCAGCCACGAAGCGTAGTAAATATATTTAAGAAAAGGGTCGTTGGCCGAGCTCAACGAACTCTTTCTGAATTTTAATTGGAAACTATGTTTTCTTGACAAGGTTAGGTTAGGTTGAAGAGAAGAGCGTAAACGGGGCTATCCCAATCAATTCAGGATTACACTTAGGCCTCATTGGTCTATTGTGCGCTCTATTATAAGAAATTCCCATTTTATTATAGGGAGCCTCCACTGAAACCACGGAACCTTTGAGTTTGATTACGTTAAGAACCTATTTTCTTCAATGTATTTTCTTAAGTCCTTCCTTTCTTAAGAAATTCCATCCCCTGTATAACCTCGATACCAATTCTTGCCAGGTGATTCTTTAACTTTGTGTAACCAATCTCCGTAGTGGTGGCCTACTCAATGTTAGGATCTCCTTTGTCCTGTTACCGTCTGGGCCCCCCATAGACTTCTAGTCACGCTACCTACAGTAGAGTGCTGCCAATCTCTTGTGTGCAATTCTATAGCCCATTGTTTTACTTCGCTCCTAAAAACCTGAAATGGCTTCGGATTGTCTAGTGTGATGTTTGCCATTAGCCTATCTGCCTCAACATTTCCAAGTATTCCTCGATGTCTCGGAACCCATCTTATCTCTATGCTTCCACAGTGCGTGTATGAGTTAATCTTATCCTTGCATTGTAGTACACACCGAGATTGAACCGCATGATATCTCAGGGCTTCGATGACCTTTCTACTATCCGTGAATATACGAACCGTTAGTCTGTTATCGATTTCCTTTAACCATTTTATACCTTCCGCAATAACCACGATCTCACTTTGAAATAATGTGCTATGATCCGGCAGGTGGAAGAATTTACGAAAGTCATAGAATCTCCCACCCGATGGGTCACCTATCATCGACCGGTCCGTGTATATGTTAGTTATGGGGTTCGTTGTGCTTGCATCCTCCCATTCCATACTTTCCGATATTATAGTGGTGCAGTGTGATTGTATAAATCTAATAGGGATCCTATCGCACGTAGCCGTGCGAGCGTTGTTTCCGGGCGAGACATGTATTATACTCTGGTGTTTGCTTATGTGTTCTCTTGTCAGCCACTCACCCATCACCATTATTCTTGTAGCAGCCAGAGCTGCTTCGTATTTAACCTCTATATCAAAAGGTAGTATTGATAGAATATTTTCCATCGCCTTAAGTGATGTGGTTCTTATTGCGCCACAGATGCCGATACAGCACTGTCTTTGTATTCTTTGAAGATGTGTGATATTAGCATTCTTTTCCAAGGACGTCCACCATACAAACGAGGCGTGCGTCAAAATTGGTCTTACCACACTCGTATAGAGCCAGTGTACCATTTTTGGGTTCATTCCCCATTTGAACCTGATTGCCCTTCTGCAATAGGTCCAGACCCTTTGGGCCTTGATTGTCCTACTTCCTATATGGTTCTTCCAGGATAACCTCCAGTCGTGTATCACTCCTAGATATTTGTCCTTCTTACCAACTTGTATTGTCCTATTTCGAAAAACCGGTGATTCCAAATGTGCAATCTTCCGTTTTCTTGTAAACATACAAATTTCTGTCTTCTCTGGATTGACGTTGAGACCCCTTTCTATAGCCCAGTTATAAGCTAAGTTCAGGGTCTCTATTGCTTTTTCCGAAAGACTCCTAGGATTGTTTCCCTTTATCAGTATCGCTACATCGTCTTCATAGCAGACGGGAGCAAATCCTTCCTGGGATAATGTCTTCAGTAAGGTATTTATGGTCACCACCCTCAGCAAGGGAGATAGTATTCCCCCTAGTGGCGTCCCGCAACATCCGTTCCCTCCTACTCTTGTGTCGTTAACCTCGCAACTTATATTCCTGTTCCTAAGCATATGACTGATCCATGCAGTCAATCTCTTGTCCAAGTCAAAGTTACCCAGCGAGTCAATAATGCTCGGGGTCGATATATTATTGAAAGCTCCCTCTATATCAATAAATACAGCCATGGTGTACATACCCAAATCGATGGTTCTCTCTATATGATATACAACCTCTTGTAGGGCTGTATCAACAGACCTGCCCCTAATATAAGCGTGTTGTTTCAATTTCAGTATATTGTGCGGTATTTTTTCCTTCAACATTGTATCCACAATTCGTTCCAATGTCTTCAGTAAGAATGAAGTTAGGCTAATCGGTCTGTAAGCCCCCGGATCCGCATAGCTTTCCCTGCCCGGTTTTGGAATGACGACAACTTTAGCCTCCGTCCATGCCAGGGAAGTATGTGCAATAGTAAGACAGATTGTGAAGATATTAGCCATCCTATCCTTTATTAGGTTTATACTTTTCTGCAGAAGAGCCGGGAAAATGACACCAGGCCCTGCAGCTTTTAGGGCGAAAAGCTCTTCACTGCTCTACATACCATTTGAGTATCTATTATTATCCTTGGATTGTCTATTTTCCTCGGGGGATATGCCATTTCCAGACGGCTCTCCTGCCTCGTTCGGAAGTTTTCATCCATAAAAAATCTTAATAACTCCTCCATCGTCTCTGCCCTCCTGCCTTCCGAGTCGACAATCGTCTCAGGTTGAGTATGGGTTTTCGACAGAAGTTTCTTTATTTTGAAAGCTTCACTAACGCTGTCTACCTGTTCGCAGAAAAGCTTCCAGGATTCGTGTTTGGTGTCCCTTATTTTATTGTTGTAAACGTTAAGTATACTATTATATTCTTCCCAGTATATATTGAGTCCCTTCCTACGGGTCATATTAAAGGGCCTTCTGGTTTCTCTCCTGAGATTTACAAGTTGAACCGTCATCCAGGATTTTTCCTTTGGGTATCGCCTATTTCTTAGTGGACAGCTGTCCACAAGGCATTCCCTAATGGCAGTAATTAGTTTATCTCTGAATCTATGCGCCCTACAGTATCTACTGTTGGTGGACAGTTCTCGAGTTAGTTTTGTTAACTAGACCTAAATCTTGACCAGTCCGTTTCGGCCCTATTTCTAAATGTTATGAGGTTAGGATCGGGATGGTCTAACGTCATGAAAATATAGCGATGATCCGAGAAGGAATGCAATTCCGACACGTGAAAATCGCTTATTTCATCAATTAAGTTTTCTGAACATATAGTGATGTCAGTAACCTCTTCCCTAATTCTGTTAATAAAAGTCGGTTTATTCCCAGTATTTACTGTGAAGAGATTATTTGCCATTAAATATTTAAATAACGCAGCACATCTATTGTTGCACTTAGTGCTACTCCAAGAGAGATGATGCGAGTTGGCATTACAGCATATTAAGATATTCCTACCTTTACACCTGGTGGAAGATAAGATGCGCCTCAAATCCGACGTTGGTGGATGTGTCGGGGTATCCGAGGGTAGATACACTGAAGCCATCAGCATGTTTCGACTGCCAAATACTAAAGTTGTGGCGTCTGATGTTGATAATTCTGGGGAAAGAAGAAAGCTTAGTCCCATATGACATAGTATGCACGCTCTGGGTCTAGCCCTGGTCTTTGCATAAAAAAGTTGATAATTACCTTCGTTCAAGTCAGAAACCTTGTTCTTAATTGTCCATGGTTCCTGTATGAACACAACGTGTATCTTACCTTAAGTTATTTGCTCCATTTGGGCTTGAGTCTCCGTTTTACTCCGGTGGAGGTTTATCTGCAGCAGAATCTTTATGCAACGGCTTGTGAGGGGGCCTCTAGAGATACAATGACCTCCGATTCCCCTTTTTCTTTATTCACCGCCTTATCTTTTTTGGCATTCTCAGTCGGGCCTACTGACCAGCCTAGGGGAGTCTTCCCGACTTTTATTATATATGGCCGAGGTGGCAGAGAGGGCCTTCCCTATTCGTTCTTCGAGGTAAGTCATGGGCGCTTTGTCCAGACCTACAACGATCAAGGTGCCTCCTCACGGTGGAAGATTTCCCACTTGCTCGCATCGATGCCTTTATTTTGCTTGCTAGTGATCTTCGTTATGGCCACGGTTTTCAGACTTCCACCTCATTCTTTTATATAAAAGGATGCCTTAGTTAGGGTTGGGATTTTCGTCTTCTTCACAAGCGCCTTTCCATGGTGCCTTAATGCTGTTTATTCGGTTTCGTAGTATCTCCACATAGGAGTCAGACCCCAGTTGCAGAAACATTACATCCCGAACAAACTGGCTTGCTTGATTTTCTTGAAAAATATGTCGATTCCATGTCGAAAATGGTTGATAATACAACTCTGCTCCGGATGAAAGCTTTTATTCCCTGTAAACAAATTTCAGTTAAACCTAGGGCGAAGTATTAGTTTAACCAGGCATGTAAAGATGCAGTGCGATCCAGAGAGGAAGCGTTCAGTACTTGCAGTAATAACAAAAATGCCTATACTGTTTTGCTACGGAAGAAGGCAAGATCTTCGTGTGCCAAAGTGGTAAGACACGAGAAAGCTTTATACGAGCAGCGTATTCGCAATAAAATTCTCACTGCCCTCAGGGTTAGTAAGAGTTTCAGGTCATTCATTAAGTGTTAAGGAAAGTGCTAGATCTTCAATTTTGACTCTTTTAAGGAATGAGCATATATTTATTGACCCGGTTGATAAAGCTAATATATTGGCTGAAATATTTGCAAGTAACTCTCACTTGCCTGATAGCTCTCAACCACTCCCCGCGCTCGAGAAAGTATCCGTAACTATACCTAAGATATTTTTTCGAGCGCGTGCAGTTAAAAGGGTTTTTGCGAAACTTAGCACAAGGAAGTCTCCTGGACCGGACGGAATCCCTGCACTGGTCCTGAAGCAGTGCTCTTCGACGTTAGCACGTCCATTAGCCAAACTTTTCAGTGCACTATACCACTCCGGTAAATTTCCATTGTGCTCGAAGGTTGCTAATGTAACGCCAATCCCCAAAAAGGTTGTGGCTAACAACCCTGATAATTACCGCCCGATTGCAATACGTTCTGCTATATCCAAGGTAATGGAAACTATGCTTAACTTCCATCTTAAGAAATATCTGGAGTCCAACAGTCTACTAAACGACCGTCAGTATGGTTTCCGCAAAGGCCGCTCTACAGGTGGCCTATTGATTGGCCCTTCTTTCGAAAAATTGGTGTAGTTCTATATTTCTAAGGCGTTCGATAGAGTGTGGCATGCATCACTCCTGTCCAAACTTATTGCATTTGATATCGGAGATACCTTCTCTCGGTTTATATCAAGCTTCCTCAGGGATCGGTCTATAAAAGTTGTTATAGATGGGGTCTCATGCGATGAGTTCAGAGTCAACTCAGGGGTACCGCAGGGCTCCGTTCTTTCTCCTACTCTATTTCTAATTTTTCTCAACGATCTACTTTCCCAAACTTACTGTCCTATTCACTCTTTCGCAGATAATAGCAGCCTTTTGCATTCATATTAATTTAACTGCAGGCCGTCAACGTCTGAAGTCAAGACGAGGATCCAGTTTATGAATGACGTTCTGAATAGTGACCTCGCGAAGATATCCGAATGGGACAAGCGAACAGGGTCGATATTAATGATCGTAAGACCCATTGTTGTAAGCTTACGCATCGACGTACGTATGACCATGTTCCTTTATCTGTTTCTTGATGTTCTGGGTAAGAAAGTGCAGTGCGATGTTAGATGGACGGATCATGTCATTCATGTGGCAAAAGAAGCATTCAAGGGCCTTGGCTTCCTAAGACGGTTCAAGACATACTTTACCTGTTGCGATGTAATAATAAAAAGGCCGATTTGTTTATTATAGTATACACGAAAAAGTAGCTTAGTAGCTTTTATTATCTTAGCGTGTCGAAAAAAAGAAAAGGAAGTAGAAGTGGAAAAAAGGTATCATATTAAAGTAAGGTAACAGTGTTGCACCAAAGTGCACCAACACATATGAGGATAGGATGCCAGATTTTCTTATAGCAACACCTCCACTAAAAGCTGGCTAGAAGTTTCTAAGTCCTATTAATTCTGAACATTTTAGATGTTTCTCTTTGGTCACTGGTTTCGTGAGAAAATCCGCAGCCATATTTTCAGAGCCCTCGTACTGCAACTCTATGTTTCCTCTGTTCACCTTATCTCGTAAAAAATGGTGTCTCACATCAATATGTTTGGATCGGGCATGGTATGCATCAGTCTTCGCCAAGTTTAATGCATTTTTGTTGTCACAAAAAAGGATCATTTTAATTTCCTGGTTGCCCCACAAATCACTGTGTAATTGTCGTAGCCATTCTGCTTCTTGCACCGCTGTGGACATTGCCATGTATTCGGCCTCTGTTGTTGAAAGAGCCACGGTTGCCTGTCGCTTGCTGCACCAGCTAATAGCACCTTGCTGCATGAAAATGTACCCTGTGCGCGAACGTCTATCGTCTAAATCGCCTGCATAATCAGCATCACAAAATCCATATATACTTGGATGTTTGCTTTGAGAAAAACATAGTTTCATATTTTTTGTTCTTTTGATGTATCTAAACCAGGGAAAGGCAAATGCAGGGCGCGGCGCCTTTTCATTTACTCTTCTGTTACGTACGTGTGTACACGCATTGTAGAGCTGTAAACAACTTTAATCAGTCTAGTTTCAGCATTCAAACAGGCATGTTGTGTTTATCGCATACTTTAAGAATCAGCGTTGCCAGAAAGCAATGTGAGTCCGATCACAGTTGAGAAATCTTTATGAAAAAAATGTTTGCTGATTCTAGTACAGGGAAAGGCAAATGCTTTGGCGAAAAGTATGAAGAGATGCGGAAAATTATGAATGACATTCCCTTATGACCACCTGGTGTTTTGTTAACAATTTGAACCACAATTCATTGTGTTCATTACATTCAAACTTTTTGCAAATAATGCCTGTTGGTGAATAATGCAATTAAAAATATATATGTACGTATGTGTATTTGCATTACTCTTTGTCAAATGTCCTACAAAACCTTCTTATTTACACACTATCACTGCATACAGAGCCACAAACATCATTTTGCCCCAATGCCATGCCGATACTAATTTTCTAATATATTGCAAATACCCATAATAAAATTAAGTTAGTTTTTGGAGATTTTAAAGTTTTAATTGGGGAGAAGTGACGAAAGTTGATTGGCAATACCGATTCGTGGTGAGAGCGCAGAGAGTAATAAGTAATACAATCGCAAAATGTAATAGTATAGGTTGCCTTTCCCTGATCTAAACACACGCTTTACCGCTGTCCAATGAGTTTTATCAAAAGTATTGTTAAATTTACTTAGATAATTTACAGCGAAAGCAATGTCCGTTCGCGTTCCTTGTGCTAAATAAAGCAAACTACCGATAGCTTCTTGGTATGAAATATCATCAAAATTCTGTATTTTGAGGGTTGAATTTGTTAATTTTTATTCACATCAAACGGTGTTGATACTGGATTAGCATCCAACATTCTGAATCTTCTCAAAATCTCCTCTATGTATACAGCTTGATCTAAGCAAATCTCACCCTGCCTCCTGGTAATACGTAGCCCGACGCAGCATTTAGCTTCTCCTAAATCCTTCATCAAAAATATCTGTTGAAGACCACTTTTAACTTTAAATTTTAATTCGTCGTTGTTTGAAAATATCAGATCATCAACGTATACAGCTATGATAAATATTTTTGATTCAGACACATTGAAATATATACAAGGATCAAGCTTTGACTGTTGTAATCCCATTCCTTTTAGGGCCTGGTCAAGTTTTTGGTTCCATTGCCGACTTGCCTGTTTTAAGCCATAAATTGCTTTATTAAGCTTGCATACTTTGCCATTATAATTTTCCCCGAAACCCTCCGGATGCTCCATGTATATATCTTCCGAGAGATCACCTTGAAGAAATGCTGTTACCGCATCCATCTGTTCAATATCAAGATTATATTGCGCTGCAATCGATATCAAATATCTGATTGAAGAGTATCTTACGACAGGTGAATACGTCTCGTTGTAGTCAATCCCTGGTTTTTGAGAGCAACCTTTTATTACTAAACGTGCCTTATATCTCTGGGCAACACCATTCTCATCACCTTTCCTTTTGAAGACCCATTTACATTTTATTGGTTTTGCACCAGCAGGCAAATCAACCATTGTTCAGGTGTGGTTGTCTAATAAGGACTTATATTCTGTTTCCATTGCGCTTTTCCATAGCATCTTCTTATCGCTATTCATGGCCTTCTCCACTGTAGAAGGATCAGACGATTCACTCGCCTCCACTGTATATAAATGATATTCTGGCATTTGTGTTGGCCTCCTGGTACGACTAGAGCGTCGAATTGCATTATTATGCACCGAACTGTCTAGAGTGGTATCACTTGCGCTTGTGGTTTCATCTGGTTTATAAGATTCATCAAATCCATCACTTCCAAACCCATTAAAATCATCATCATCTTCATCATTACTAATATCTTCGATAGCCTCCGCTACAGTTGAATCTAGCTTTGTTTTATTTGTGAAACTAAGCATCTCTTTATCAGAATACTTTTTGGGGTTCTGCTTGAAGTCATCTTCAAAAAACACAACATCGCGGCTTTTTACAACACGCCAATCATCAGGATTTAATAACCGGTAACCTTTTGTTTCTTCGCAATACCCAACAAACATTAACTCTCGCGTTTTAGGATCCCACTTCTGCCTTTTCTCCTTGGGAACGTATGAAATAGCACGACAGCCAAATACTTTTAAATGAGCTATATCGGGTCTAACGCCCGTCCACATCTCTTGCGGTGTACGGTTTCCAATTTTACTACAGACGGAGCGGTTTATCACATAAACAGCAGTCGATACAGCCTCAGCCCAAAATTTCTTCCTCAAACCGGCGTGAAACAACATACGTCGGGCTCGTTCAACGATGGACCGATTCATACGCTCTGCGACGCCGTTCTGTTGAGGGCTGTATGGCACCGTAGTCTGATGTTTTATGCCATTTTTATTCAGTAAGTTTGTCATCTGTTGATTGCAAAATTCTGTGCCGTTATCAGTACGTAAACAAATCATCTTATGACCAGTTTCTTTCTCGGCTCTGGCCATAAAATTCTCAAAACATGTTGATACTTCTGTTTTTGCTGTAATACATAAACAAAAACTTTGCGCGAAAAATCATCTATAAATGTAAGAAAGTACTTTGCTCCACTAATTGATTTTTCTTCCATTGGGCCGCAAATGTCCGAGTGTACGAGCTCTAATAATTTTGTCGTACGCGATTCAGAAGCTCTAAATGGCTTTCTTGCCATTTTTGCTTTAATGCATGGAATACATTTTGTATCCATTAATTGTTTAAAATCCATTCCTGTCACCATTTCTTTCGTTCTAATTAAATCAGCGTGATTAAGATGACCCATACGAGCATGCCATATTTCGGAATCAGCTCTGTTAGAAATCATACACATTAGATTCACTTCCTGATCTAATTTAAACATATTATCTCGGATACTCGCGGTTGCAACGATGTTGCCGTTTTCGGTTATTTTGCATCTACCACCCTTAAACTCAACCATATAGCCCCTCTTCATTATTTGGCTCACTGACAGAAGGTTTACTGTTAAACCAGGTACATAAAGTACGTCGTGAATAGTTACATTCACTAAATCTCCATTGTTGTCTCTTATTTTTATTCTTACGTCACCCACACCTTGCACTTTCAATCTTTCTTTGTTGGCTACAAAAATTTCTGATACAGTGGGTTCTCTAATGTTCACAAACCACCCTTTCCTAAAGACATGTGTAGACTGGCACCAGAATCGATATACCAGTCATTTCTATTTATAGCACCTGTTGCAAAAACTGTGCAAAACCCAACTTCTTTCTTTGTGCTAGTCTTACCCGAGTTTGCACGACAAGCAGCTGCCTTGTGTCCGTAGCGATTACAATTGAAGCAACGAAGACCATTTTTTGAATAAAATTTCTTCTTCGTTTTGGTAAAGTATGCGGTACCATTATCTTTTGGATTCTTTACATCCTGTAAAAGCTTCGTTTTTATAGTCGCACGTTATTTTCACACCGGAACTTTCAATTCCCATTATCATCGGTGCGTACTCTTCCGGCAAACCCGCCAGCAAAAGTGTACCAACCCACTCACCACTCACTGCCATATCAACTTCCTTTAACTTATGTGCTGTTGAAACTATTTTGCTGACATAGTCTTCAATATTGTCTGAAGTAGAAAAACTTGTTGTTATAAGTTGACGTAGAAGCCCAACTCTGCGAGTAAGCCCCGAATCCTGAAATGCTGCTTTCATCTTATTCCAGACTTCTTTTGACGTCTCAGCATCCTCTATATGAACATAATTTATTTTGTCAACAAGAAGTATTATCTTTAAACAATGCCTGGGCCCATAACCTGTTGCGATGTAATAATAAAAAGGCCGATTTGTTTATTATAGTATACACGAAAAAGTAGCTTAGTAGCTTTTATTATCTTAGCGTGTCGAAAAAAGAAAAGGAAGTAGAAGTGGAAAAAAGGTATCATATTAAAGTAAGGTAACAGTGTTGCACCAAAGTGCACCAACACATATGAGAATAGGATGCCAGATTTTCTTATAGCAACAACCCCTTCTGATCTTCTTAATATTTACACCACTTACATCCGACTCTCATGTCTGGCCGGTGCTTCAAGGTCTATTTTGAAGTTACTTGGCCGCGTACAGGAGAGGGCGATGAAACTCATCGGAGACCGTAGGGTAGCCAACTCTATTGACTCACTTGAGCATCGTCGCAATGTGGGGAGCGTATCGTTGTTTTATCGCTACTACAATGGCATGTGCTCTGGTGAATTTAGGGAACTTGTTCCTGAAACCCATTCTTTCTTACGCTCAACGCGTTTTTCATCGAAAGCGCATGTGTTTGTGATCGATATTCGAAAATTCGCTTGTTGGCTGAACTGTCTGTATGTAGAAAAAACTACCTGCAGAGGTCTTCACCGCTACTTACAGTTTGAGGAGGTTCAAATCGAATATCCACAGACACTACTCCCTTTATCCTCCTTCCCAAAATCTATTTTCCTAGTTCCAGCGAAATGCAATGCATATGTAGGGGTCATCCGCTGAGTGCTGGTCCTACTCCTGAAAAAACATTGCGGGGGCACGCACAGTTGTTCATTGTAAATTGATAACTAAATTCAATTACTTGAACACAAATGACAAAGAAGCTTTGACTATTAGCAGCCGATGGCTCTGGAAAAAGCGAAAGAGATACATGGAATATTGGGAATATTAATCGTCAGGGTTGGGGAATTTCGTACTAACCAAAAAAGTAATAACTTACAAAATTAATGTGGGAACTTCTCATATTCAATTTTCGTTAAAGACATTGGTTAAATAGTTGATATTCCTACTAACTAGCACCACTTTCAAAAGTGGAAAAATTGAACCAAGAACGCTGATGAGATGGCGTAGCGGCCTCGAAATCAGTACTGATCCGTTCTGCTGGTTTGATGATTATAGAAAATATTCTTAATATTCCAATCTTAATTTAAATATAAAAATGATTTGCAGTTTCGCAGATTTGAACTTGAGCTCGTTGGAAAAAATTAACATCCTGTAATACAATTTACATAAGAAAGTTCGACTAATAAAATAGGAATTCATACATAATTAAAAAAAAAAAAATTTTAAGATATATTTTTTTATATATGTATGTATGAATGTGCAAAAATCAATATAAATGGAATTAAGATGTAGTTTATGCCATCTGCTCAAATTGAAAATTTGTCTCCACAATATAAGTTAGACGAAATATGGAAGGAAGTAAAAAGAATTTTAGGTATATCCCAGTTCCATTCGTTTTGTTGCGATGGCCAACAGGTAGATGCAGCATATTACAATAAAAAAATTCTTTGATATTAGTAAAACTATTCTCACATAAGTTAGTTTTTGTTTTATATACATTGGAATATAAGTATTATATGTAGTAAATATTTTTAACGACCATTCATATTGCTATATTAAAATGAAGTAAGATTTATAGGCTAATTGTTCAAAAAAAAATTTTTTTTTGATTCAGAAAGACATGATAAATATTCCAATGCACAAAGGAAAGTCAACATCAGTTTTTTAGTTATTCAACTTACACAGCAGAGCAGAACAGCTGTTTTTGAAAGCCGCATCGCATTCATCATCAGTGTTCATGTGTATTGTGTTTGTCACCACTTATTAGGTGGCTCAGTTAAATATGATAACACTTCTTATATATAAGTATTTTTGTTTTTCTTTATTGAAGCAATTTTGATAACTTTACAATTTCTGCTATGAAAATAAAATATACTGAATTAAAAACCATTTATAAAAGTCATTTATAATCATATATATGTAAAAAGTAAAATATCTAATATATCTAAAAGTATAATGGAACAAAATGTCGCATTTGACATGTTGCGTGCGACAGTGATAAAAAAATCAAGTTTCGGTAAATTCAGTGTTTGATTGATTTGCTTTGAAAGCTACTTCTGTGTTTGTCGCATGCGAAGTCGAGGTTTTTTATAATTATCTTGAAAACCAAAAATTGACGAAGATTAACCTTAGCACCAACTATAGCGCTAATCAAGAGCTTAAGGTTTCGCCTCTTATCAAAATAAAATTATGTCTTGACATATGTTTTTTTCACTTTGAATGTCGCAATTCGACATTGGAGAAATGCCCATATATAATTTACACTTTTATATATATTTTTTACAAATATAATATATTTTTAATTTTAATGTTTAATCTGACACCAAATATCTGATGCTGCAGCCCTTTTTCTCGCTAGTCTCTTCTTATATTCTTCTACTGACAGCTTTTTTGGGAATTATTCTTTCACTACGCCTGGGTTTGCTTCCTCTTTGGGCAGACTATTTAGCCCAGTTTGCAGGATCGCCATCTACTGTTCCTTGGACACTTCCTTATTTAATTATATCGGCGCTAAACAAAGCCACAGGTATGACACTTGAAAGGTAGTTTTATATGATAGTTAAAAGTTTTTCCGAATTACACTGCTATACAGTCATTTTGCAGCAGGCATACTTGAAGTCGATTTTGTATAAGACGAGTGTGCTGATAACGGGAAAAATACCAGAATTGTCAAATTGACTCCAGCTTTTGAGATAAACGCTTCTAACATTTTCCATAAAATGCTTAAATAAATGGGCCAAAAGATGTATTTAAAATTTATTTTTATTGTTTATCTTTACAAAAATACACAAAAATAATAGTTTGGGGTACCTTTAACTAGAATAAATAAATAAAGATCATAAAAAAACTTTTTCTTTGGGATTTTCTCTTATTTACTTTGTCAGGACAATCTCTTTTCAAGGTCCAGCAATAGTCAGCCATCATATGGCTGTCCCGTCGACCTTGATATCTTTCTTCCATTATCCTGATGGAACCTTTCTCCTTGTTCCTCACTGTAATCACCCAGGTTCTGCGGGAATCGGTCCAAATGGCTGTGTAAGAATTGCAATTTTATGCTCATGTTGACTCCTACTCTGTTAAAATTTTGTAGCATTTTTGCGACTAGTTCTTGATATTCCGGGGTTTTGTGATTCCCTAAAAAGTTTTTTACTACCAACACAAAGCTTAACCATGCTTCAGATTCAATCTGTGTCATATGGGCTACAAACTCAGTGTCTTTTATCAGTGTACGTATTTGCGGTCCATCAAAGATGCCTGCTTTTAATTTTTCCATGCTAAGGGCTGGAAATTTTTGGCACACATATTTGAAACAGACACCATTTTTATCAAGGGCTTTAATAAACTGCTTCATTAGCCCAAGCTTAATGTGAAGGGGTGGAAGAAGGATGTTTTCTCGGCTTATCAACGGTTCATTTATCACATTTGCTTTTCCAACCTCCATATTTTCTCTCAAAGGCCAGATCTTTGTAATCCAGTGTTGGTTTCTTGCACGGCTATCCCATAAACATATGAAACAAGGGTACTTAGTATACCCTCCTTGCTGGCCTAGTAAAAAATTTACCATTTTCAAGTCCACGCAAACTGGCCACTGTGTTGTGCGTACGAAATCTTTTCTAAAACCATTTTAATTTTTTGGTATTCTTCTTTTAGTTTTGTGGTATGACCAATCGGAACGCAAGCATATTTATTTCCATTGTGCAGCAATACACATTTTAGACTTCTTTTTGAGCTATCTATAAAAAGCCTCCAATCTTTAGCCTCATATTTAGGAAGACCCATAGATCTTAGGAGCCCAGGAATGTCATTACAAAAAACAAAGTTATCTTCTTCTGAAAAGTAAGGAAGAAGTTCACTCTCTCTGGTTCTAAAGGATGTAATGATAACACCAGGTTGAAGACAATGTTTTTCTTTCAACCTTGAAGCAAGAAGTTCGGCCGAAAGTTTCGGTAAATTCAAATCACGAACCAAATCATTGAGTTCGTCTTGAGAAAATCCAGGTTTCTTCTTCGAACTCACTTCCACTACTGCTCGACTGACCGCTTGATCCCTCTAACATTTCAAAATCATCACCATTTGATGTAGATGGTCTTGAAAACACTGGAATTGGCAAATCATCACTGTGAGATACTGGAGTTGTAACCGATTTCACACTCGGGTAAACCCAAGTACGTTTTTTGTACCGGTTCATACCTTTAACATTTACGGTACAAAAATAACAGTCGTTTAAGTGATTACTTGGCTCATTCCACATCATCGGCACTCCAAATTGTAACCCTTTACGTCCTCCTTGGCTCCAGTAACGCAAAGATTCTACGCACGGCTTGCACACGATGTTTGGCACCCAATATTTATAACTTTTCACTAGTGGTATCCCGAAATATTCTCGGTAGACTGTTTTTACAAACTCTGTGATCTCTTTTCTTTGCTTTTGTAAACTAAACTTGCCACAAATAAAGCGATCGTTTAAACAAGGTTTACGTGGAAAACTCATGTTTTTGAAAGGAAAAATGCACTTTAACACAAAACAACCGATTTATAACTGATAAACACAAATGCTCTCAACAGTATTACCATACTTTTATTTAATTTCATACATTTTGTAAACAAAACCAAAGAAAAATAAAAACAAAAGAAAATAGGAAAAAACTTTTGAAATTCCAATTGAATTTATAGTTTTGTAAATTTCTAAAAGAAATAACTGATATTGAAACAAGTAAAAACGTTATATTCGACCGGGTCGAATCTTAAATACCCTCCAAATATTTAGTAAGTGAATTTGATATGTTTAATTTGGTGGGACAGAGTTCCTTTATATAATATCGTACGTCAACGCCCACTAAAGGGGGCGGGATTCAAATATATACAATATCATGTTTTCCACAGACGAACGCATGGGCATTGCTAGACCGTCTTAGACTTCATCACAATTCTCTTTGGAGGGTATAAAAACTGTATTTTGGCGGGGTCGCTCTGGCAAGGGCTGTGGGGGAAACATTTCACCTTTGTCATAAAACTCTAAAAATAAATGCTTGGGATAATTATATACAAAATTAAAATTTCTTTTTTTTTTGATAGGGTCATTTAGAGGGCAAAGGGGGAGAGGGGGTAGGGCAGAAACAGATACACATAAAACTGTAAAAATAAATGCTTGGGATGATTATACACAAAATAAAAACAAATGTATATTTATTTTTAATAGGGTCATTTAGCGGGCAAAGTTGGAGGAGGGGGTAGGGCAGCAACAGGCAGTCATAAAACTCTAAAGATAAATGCTTGGGCTGATTATATACAAAATTTAAAAAAAAAATTTTTTTGGTAGGGTCATTTAGGGGGCAAAGGAAGAGGTGGGGGGAGGGGAGGTAGGGCAGAAATCGGCAGTCATAAAACTCTAAAGATAAATGCTTGGGATGATTATATATAAAATTTAAAAAAAAAATTTTTTTTTGGTAGGGTCACTTAGGGGGCGAAGGGGAAGGAGGGGGTAGGGCAGAGTAGTACCAGGTTTCGTCTCAGCTTCGTCATTAAAGCTTAAATGTGTTATTTTTAAGGAATGTAGGCTTAAGTAAAACAATTTGTTAAATTTTTATGCTATTTTTGCCTATAAATTTTTTTTTGTAGGGTCATTTAGGGGGCGAAGGGGAAGGAGGGGGTAGGGCAGAGTAGTACCAGGTTTCGTCTCAGCTTCGTCATTAAAGCTTAAAAGTGTTATTTTTAAGGCATGTAGGCATAAGTAAAACAATTTGTTAAATTTTTATGCTATTTTTGCCTATAATAACGCCCACTAAAGTGGGCGGGGTCAAAAAATATTTTTTTTTATTTAATGGCTCCAAGTTTAAGGCGTTGGACCGTATTTGACATAAAAATATATCATTTGCTTAACAAAGTAACCAAAAAACTTTAAAAATTATGTTGTTTTTTCTGGGTTGGTTTAGTTCTTCTTAGGGGAACTTTTTTCCCTCTTGCCCGATTTAGTCCATCTTCGAACTTAACCTGCTCTAAGTTTTAAAATATATTTATGCCAAATTTCAAGAGTCTAGCTCTTTTCGTTTGGACTGTATCGTGATTTCCACAGACGGACGGACGGACATGCTCAGTTGGTCTTAGATTTCATCACTGATCAAGAATATATATACTTTATGGGGTCTGAGATGGATATTTCGATGCGTTACAAACGGAATGACAAAGTGAATATACCCTCCAAATTCTTTTTTGGAGTGTATAAAAAATATGCAGTGGGCAATGTACAAAAACAATTTCGCAATAAAAAAATTTATATAATTTCTGCAAAAACAATTTTTTATAGCTTTACACACAAAAAAAGTGTAAAAATTAAATGGCAGATCCTGAAGTTGCAGTCGGCGTTTCAATTATGGGCCTGTTTTCTCTGAGAGTCGTTTTTGCTTGAAGTTGCGGTCGTGTTCTGTTTCATCATTTAGGAATGAATCCAAATATGAAAAATGTATGACAATATTTGATATAAGAAATTCAAAGAATGTTTGTTCGGATTATTAAATAAAAAGCAAAGTGTATTTCTGAAAGGTTTATAACAGATAGCTATAAAGTTAAGTTGTTGCAAATAAATCCGTGAAAAGATAACAAACGTAAGTGAAAACAAATCAATGAACCACAATGTTTATAGGGTAGTTTGAAATTTTCAATTATTTCTTAGTTCCGTTTATCTCAATAACCAGAGTGAATCAAAAATAAATAAGCATGCAGCGTGAAGGTCTAATATGAGTATTAACAAAAACCATTAACAAAATCCCTTCCGCAGATTTTTTTATTTTTTTTTTGTATAGCAGTGTTATAGGCAAATATAATAAAACCAGTGGCGATTAAAGGCAAAGTACTGATTGACTTTATTTTCCAAAATTGCATTCTTTTTATACAATGTTAAAAGTAAAAGTTATTAACAAAAGTTTCGAGTGTTTTACTTAGTGATAACAATTTTCCCTCTTCAAATTGAGTCGAATTAATTACATTATAATTTGCTGGTAACATATTTAACGTTAAGAAAAGAAATACCAATATTTAAACTCAAAAAAAAATGTTAGTATGATGTAATACATGTTTATCTGCTAAATACATTACAGTTTCATTCATTCCTTGTCTTTTGGAGTCAATCTCCTTCAGACTTAGCCGACTGGTGAACGAATGATTAATGCTGCTATCATCCGCGAAAAAGTAGATAGGGTTAGAGGGCTGACCTATGTCATTTATAAAGATGAGGAAGACTGTAGGAGACAGAGAAGAGCCTTGCGGTACCCCTGAATGTAACTTGAACTCGTTTGATGAGCCCCATCTTCACCAGCTCTTATAGTGCGATGTCTGAGAAATATCTCTAGAAACCTAGAGAAGTCACCAACGATACCAAACGCAGTCATTTTTGATAGAAGTGTACTTCTCCGAAACTGTGAGTGAAATTACACAGTTTTTCTGTTAACATAGCCAACAGGGGCCTCTTTCTCTAAACTACAAGTTACAGCCATAACTATAATTCTTACAAGTCCTGATGAATTGTGTTTTATGAATATTTTTACCAAGGTTCGAAAAAAACAGTACGTTTTTATAGTGTATTTGACTTACGCACAAGCAAAATGTTATTTATTTTAGTTTACATAACTATGTCATAAATAAGGTCTGATAAACTAAAGTAAAATATAAATGTCAGATACATTACAAAGACGTACTTAACTTCCTAGTTTTATTGTAGTTTATAGGGTACTTTAACCGACTTTAGCTAACTAGTTAACGTACTTTTAGATTACCTACTTGTATCACTGATTCAATGTTTGTTCGGGTGCTTAACGCACTGCGCACTTCAACACAGAATGTTAAATTTAACTCAGGTTGCCAGTAATAGTTTGCCACAATAAATAGCAGTATTATTTTGGAGTGCCTTCAAGAATTTCTAATTAACCCTCAATTTAATTAAATAATTTCATATACTATGCAAATAACAACTCGTAAATACGTATTTATGTAGAATTATAAAAAAATGTGTCAGTGCAAATTTATTGGGCACTTCTTCGAATTTGGAATAATTTGTTTAATATACTTGGCAATACTGCAGCACTTGTGCATTAGACGCAAGGCTGCCAGATAATCTTTCCTTAATCTTAATTGAAAAAATCCCCATTAATAAAATATGTAACTCAGTGACTTAAATTTGATAGCTGTACTACCATTTAATCAAAGTCCAATTAAATATAGATTTCTTCCATGTTTGCTATTATGATACCACAAATTCTTTCAATTTATTTTATAAATTTCGGTTTTTCTTTCTTCATAAATTTATATTATATTGTTGTTACGTTCATATATATGTATTTTGGAAATAAAATAAGCTTAACTAAAATCTCTCCTTTTCGCCGCTACCTATATATGACACTAAGAAACTACCCATTATTATTCAAAAACAAAAATAAAATGTAAGTCCTAATACTGCTTATTTTTCTCTGATTTTGCGGAAAACAAAATATCTGGCAGCCAAAACAAACCGTATATTAGGTACTTTTTCAGTGTTTTTTTTTGTGTTTGTTATAATGTGTCACTTGTTTTATGTGAGGAAAAAATAAATAAAAGTTGACTGCAACGATTAATTGTTCTCTAGATTTTTGCTTCTGCACACGCGTGAATCGTAAAGCGAGAAATAAAAAATTATTCTATTGATGATATTACTACTAAGAGGTAATGTAGTTATTAACATTGAAATTGTGAACCTTGACCTACATTATATATTAAACTTAATCGACTAACACTAAATAACTAAAAATGCCGCTACCGAAACATTTTTTTTGCACAATCCAGATTGTCAGCAAATACTGTGGAACACATACTATTCGTGATAACTAATGGAATATTTCATTATTGAAATTTAAATCAACTTATCACATACAAACGAAGAATATATCTAATATAAAATGAATTATCTATTAATGAATTTCATATAATATATTTAAAAATGTAATACATATGTACGTTATACATATTAAAAAATTCCTTAATAAACTTCTTACTACTATTGAAAATTATTCCTGCAATAAAAAGGCAGAGTACTATCGTTAATGTGGCAGCAATGCATGTCATAAAGAACACATAATAAAAGGGTTGTTTTTGAAATACCGTGACGCGATCCGACTCCAATGAAAGCTGGAAATCAACTGAAATTTTTGTACGAGTTTCATAACTGCCATCCCTAAATACAGGCCGCAAGCATTTTTTAGCTGTCAAAAGTTCTCATGTCCATACGTTTTGTATGGAGCATACCGAAATAACGCGGCGGCAACGCTTTGCTATTGGAAAATTCGATTTTGACAGAGCGTTTTCTAATGAAGTTAGATGCAAAATAAAACAATTGTAACCAGAGAAAAAGAGCAAACATTTACAAAAGTGAAATAAACAATAAAAGAAAAAATATGTGCACTTCGTATTAGAAAATGGAGGTAAGAAAATATTTACAATATGATTATATACATACATATGTATGCACGTTTGTAATTTGTACAAAATTTCAATAACAAAATCACAAATGTCGTCCGTCCAGCTGTTAAATTGTTTGTTTGATAACCCTGTTTTTATTGCTTTTTGACATAACGTTGCCGGTTTTGTTTAGGTATGGCATTTCAGCGTTAAAGCTCAGCGGAAAAAAACGTTCCGCTTTCCGCCCGTATTTAGGTATGGCTGTAAGAGTTCGTAAAAGTACGCTAAAGTCGGTGGTTATTGTTACAATCATTCGTGAAAGTCTGTTTGATTAAGTTTCTGTTTGTTAACAAGTTAACTAAAATTTTAATCTACTAGTCGTAAATAGAAAACTTTGTAACGAATGTGAACTTGTACATACGTCACTTGAAGAAGTTAGGTAAAGTTACTTAAGATAAATATTTTAGAGTATTTTTTCGAACACTGATTTTTATAACAATTGTAACTTTTTACCTTGTAAATTACAATTCCTACAATTATGAGTTCTTTTATATATTGTGATATTAGTTTTACAATCTTATTTATTATTGCTCAAAATGAATTCTTCTGATCAGCATTAGTGCGTGGTTGTGTTAGTTGTTGCTAGCCTGTTTCAATTGTGAAAAATGGCATTTTACGATATCCTGGGTTCATGTTTAGGTTTTTGGATTTTCGCAGACATTATCAGTTCCGTTTTCTAAGCAACAGTGCGGGAAAACTTAAAACATAATTTCACTCTTCAGAAGTACGATTAGTTCTTCTGAGGAGAACTTTTTTCCCCTTGCTGCGATTATATAACATAACACATACTCGTGTACCTGCCAAGTTTCATCAATTTGGGATCATGCAATAACTTTTTAGAAGTAATATAAGAAATCAAAAATATGAATGTCCGGCTGGATTAGCAAAATACCCCTGTGTGCGTCGGAATCTGTGCACCAAATACTTTGCAAATTCACTTTCTAAAGTATTTCAACAAATAAATATCTACTTATTGTTACACAGTCTCGAATGATCTTGTATATTCTCGTCGATGTATCCGGAATATTCCATTTCCTTTAATTTGAATATTATCTATATTCTGTTGACCAGGGTTGTAATATTTTGACAACTAGAGCTGAATTGATAGTGCAGCCAAGTACATATAGCCACATTGTCATTATATTTGAATCTATTTTTAAACTTTGTAATGATATGTTAAATAGTAACTTTCATTCATAAAATTTGAACGAGTTTAAAATGTGTTTTAGTCAAAGTTTTCCATAAACAATTTTCTTAAAATAGATTTTAAATACATTTTATCTTTTTATGAATATGGGGGCCATTTTTTTAAAACTCTTAGGAAATAGTTTTTTAGTACATACCGTATAAAATTTTCAAAATGATAAGACCCAAAAATTGTTGCAGTACTTTTAGAATTGAATCAAAAATCTGTTTTTTCATTTTAAACTCATTTGACACAATTTTTGCAGTTTCTTCCGCGTACCTTAGATTAATACCATTTGAAAGGATAAATTCAAATTTATTAAAGAATAATTTAGACTTACTTTATTCCTGGAATTTCTTCCGAACTTAAAAATGTATAATTAACTTTTACATTTGAGTCGTCTTTATAAAGTTTATTTTCAGTGGCAACCAACACTACGTAAGTTTCAGCGAAACTTTCTGGCACTGCTTCCTTTGGTTCACAAATCTTTTCTGGATTACCCAACACATTAATTTTACATAAAAAGTCCACTCGGAATGGCCAACAAATTAAAGTTCTTAAAATGAACGGAATGTTGTCGTTGCACTTTTTGAAAGCATTAGAAAATGAATTTCTACAACGCATTTTGCCATTTTTCAACTGCTTAAAGCACCGCAACTTAAATTTATTTCTAAAACGTTGTTCGACATATTCTTCATTTAGGTAGTCAGCCGTTGGATTTTTGTATAGAGCTGTGAATGCATTATCCGTCTTGGAAAAATTTTTGCTTTCGTCTGAATCGTTTAACATTACTTCTTCATGTAGATCTTGTGTGACATTCTTAAGCTGACTAAATATATTTTGAACATCTTTCATGCCTTCCTTCATGTGAAACAAGGTTTTTTGAAATGGGATTGTTATTAAATCGAAACGAGTGCGCGTTAAGTTTACCGCCAATATTTTGGAGCAGGAAAAAGCTCTTACGATTTCTCCTGTATTTGAAGATAAGTTTTCAATAGGACCTTTTATAATTGAAATTTTGAATGAAAGAATTAAATAGACAGAACTTAGGGAGTTTCGTAACATACCGGAAACAATAAGTGTTAAAATTAATGCCCGCAAATAACTACGTCCGGATTTTCCGAATAGAGATAAAAATATCAAGAGAGTTATGCATTTAACAGCATCAGTTAGTATAAATCCACTAGCTAATTAAATTAACACAAACATCATAATGCCGGGTTTTCTTCCTCATACATACCACCTATGAATATTGCTAGCAATACTATGAAGTTTTCATATTCTTTTGGAATTAAAAATGACTTCAACATGCATTTGCATACAATCCAAGAGCTAAGTACTCCAACTAAAGCACTACAACAATATCTTGTCTTTATCCAAGTACTTGCTTTTCGGCCGTACAGAATACAAAAAAAAGGTTTGCAATTTGCTCTCAAAAATGAATGTAAAGACATTTTAATATATTTTTTATACGATTATGAATGGAAATACATAAACATTCATAGGGTTGGGTATTCAATTAATAGCTTGACTAATTAATCGGAATTATGGTTTAATCAATTAATTTAAGATAAATTTTGTAACCGATTAACAAAAAACTTAATTCATTATATTTAAGGAATAAAAATACAAAAATTGTTCAACTAATATTTAGAAGCTATTGTTCATAACGTGTTTTAATTAGAAAGCCATGATAAATAATTCAAGGTTAATATCAATTGAATTAGACAACTTTTGCAGCAGGACCGAAAGCTGTTTCCAAAAGCCGCTACACTTTTATCATCAATAATCATGTGTATTATGCTTATCACTATGGCAATCACTCAGGAGACAACCGCTACATATAGCGTGCATTGCGCCGAAACCAGAAATGAGTGAATAAAATTGAGAAGATAGATGAAGAAATAAATAGAGTCCACTATGGACAGTGCTTTTAGTATACGATAGTATTAATCGCTGTCAATTGTGTTCAGTGACCAACGCTATGACTTATTCACTGAATCAGGATGTCAACAGCACTCTCCTTTGTCGCCCCTGTACCAAAAATTAGACGATCAAAACTGTGGTTAAAGTCTACTGATGATTTGGTAAAGCACCAATGAAATGCATATAGATATTGCTTGACCACCAACAAATAAATTTCATTTAAAATAGTATTGTGACAATAATACGTCAAATAAAAACTTCATAATTATTAATAAAAAATATAATTCTTTCTAGTTGTCTTAAGCCGGGTTATTAATCGATTCCGTAATTAATGCCACTTAAGATTAAATACCATTTAAAATTTAATACGGGTATCAATAGCGTAATTGTGTGGGTTCAGAAATACCGGTAGCCAAATATCGTTTTATGCAATAATCATTTCGGTGCAAAAACTTTTATTTTATTTAACAAACTAAAGAGTAAACTTCAATTTGCTTTATTTTTTGTTTGTTTATGTATCTCTTATTGCAAAGCAAAATCCAATCAACAGTCTACAGTGTTTTAAACAGCTGACAACAGGAAACAAAATTTTTATTTTTTAAACTGTTTCCTCGGTGTAACAATTTTAAAGTAAACTCTGAATTTCACTTTTGCTGCGAAAATACTCTGATACAAAGTTGTAGGTTGGACAACTTTACATGGAAAAAAGCAAATAGCTGGGTTGATTAAGTAAAGAAGAGGAAAGAAAATGTTAATAAGAACGAATGAGAAAAGAAAACCCAAAAGATAAATTAGGGAAAAAGAAAACAGAAACAACAACCCTTTCCGCATTTTGTCACCTACTACTTTCCTGTTTAGCTGTTACTTTAGGAATGTGAGCATTAATGTAAGACCCATTATGACCCTATATATAATAACAGGGTGTCTGGTAGAGATTTATATTTTCATCTTAAATAAAAAACGTAAGTTTTTATTAAGAGCATTGAACGATAGAATGGATTTTACTTTTAAATAATATGTCATCCGCATGTCTTCCTTCGAGCTGAATACAATTTTCATAAAGGAGCCTGGTGTTCTGCGCCACACGCTGCAGCAAACTTGGTCCAACTGAGCTGATTTCTTGACGAATATTTTCGTTTAAAGTCACAAGAGATTGGGGATTGTCATTATAAACACTCCCTTTGAGGTAACCATATACAAATAAATCTATGGGAGCTAGATCGGGCGACCTGGGTGGCCATGAGATGTCCCCAAAGCGATTGATCAGTTTTTGAGGGAAATCTTCCCGAAGCAAATTCATGTAAGATCTCGCTGTGTGTGCAGTCGCCCCATCCTGTTGAAACCACATACGTGAAGTGTTCGATGGTAGAGTTCGCAGGTTTGGCAAAAAGAATGCCGTATACATAATTTTCACCGTTGACATTCGTCACCTGGCCTCGAGAATTTTCGAAAAAAATGGTCCCATTATGTTATGCGTGGATAAGGTACACCAACCAGTTACCATGAGGAAATGCAATGGTTTTTGATGTTTCAATCAAGGGTTGCGAGTTCTTGGAGACCAGTAACGGCAGTTTTGCTTGTTGACGTAGCCGTTTAAGTGAAAATGAATATCGTCCCTCCAAAAAGTCGGATTTACTGTGCGAAAACGCTCCAACATCGGTTCACAAAAATTTTTCCGTAAATCAAAGTAACTTTCTTTCAGTTCTTGAACGATTTGAATTTTAAAATCATAGAACTTCAGATCCTTGTTTTAAATTTCATGAATAATCGCTCTTGGAAATCCCAATGAGGCTTCTCTTTTCTGTATTGGAAGTCGTAGATTTTCATGTAAACTGCTTTCAACCAGTTCAACGTTTTCGGGAGTCCTCGAAGATCGTGGAATCTCTGCAGCCACCAACGAATTAAATTTACACTCGGTCCATCACTTATTCGTCGAGTACCGAACTTGGAACAAATTTCGGCTGAAAGCCCACTCGCCAAATCTTATTGGGCGAAGTGGAGTAACCTCAAGGTAATAAAAGGGTGCCTATACCGCGTATTGGAAAGTGTAGATGGCAAAACAACTTAAAATTTAATAATGGTGCCATACTTCAAGATAAGTAAAGTTTTGCAAGAGTTTCACAATGGACCTAGTGGTGGTCATCTTTTAGTAACCAAGACATTTGAGAAACTGAAGCAGCGTTTGTATTGAGTTGGATGTCAACAAGCCGACTGGATAGCAAACTGTCCACAGTGCATAGCAGCCAAAAGTTCAGTGAGGCTGAAGACAGAGTGGCCACTAGAAGTTATAATATAAGATGGCGCTACAATGTGCTACAAACCACCGCCTGTGGTTTCTTATGTGTTCGCTCAAATGATGTCAGAGTGCGAGTGAAGCTAGATGCGAGTGTGTGCTACAAAGCAGGTTGTATAATGGTTTCTAGCACGTTGTAGCTTTTTCCCTTTGGTTTTTGTTTTTCTGTCATGACATTTTTCTGTTTTCCTTTTTGTGCATTCCTTTTCTTTGTGAAATTGTGATTATTTAATAAACTTTTGTTATTATATTCTGATATTTTTAAGCTTAAGGTCTCCTTATTTTAATTTTATTTCTTAATTTCAATATTTCGTCACTCGTTTGTGTCACTTAAGGAAATTAATTATTTTATTTGATATGAAAAAATTTTTTGTTTATGAAACAATATTATTTGTCAACAAAATACAAAAAGATTCAAACAAAATCTAAATAAATTTAAAATATATGAACAATAATAAAATATTTAAACCTATACTTGCATATATATTTAAAAAGAAACATTTCCCTGTAGGAAGTCAAACACATTTTTAAGTAACTTAAAACTGGTTTTTAAATAAGCACAACTTGTGTATAAAGTGATTTTTTCCTTGTCGTCGACTCATTATATTAACATATGCATGTCGTAGGCGATAGTCAATTGGGCATCTCTGCATGACTTTTTAATTGATTACTAATTACTTATTTTTCAACCAATTTGTAATCAGTTTAATATAAATTATTTAAAACACTTTTTTATTAATTCATTTATACTTAGTTAAGTTTCAATCACTTTTTTATTAAAAAATAATAAAAAAGATATTTTTTGCAACGTTGATACTGATTTTAAATAAAAATTCAACCACATTTCATGACTTAAAATTAAAATTAAATTCAGAATATTTACTTTTGTTTTGTTTGGTTGATATCTGCATTAGATTTAAACCAATTTGTAGTCAGCTGCAAAATACTTAATATATAATTAGTGTTTTTATAAACCGATTATTTTATTTCCTAAAGGAAAGTCAAACACACTTTTAAGTAACTTAAAACTGGTTTTTAAATAAGCACAAATAGTGTATAAAGTGATTTTTTCCTTGTCGTCGACTCATTATATTAACATATGCATGTCATAGGCGATAGTCAATTGGCAATCTCTGCATGACTTTTTAATTGATTACTAATTACTTATTTTTCAACCAATTTGTAGTCAGTTTAATTTAAATTATTTAAAACACTTTTTTATTAATTCATTTATAAATAGTTAAGTTTCAATCAATTGTTTATTAAAAAATAGTAAAAAAGATATTTTTTTGCAACGTTGATACTGATTTTAAATAAAAATTGAAGAACATTTCATGACTTAAAATGAAAATTAAATTCAAAATATTCAGTTTTTTTTTTGTTTGGTTGATATCTGCATTAGATTTAAACCAATTTGTAGTCAGTTGCAAAATACTTAAGTTATAATTAGTGTTTTTATAAACCGATTATTTTATTTCCTAAAGGGTTATAAAAACAATTTTTAATCCTATACATACTACATATAAATATAAACAAAAACACATATACATGTATACTTATATACCACGTTTATACGCACGTCTTATTTGCAAATAAAAAAGAAAAATGTTGCCGTATAACTTTTTTATTGTAACTTATTAACGCAATTAACAAGTCGTTAATAACGACACTATATGCAAATAAAAAGTAAGACGTTGCCACTTCATGAACGTTGTTTGTGTTTTTTATGATCAGGTATCATATTTTCGTCACCTGGCATCACTAACAATAACATAAGTTCTATATGCAATTACCCGTATAAACCGTGAATTAGTTATTTGCAAATAGTTTTAAAACACTGCACCTATTCATGTGGAATGCAGTGAAAGACGTGCGTATAAACATTGTAATACACATATATTTCAACAACAATCATGAAGTTACAAAACAAATTTAAATAAATTTCAAAAAAAAACCTCTGATAACAAAATATTTAAACGTATACATGTATATATATTTTCAAAAAATTTTTACTCTATTCATGTTATTCATACATATGTAGTATAAACATACATAAAAAATTTACATATATGTACATACGAGTACATATATACTTATAAACATATATACCTAACTATCAACAAAATTCAAAATGTCTCAAACAAATTTAAATAAATTATAAACATATACACATATTTTTCAAAAAAATTCAAAAAGTTTAAAAAACAAATTAAAATAAACTTTAACATATTTGAACAGTAACAAAAAAAAAATCTGTGCCTATCAACTAGGTGTCTCTAATATTGAGCTGCATCTGCCTTAAAATTAATTCTTTTTGTGATTGGTGTATTGATTATGTGTAACATTTCTAACATAAATATACGTTTATAATTATTTTCTGTGTTTAATATTGAACCATTTTCAAAGTTTGGATAATGATTAAATCTAGCACAATGTAAAGATAATGCAGGTTTTGTGAATTTATATCTCTATATCTTTGATCAGTTTTATGTCCTGCAATCCTAGTTTTTAATATGTTCTTTGTTGTACACTAGTTAATAAGGCTTTTTTTCTATTTTTCTTTTGAATAAAACTTATATCGATTAATTTAAATGAAAAAAATATAATCTAAGATATATAATTTGATGTACAATAATATAATCTAAAAAAGTTTTGCCTAGACGACCGAGTCCTATGCACCTAACATCTTCCGTTGGGAGGGATGATGGATTCCGAGAGTGATGTAGTTCTGACCAGTTCCCACGTTGCGCAAACGGTGGATGAATTTGGCGACACGATCTATTATTGTGTCGTGTTCAGTTTCTTTGCTTTTATTTATGAAAACAACATTTAATTCTTTTAATTAATTTCTTTTGTTTATGACAGCAATATATTCATTCTTTTAATAAATTTTATTTACTTTTTTAGTTATATTCTCTTATAAATTCTTGTGTATTTTTTTTTATTTGTGTGAATTGATATTTAATTTTTTTCTCAGTCTTAGCAAGTTTCGCCTTTTTAATTTATTATGGCAATTGTTTTATATATTTTTATTTTGTTGGTTTTTTAATTTTTTTTTATTTTTATGAACTGTATTGCGAGAATAAATAAATAAACACACATTTTAGACTTCTGTAAATTTTTTTGCTTTTCTTAAAACAATAGGTTCGATTTAAATTCCTTTTCTTTCACCAACACAGTTTCTTTTTATAATCTCTTGCTTTTGTTTTTGCCACCACTTTATTTCCGCGATCCACCAAACGCACATGATCTGATCGACGCCAAAAATTCAAGTCCCCTTCAACTTTCCTACCTCAAAAACACTTACCTATATTTTTCCCCGGCCCTACTCTATTTTCACCCCGTATTTTATTGTACGGGCAGCTGATTAGATTGGGATGCCACCCCGCGCACTGCATTATCTATTTACAGGGTGCACTCCACAGAAACCCAATCATTCTCGCACCCTTCTATGGTCCGATAATGACAGGGAAGCATATCTAACACCTACCCAAATATGTTAACAAAAACAACTACAGTTAAACCTCTATTAACCGGGCCTCTATTAACCGGCTACATCTATTAACCGGCATGCAGATCTTTCTGATTTTTTACCTCTACTATCCGGGCTTTTACCTCTATTATCCGTGCTGTGGTTTTTTACCTCTATTAACCGTGCTTTACCTCTATTATCCGTGCAGCATTCATATGATTTTTTATTATGTTAATTTGAATCCGGTGATTCCCCTTTTTAATGTGTGGACACAATTGTACTACATGCTTCTGTTTTAATTCATTATGTAAGTGAAATTGATCTGTTAACACCTGTTTTGGGACGATGGCTCCTTCAAATAGCAAATTGCCAAAGAGAGCGAGAAAAGTTCTTTCAATTAAAGACAAAATTGCTTTGATTAACGATTACGATAAGAACATACCTGTAAGGTCACTATCTGAACAGTATGGAGTTGGTAAGCAAACTGTGCGCGATTTAGTGAAAAAGAAAGAAAAAATTTTGCTTTATGGTTCTAAAAGTGATTCAATAGATGGCTTAAAAAATAGATATACGCTCAAAAATTCTGAAAATCTGGAAGTAGATTTGGCATTAAGTGAATGGTTTCGACAAGAACACCAGTTTCAGGTAAGTTTACTTCAAAGCAGGGTGCACATATACCTTTTTCAATTATAAATGAGAAATTTTAAGTTTTAATTGAGAAATTTAAAATTGTAAATGGGAAATTTTGAATTGAAAATGAGGATTTTTCAATTGAATTCATTTGAAAAGTTCTCATTTTCAATTAAATATTTCTCATTTTCAACTTAAAATTCTCTATTTAAAATTTAAATTTCTCATTTACAATTTAAAATGGTGTAGTATGGAATCAGCAACAACTTTTTTAAACTTTAGGAGAGATGATTATTGAAAAAGCAAAATTTTTCCATGCTGAGTTAAACATTAATTCCGAGTGTCGTTATTCATCTGGACGGCTGGAGAAATTCAAAAAGAGGAACGGAATTCGAAGGCTGAAGTCATCGGGAGAAAAACAGTGTGCTGACTATGTTTCTGCTACAATGTTCGTGGAGGATTTAAAGGAATATATTCAGAAGGAAAAACTTACAAGCGAGCAGATTTACAACGCGGATGAAACCAGCCTATTTTGGAAATGTTTACCTCAATATTCCTTAGCCTGTGGAAGTGAACGTTCCATTGAGGGATACAAAGAGTCTAAGGAAAGACTCACAGCCTTGTTATGTGCCAATGCAGCTGGGACTCATAAGTGTAAATTAATGATTATTGGAAGAAATGCGAAGCCAAGAGCTTTAAAAAACGTTAAGAGCCTTCCTGTAATTTACAAATCCAATAAAAGAGCTTGGGTAACCCAAAAAATTTTTTTGGAGTGGTTTAATAATAATTTCGTACCAGAAGTTAGAAAACATATGGAACAAAGTGGTTCCGAAAGAAACTGTAAAATTCTTTTACTTCTGGACAACTGCCCAGCTCACCCAGATGTGGACGCAATGATGTCTGAAAATGTTGTAGTAAAATATATTCCTCCCAACTGCACATCTTTGATTCAGCCCATGGACCAAGGAGTGATTCGAAGTTTTAAATGCAATTATCGCAAGTCAATTGTGCAGAAACTCTTATGTGCAAACAGCAGACATGAATTCGTAAAATCATTAAATAGCAATGTGGACAGCAATCAGATATAGAAATACCGGCTGGTTGTTCCATTGATAATTTATCAGAGTGGATGGAGTGCGATACTGACGTTATGCCGTTTGCTATTTTATCAGACAATGAAATCATTAACATGGTCAATCAAGCTCAGGAGAGTGATCATAGCTCAAATTCCGAAGATGAAGAGACTGAAATTGAAACTCCAACTTTATGACAGGCAATAGAGGCCTGTAATGTTTTGTTAAAGTTCGTAGAAAATTCTCCAGCTATATCAGAAACAGATAAACTTCAGATGCATCGTATTCAAAACCATTTATTTAAGGAACAATTGAAAACAATGAAACAAACTAATATAAAAGAATATTTTAAATAAACGAATAGTTAGTTGTATGTTTTAAATTAAAATATGTGGTATATTTGAATCTATAAATATATAAATTGAATTCTTGAATAAAAACAATTTAAAAAAAATGAAATTTTATACGTTTTAATAAAACCTCTATTAACCGTGTATTTCGATTATCCGTGCTAGTCCCGGTCCCGCGCGAGCCGGTTAATCGAGGTTTAACTGTATTACTCAAGAAAAAAAACGCTAGAATGCTACACTCTTCTGTACCAGCACTGTCTGACATCTCCCATGATATTTCTCAACCCGGAACGTTTTTTTCCGCTGGGCGTTAACGCTGAAATGCCATACCTAACCAAAAGCGGCAGCGTTATGTAAAAAAACAATAAAAACAGGGTTATCAAAGAAACAAATTAAACAACCCTGATTATTACATATGTATGTGTTACCACCATTTTCTAATACGAAGTGCACAAATTTTTTCTTTTATTATATATTTCACTTTTGTAAATCTTTGCTCATTTTCTCTGGTTACAATTCTCTTCTTTTGCAACCAACTTCATTAGAAAACGCTCTGTCAAAATCGGATTTTCCAATAGCAAAGCGTTGCCGCGCGTTATTTCGGTATGCTCCATACAAAATGTATGGACATGAGAACTTTTGACAGTTAAAAAACGCTTGCCGCCCGTATTTAGGTATGGCAGTAAGGTGAATTCAAAACCAATTTCTAACGATGTGGCCACTCCATTAAACAACATCATGGAAACAGCTGGCTGGCATTCTTAAACACTAACAACGCGGAAGGTAACGACGATGGTGAGTTTTATTTTAAATTATTTATTATATATATCAAGTAGTTCCATTTGAATATTTACACTCATTATTCTACATATTTTCAGGTTAATTCTCGGTAACGTGGTGGTCATTGTGGGTGCCTGCGGTTATTGGTTCACCAACAAGGTAAGTACCTACATTCATTGAAAAAAAACTATCTAACGAACTATTGCAATGTAGCTAGCGTCCTGGTCAGCGCGTACACAGGTTGTCCCACCTGCGACTAAGGGTTGCCATCGCCATCTACGATTAAATGGGGTAAGCATAAGTTTATTTTTTCCCTGACTCCTCTTGACTAACTAAATATTATTTACAGCCTACTCAACGTGGAAGACACCAACTATGGTCAGCTACTGGAAACAATCCCCAAAAACCGTAAGTAAGAATGATTAAATCATAGTGCTATACTCGTATATAAAAAAACATACGTAATATATATATGTATATATATATATATATATATATATATATATATATATATACTTATATATATATATATATATATATATATATATATATATATATATATATATATATATATTACATACGTAATATATATATATATATATATATATATATATATATATATATATATATATATATTACATACGTAATATATGTATATATATATATATATATATATATATATATATATATATATATATATATGTATATATATACATATATTGTAGCAATTCCTACATTGTAGTTATAGATTAGTGTATGTGTATATGTGTGTGTATGTATGCAACCAAAAGCTTTTAGTTAGATCAGTGACAGCACTTTGCTAGTGAGTTCATCTTGCTTGACTCACTTGTACGTAAAGTCCTGTGTGCTGAACCAAGGGCGGATGCAGCCTTCAGCCAAGGGGGGTCATGTAGTTGAAATTCAGTCGATACACACAGCAAAAAGGGAATGTTAAGCTAGCATCACAAAATGTTAATTTAAAATCATAGTAAAGTTTTACAAACCTGATACCTAATATAAAATTATCATTAATACGAATAGATTTTAAACGTTATATATAGTGTTAATATTACTTTAAAACACATTACAGTGCTATCCCGATAATCCGGACATGGGATTTTACGGACACATATATAATCCGGATGCTGCTACAAACCGGACAGTACCACTTCTTTTACTCTATAATACGGACAGTAATTTTTTTAAATTTATTTGTTTCATTCATGGTATACTATTTGTATAATAACGGAACTTTTTACTGTAGTATTCGTCTACGCGCGGAATTTTTGCAATTTTGCTTTAGTTAGTTGAGTGTTTTTGTTGACATAGGTTCGCAAAACTTATTAAAGTTTAAGCTATACATATTTTTAAAAGTTTCTTTATATAACTGGACATTGTAAAACAATCACCGCTGTTGTGTTTGGCGTTTAACGCCTGAAAATTCGACAAATTGTAATAGCTTAAAGACAAAAAGCTAAATTTTCTTTAATCTATTACAAAATGTCGAATCTGAAGGCGAGAAACGCCAAACACAATAAAGTTGAATGAATAGTAATAGCAAGAGATCACATAAAAGTTTGAGAATAAAAAAGAAGTGAGAACTATTGGATGAATTAGTCACAGGCAAATCAGTATGATGTGTTGCAGACAAATTTGGAGGAAAAAAATCGACCGTGTTCGATATTAAAAAAAATAGAGCTGCTTTAAGAGAATTTATGTCTAACATATATATGAATTTTCGTTCCATATACTACATATAAATGTAACATTTGTTGAACTATATTCTCTTTTTAATAAAAAACTTGATAAATAAATATAAAATTTATTTATTTTTTATTCTTTGCATTATGTATTTATGCAGATAAAAAAATTGACATCTGTAATCCGAACACTAGTAATACGGACATGCTCAAAATTTATGGTGTCAGGATTATCGAGATAGTACTGTGCTTAATGCAAAAATAATGTACTTTTTACGGTTTTGTATTTAAAAACACTTGACTAAGCTACTAATATCACGGAAATTCTATTAAAAAATGTTTAGCTTTTCAGTCGACCCCGCTTTACTGGAAATAACCAAACCAAAGTTTTCAGTTATCCGATTTTTCTCTAAAACGTAGTTCGCATTACTGAAATTTGTTACAGTTAAGCGTACTGTTTAAAATCAGTAAAACAATATTTTCTATATCAAATCTGTATATTTTTTTACATCAATTTAACGTAAAAATTTTATTTAAAAAAAAATTGTTCATAGAATTATTAATTTTGTTGTTGAAACTTTTCACGAATTCCTAGAAACTGTCTAGCCACTTGCATTGACAATATAATAGAAAAATACAATAAAGTTCGTAAGAGCGAAAAGGACAAATACATTTTTCCATTTAATTTTTTAACGGACAAAACATGCACAATTTTTTCAGCCTTAAGTTATGCAATCGATTTCTAATAAATATATATGTTATTGTTTATTTTTTCACTAAAGCGAAGCAAGTTTCATACAAAACGTAGTTGTGGGCTAGCTTTTGGTTTTCAGTAATACGATATTTTCAATAAAGCGATGTTTCACTTTAAAGTGAATAAGACTAGCTGCGTTTTAAATCAGTGCGGGGACTTGCATCGCTTTCAGTAATCCGATTTTTTCAGTAATTCGTGTTGCGCTAAAGCGGATTCGGATGTATTTTAAAATTAAACAAGTGAACTTGTGTACATTTCATATACATGCACATAAATGATTTTTTTATGTTTCTAATAGAACGATACAAAGTGAACGCTTCATACAAGTATGTGTGAGACGACTCGAGATAGAACATCTTTTACTGACATCATACATGAAAGTTTTTCTTCTCTTTTGACAACGCAGCAGAAGAGATTGTTGAATGAAAACAGTATCATATCTGCGAACGCATCGTTTGCTTAATTGTCCATCTGGTAATCGAACATGTTATATTCAAGTGTTTATGCAAACAAGAGTTGACTTCAGGGATGGAAAAGGGCTATTTTGATTTTGTACCAATTAACTAAATAAAATGTACTCTTCATACCATGACGGTACCATTTTTTTTTATATTTCTATAAATAGAAATTCAAAAACTTTTTTACACAAGTATACAACAACAAAAATATTATATACATAAAAATCTAGGAATCAGTTGATTAAATTAAATTAAAAAGTCATACAATTTAAGATAATAAATTTTCTGGTAGTTTAAAATTTAGGCAACGAGACATTGATTGAAAACTTTTTCGGTATTTAAAAATCAATTATTATACCCTTTTTCAACGTGATTGTTTTTGAATCAAATATAAGGCAGCCTATAAAATTATAGCAAATAATTGTAAGTCCGTTACTTAAATAAGCCATAATTTAGCAGGAATATGAGACATAAGACACTATTTTGAAAGATTCGGGTATAAAGAACCGTTTTCTCTCGAAAGAACAATAATTTTCAAAAAGAAACGACAAAATAAATATATAGAACAAGCAGAGGAGTATGAAACGATCCGAAAATTTCATGAAGTGCAGATTGGAATACTGTATGTAATAAAAAGTTCACACAAAATCTTTGATTATGTAACCGTATAATTCACAGAAATATTCTATGTTTATTAACTGATTCACTGAGAAATTAAAAAAAAATTTCAAGCATAAAACGTTTTTATGAACTAGGTTTAAGCTTTTGATTGAGATATTTCAATTGTACCAAATTAGTCGTGGTAGTACCACGGTACCAACAAAGTCTAATTGTACAAAAAAAGTACAATTGTATCATGTTTTCCCATCCGTGGTTGACATTGAATAAAATTAAAGCAGAGTTAGGCCCCTTTCACACACATCAGGTTTGACTCGTCAAGTCTTGATCTTTTAGAAGAGAGCGTGAAAAGGGGTACAGTCTTGACGGTACTACTCACTTTTTATATTTTCTTTTGTTTTATCATCCGTAATATATTAAATGAATGTTCAGCAATGAAGAAAAACTTGCCATGACGTTTCGTGTGTGAACGTAAATGCAGGTTCGAAAGAAAATTGAAGAAAAACTGATCAGGTATACCTGATGTGTGTGAAAGAGGACTTAGTTTAATACACAAGTTATTTTAATACACAGCAAGCAAACACTTATCTATGTATGTATGTATATACATAATTTTGCTTTTGTTGTACATGAATACTCGTTCATACGTGCTAATTTTTGGTTTTTGTATTTTATTCATGATAAAAATACTTGTTGCTGAGCAGAACTTTTTTTATTCATCATCAAAACAATATTTATTTAAAAAATATTTTTTTAAATACCTATGTAATATGTATGTATATGTAAATGAGTTTAGAATAAATAGATAGCAGGGGGGTCATGACCACCATTCTCCCCACCCCCCTCCCCTGGATCCGCGCTTGTGCTGAACATCATCCGCAATTCATATGCATATAAAAAAGCATTCATATATACATACACATATACATTCATATATACATATAAACATACATACATTAATGCATACATAAATATACATATAAACCTATAATTATTCTAATATTACCCCCAACTAAAATCCTCTAACAGTTTATTCTATTAATATATATTTTAATATTCAATTCAGTTATGCACTGCTACGCCGAAGCCACGCAATGAGAGGCAAAGCGGTGAGAGGTAGAGCGGCGAGTTTGAGCCGCAAGTGGCTTATTACTGAGCGGCATTTCTGAGCGGTTAGTGCGGTTAGTTGTTAAAATGCCATTGTCAAGAGAGGTTTGTTTAATGTTTTTAGGCGAAAATCGTATTCATATATACAAGAATTTAATGCGTTTAAGAAAAAGAAGAAGATTTGGTATTCATCCTATAAATCAAGCGAGGCGACATTACTGCGAATTTAACCATTTATATACAAATCTACGCAAATTTCCAGACAGATTTTAGCAATGCTACCGTATGTCTCTGGAATCCTTTGATTTGCTGTTGCAAAAAGTTAACACCAGATTGACAAAACAAAGAAAAGCAATTTCTGCAGAGCAAAGGCTTGTTTTAAATTTTTTTTTTATTATTTGCAGGTTTTTAGCTACAGGACATTCCTTTCGATATTTGGCGTTTGCTTTTCGAATGGGTAGAAGTACCGTCAGCAATATAATTTCAGAGACATGCATTATCATATGGGAAGAACTTGTTCAGGAATACATGCCTATACCAACAGAATAGCACTTAAAAAAAGTGATAAGCGAATATTACAGGCAGTGGAGGTTTCCCAACTGTTTTGGTAGCATTAATGGAAAACACTGTCAAATTAAATGTCCGCCGAATTCTGGGTCACATTTTTTTAATTATTTGCACTATATTTCTATTGTACTGCAAGGTGTAGCTGACGCTGACAAAAAATTTATTACAATCGAAGTGGGAGGAAGAGGAAAGCAAAGTGATGGCGCTACTTTTGCTGGATCTACATTATTCAAATTGCTCGAAGCAAGTAAATTCAATGTCCCCTCACCACGACCACTGCCTGAGTCAAATATTGTTGTGCCGAATTTTTTGATTGGTGATGAAGCGTACACACTCAAAACGTATTTGTTAAGACCCTACCCTCGTAGAGATTTGAATCCGCAAACCGAATTTTTTAATGACCGTCTTTCAACGGCAAGAAAATGCATTGAATGTGCATTTGGAATTTTAACCTCAAAATGCAGTTTTCTACAAAAAAATATTGAAACAAAACCAAAAACTGCAATTAATTTCATAAAATGTGCATGCATATTGCACAATTTTGTACGAGAATGTGATGGGGACGGTGATCTTGATTATATACAAGTAACTGCAACAGTAAGCAATGACTCAACAGAAATAAATACGGATGAACAATCCCATTACAACAGAGCGTTGAATATCAGAAATGAATTATCACAGTATTTTTGGGATTTAGACACTAAATAAAATGTATTAAATAAATATATACATAAATAAAATCTTTCCACGTAAATTTATTGCTTATTTATTTTCTTTGGATTTCAATTTTTGTAGTATTAAATTTTGGATTTCTCTTCGAATTTCTAATTTTTCGAGATTATCAAATTGATCCAAAAAGGGTAATAAACTTTTAAAAAACTGCAGGTCGGTATTGTCTTCTCTTTTCTCCACCTCCTTTTTAAGTATTTCCATCCTTTCCTTTTTCAATTTAAGAAATTCAGCATCAACATTCATTGGTGCACTCTTCTGTTTTTTCTTAATGGGACTGGGGTGAAACAATCAGTAGATGTATTGAGTGTTAGTTCTTCAGTACTGCTGCTGATAGGCGTATTGTTTACCAATATAATATCGTTCTCACTCAGAAGTTCCTCAATAATAGGATTTATTGCAGTGCTTGCAGTATCTGGCTTCTTCAAATTTCCTTCGGTGGGATCTGCAGCAACAGTGTCTTTGATGAAAGTCATCATATCAAAAGATTGCCAACTTATTTTGTTGGTATGAGGTCTGGAGTCAGATGTTACTGGTGGATTTTTTTGCAAAGTTTTTCGGAATGTGTTTTTTAAATTTTTCTACTTTGCTTTCGCTGTCTCTCCTAACAAATAACATAATTATAATAAATATACATGTATTATTAGAACCTAAATAAAATGTATTAAATAAATATATAAATTAATTAAAATCCTACGTGTGCAACCACAAATGTCACCAACTTCACTCCATTATTTATGGGTTATAAGTATATTTATAATTTGGTAATCTATCTTGCCATAATAGCGGTCGACTTTGTACAGATGAAATTATAAGCTCCACATTCACTTTTGCCATGTTTATACTTCGCCGCTCAGAAATCCACTAAAAATTAGAACAAATTCTATTCCTTAGCAGCGCCGCTTAGCCGCTCAGGAATGCCGCGTAAGGCCTCGGCCACGCAATGAGCGGCAGAGCGGTGAGCGGCTGAGCGGTGAGCGGCAGAGCGGCGAGTTTGAGCGGCAAGTGGCTTATTACTGAGCGTCATTTCTGAGCGGTTAGTGCGGTTAGTTGTAAAATGCCATTACCAAGAGAGGTTTGTTTAATGTTTTTACTCGCAAATCGTATTCATATTTACAAGAATTTAATGCGTTTATGAAAAAAAAGAAGATTTGGTATTCATTCTATAAATCAAACAAGGCGACATTACGGCGAATTTAACCATTTATATACAAATCCACGCAAATTTCCAATTTTATCGGTTATATTTTTATTTTTAAAATTTGGCAATCTATCTTGCCATAATAGCGGTCGGTTTTGTACCGACGAAATTACAAGCTCCGCATTCACTTTTGCCATGTTTATACTTCGCCGCTCAGAAATCAACTAAAAATTAGAACAAATTCTATTCCTGAGCGGCGCCGCTTAGCCGCTCAAGAATGTCGCTTAGCCGCTCAGAAATGCCGCTCATTGCGTGGCCGCTTCAGTAGTATTCCATATGTTTTAATTTTTTGCCGCTCACCGCTCAGCCGCTCACCGCTTTGCCGCTCTTTGCGTGGCCTCGGCCTAATGAGCGACAAAGCGGTGAGCGGTAAAAAATTAAAACATATGGAATACTACTGAAGCGGCCACGCAATGAGCGGCATTCCTGAGCGGCTATGCGGCGCCGCTCAGGAATAGAATTTGTTCTAATTTTTAGTTGATTTCTGAGCGGCGAAGTATAACCATGGCAAAAGTGAATGCGGAGCTTGTACTATCATCGGTAAAAAGCCAACCGATATTATGGCAAGATAGATTGCCAAATTTTAAAAATAAAAATATAACAGATAAAATTGGAAATTTGCGTAGATTTTTTTTTCTTGGACCAGCTCTCAGGGGATGACCGTATGCAAAATAACTTGGAGTAAATAAAATGTACCGTTTTTACAACTCAGCAAAAACCAAAGATAATTCTACAATTATAATTCTACAATAATAAAGTTAACAATTATTCTGAGTTGAATGAAACTTTTTGGTTGGGCATGAAAAGGTGTATTGAATTACAACTTTACTAAACAAAAACTAAAGAAAATTATAAAATACTACTTTTGAGTTGAACGAATTTGGCTGGCCATGAAAAGGTGCACTGAATTAAAACTTTACGTTCAGTGACCTTTTTTTTACTGTTGTTATTACTAAGTAAAAAGAAAATACAATTATTTATTGATGCCAAAACAAAAGAGGTTATTGAATGTGTTAACAATATATATATATATATATATATATATATATACTCACACACATACATATATATATATATATATATATATATATATATATATATATATATATATATACATATATATACATATATTCATACATGTATACATAAACATATATATATATATATATATATATATAAATACATATATATATATATATATATATATATATATTTATACATATATACGTATTTTCATCCATATACATATATTCATCTATATACATATATATATATATATATATATATATATATATATATATATATATATGTATACAAGAGGGCGCTACAAAAGTTTAGAGGTTAAACACTACTTAAAAATCAGGATGCGCATATTACAGCTAAATCTCAATCATTGCCAAGCAGCACAGGAGTTGCTTAGGCAAACCGTACGAGACTTAAAGGTAGACGTTGCTGTACTCAGCGAGCCATATAAGAAGATTGTATCTGCAAATTGGGTTACTGATGATACAGATACAGCAGCTATATGGACTACCGGTTCTTTGATATTGAGGGAGAGGTTATCACCGCAATGTGGGTACACGCGGGCCACTGTTTCCGGCATATGTTTGTACAGCTGTTATGTTCCTCCTAGGTATTCTATTGATGACTTTCGTGTTATTATAGACAACATAGTGATGGACGCTGCAGCCAGGAGTCCTGTTATAATAGCAGGGGATTTCAACGCGTGGGCTGTTGAATGGGGCTGCCCCTTGACAAATGCAAGGGGAAGGATGCTATTAGAGGCCCTTTCTGCGCTAAATGTTGTGCTCTTGAATTCTGGAGATGAGGAAACATTTAGAGGAGGAAATGGTGGTTCAATTATTGATATTACGTTTGCCAGCGATACCATTATAAACCGTGTAAACTGGAGAGTATCTGATGTTTATACTCACAGCGATCACAGTGCCATAATTATGGATATACAGGATGATATACGGCATGTGACTCCCCGTGCACAAGGTTTGTCGGGATGGAAAGTGAATACCTTTGATAAGGATATTTTTGCCATCTGTATGGAAGGTATGGAATTAAATGGTTCAGCTGAGGATATGGCAGAACAATTGGTAAACCATATCACGCGGTCGTGCGATGCATCTATGGTAAGGCGGAAAAGATCCGTAAAGGGGTCACCGGTTTATTGGTGGAATGATGATATTGCCGGCTTGAGGGCGGAGTGTATACGTGCCAGAAGGCAGTATACAAGAACTCGAGGTAGGTTAGAGAATAGCGTATACCAGGAGAATTACAGGAATAGGAGGAAGGCCCTAAAGGATGCAATTCGTAGGAGCAAGCGGCAGTGTTTTCTTAATATCTGTGATGAGGTGGATGATAATCCTTGGGGTCTCGCATATAAGCTGGTCACCAAAAAACTTAAATGCCTGACCCCGTTGCAACCGAGTGAGGGGCCAATCCTGGAGGAAATTGTAGACCATCTCTTTCCCCAGCAGGACGCACCACCTTGGGAGCACAACCCTCCAATTGGGACATTAAATTTTCCCCCGGTTACAATAGCTGAGATTGAGGACGTTGTCTCTAGGTTTAGAGACAAGAAGGCACCTGGACTCGACTGCATTCCAAATATAGTATTAAAGGAGGCCGTCAGGCTTTGTCCCGAGCAGTTCTTAAGAATGGTGAATACATGCTTAGGTAGGGGAATTTTTCCAACAAGATGGAAGAGGCAGAAGTTGGTATTAATACCAAAAGCCAATAAACCCCTAGATGATCCCTCATCTTATCGGCCACTGTGTATGATAGATACATGTGGGAAGTTGCTAGAGGGTGTGATCTGCCGAAGACTTGGGAATTGCGTTGATGACAGAAATGGTCTATCAGACAACCAATTTGGCTTCAGGAGGGCGAGGTCAACAGTGGATGCTATAAACGTGGTAGTAGAAACTGCTGCACGGACTATCTATGGCAGGAGTTGGAGGAATGGCACAAAGGAGTACTGTGTAGTTGTGACGCTGGATGTGAAGAACGCGTTCAACACAGCGAGCTGGGTGCATATTGTTGATGCTCTAACTCGATTGGACATCCCAGAATATCTGATAGGGATAGTGCAGGATTATTTCCGGTATAGGGAATTGATCTATAGTACAGATGCGGGTATAAGGAAACGTAGGATTAGTGGTGGTGTTCCCCAAGGATCGATACTTGGACCATTGTTGTGGAACGTAATGTACGATGGAGTACTAAGGTTGAGGTTACCTGAGAGAGTGCAGATTGTGGGATTCGCAGACGATATAGCGCTGGTGTGTGAAGCTAAGGAATTGCTGGAGGCAGAAACCATTGCAAATGCCAGCGTACAATTAGTAAAGTCCTGGATCACTGCAATGGGATTGACTCTAGCTGATCATAAAACCGAAGCGGTTTTGATTAGTAGTCGTAAGGCTAGGGAAACTATTACCCTCAATGTTGGCACCTGTTCCATAGAATCAAAGGCATTTCTGAAATATCTGGGTGTGATGATTGACACACGGCTATCTTTTCGCGAGCACTTGCGATATATAGCATCCAAAGCATCAGGGACCTGTTTGGCGCTATCTCGGATCATGCCAAACACGAGAGGGCCAAAGTATCTTCAGAGGAAACTGCTCGCTGGAGTAGTAAGGAGCATTATCCTATATGCACACCCGGTATGGTCAGACTCACTTAGATATTCCACATATGTGGGGCTGGTATGCCCTGTGTATAGGCTAGCTGCTTTAAGAGTATGTAGTGCATTTCCGCCAGTGTCGGACGAGGCGGCTTTTATCATTGCGGGTATGATCCCTATCGATTTAGAAATCATGAATAGGGATAACTCTGATTTATGTATGCAAAAATGGCAAGAACGGTGGTCAACCACTGAAAAGGGAAGATGGACTTATTCATTAATACCCGACATCAGATTATGGCTGACTAGGAAACATGGTGATCTGAACTATTACCTAACACAGTTCTTGTCTGGACATGGTTGCTTTAGGTTATATCTATTTCGTTTTAAGCACGACGACTCTCCGTTCTGTCCACACTGTGGTGGGAATGTGGTTGAGGATGCTGAGCATGTCGTCTTTGTCTGCTCACGATTCAGCAACTGGAGGTCGTATTTAGAGGAAGGCTTGGGGCGTACGATCAGCCCGGAGAATATTATTCCGACCATGCTGGAATCCTTATTGAATTGGACCAGAGTGTGTAGTTTTGTACAGCTTGTTCTAATAGAACTTCGCAGATTAGCACAGACTCGTAGGAGAGTTAGTACGTCTTAGGATTCGTTAGCTACTGACGATTAAATATGCGCATCAGTTCCGAACCTCCTTACCTAGGAACTAAGGAGGACGTAGGAATAATACTGATAATACTACCCACCCTGATGAAATGCCAAAGCTGTCCCAGGGTGGTGCTAGTGAAGTTGTCGTGGGGCCACTATTGATAGTTGCTATCATTACGTCCATAAAAAAAAAAAAAAAAACATATATATATATATATATATATATATGTATATATACATATATATTCAGGGTATATACACACACATATACATATGTACATATATACGCATATATGAAGAAAAGTATCCCTGCCAGCATTTGGAAGATTCTTTTTACAAAAATCACCTTGTTGAGTCTTTTTAGATTACTTTTGGTGATCAAAAACTTATTAGTCAGTTACACGATTAAAAAAGGACTCAAAAATTATTCGCTCCAATGAGTAAAATGAGTTCGATTTAAAATACAATAACAATATGTGTAGCAATCGGAAATAAATCATCCAGACGTTTGAAATGTGACTATTATTTCCGTTATTTATTATTATATTCTACTTATACTGATGATTGAAAAATGCTTAAGCAAAAACAGATCATGAAGGTGTTTGAAAAGTGATTGTAATTACGTATTTTATGATCATATTTTGCGCAGATAGATAATTAAACACTGCTTAAATGACGTAAAAAGGAGTCCAAAATAATATAAACATGATTGATAAATGACTATAAAAGGACTCCTAAACATACTTATAAATTTCTCATAAAAGACTCGCATGCGATTAAGCGATGACAGAAAGACGACTCGAAAAAGAATCATAAAGCAAGTTAATTAAGACTAATAAATGATCAGAAAGCGATTCGAAAATGATCATAAAAGGGTAGAAAATGACTCTAAACTAATATAGAAAATGACTTTTACTGACTTTTTAAAAAGAGTCGCGGGTAGTCAATTTTTTCTCCCGACAAAATTATCTTTTATGATCAGAAAATGAGCGCATATTCTAGCTTCTTAATCGCGCAGTAGAATTAAAAAAGACTCGAATTCGATTAAAAATGTTCAAAAATGCTGGCTGGGATCAAACCAGTTTCCGATGAACGAAAAGTTATTCAGACGCGTGTATTTTGCTGCGTGGTAATCGTTGGGACTAAGCCCGCCAAGAACATTAAAGCCTATGGCTTTAAGTCCCTGTGGTGAAATACCCCCAACGACTTCCCGCGAAGGTCTTCTACCTCGGATAGGCTGCCCCCTATGGGACGCACTATACGTGCGAGTTTCGCGTTAAAGTTATTCCCAAAATCGCTCTGTTGGAAATTGCGACGGTAAACTTCCTGTCCTGGAATGAATTTTACCTGCGACACCGCGTATTATACGGCTTCTCCCCACGTAGGTATGCCCTATGCATACTCTCCTTAATATTTTGCCTGATGAGATCCATCTTGTCTGCCTTAGGTAAAATGTTTCGCTCAGGATCACTCAGCGTCTGAAGTTTTTTAGCTATTTGATATACGCTACCTTGAGACACCATATTCATGCCGAAGAGCGCGAAATATGATGTAACCCCTATCGACGTTTGCACCGATGATCTTAGGGAGAACTCAATCTCTGTGAGATATTTGTCTGACTCCGTGTGATCATCCTGCAAGTAAGCACGTATCGCCGCCAAGGTCGACCGATTAACACGTTTCGAGGAATTTGCCTGCGGTGAGTGTATGGCGGTCCGTACATGTCTCACACCGAAATTCTTTAGTAAATCCTGAAACTCCCTACTGATAAATTGTTTACCATTATCGGACACTATAGATTCGGGTGTACACAATTTATGGAAAACCTCCCCTACTAAAAATTCCACCACGTTCTTTGTACTGGCCTTTGCCATGGCCTCCAGCAAAACTAACTTTGTCAAATGCTCAAGGACTATAAAAATATAACAATTGCCATTCTTGGAGCATGGATCAGGCCCCAAAAAATCAACATATATTTTCTGGAATGGACGTTCAGATACGGTCTCCACCCTCGTAGGTGGTCTCAAAGTTCGATTCGCCGGCTTGGTCTCCCTACAGATCTTGCATCTGGCTGCAAACGACCTCATCTGAACATTTAATTGGGCCAATAAAAGTATTCCTTTATGCGGGCCATCGTTGTACCCCCTCCCCCATGAGCAAATTGTGGCGGATTGTGACATCTTTCTATGACGCTTGTGGTCAACTCAGATGGAATTCAGAGCTTCCACGAAAAATCCTCACCAATAAGCACACCGTCATGTGGCACCGTACGTTTATACACCATGTTGTCCCATACCTTAATATTAGGTAGTCGTTCTGCATCCTCTCCGACCCTCTCCACAAGTTGCAAGTACTTTGGGCCCTTGAAATATTCAGAATCTAATTCAACGAATTGTGTTTCTTCTTCCGCGATTCCATCCATGTCATATCGGGAAGGGAATCAGGTTCGATATTCTTCCAACCTGGCCTGTGTTCGATAGCAGAGGAGAATGATTGCAAGTGCAGACTCCAACGCGCTAGCCTACCACTCAGGTCCATATGTCCCATTAACCATTTCAAACTACTGTGATCAGTAATTACAGTAAAGGGCATCAATTCAACATAAGGCCTAAACTTTCGTATGACTAGTACGACGGCCAAACACTCCTTCTCAGTCACCGAATAATTGCGCTGAGCTGACGTCAAGCGGTGCGAGAAAAATGCAATCGGATGTTCACCATCTGAATCATCCCTCTAGAAAAGCACTGCTCCCACCTCCACATCCGACAAATCAAACACCCTTCTTGCATTATCCGGAAAACTGAAGGACTTGGACTTCTTTATGTTATTAAAAATAGGTGCCGAAATAGTAACAAAATTACGGATGAAGCGCATATACCAACCGGCGGCCCCCATAAAGCTTCTGACCTGACATAGTCTTCGGGTAGTCGAAGTTCATTATGGTGCTTATCTTCTCCGGTACTGCCCTCAGTTTGCCACCACCTACAATATAACCCAGATAGCGGAGATCCCTAAAACAGAAACGCGATTTTGACACATTGATCGTCCAGCCCACTCTAAACAACTTGACACTTGTTTCAACAAATCCATGTGTGTGTGAAAATTTTGCGGGACTACCAATAAATCATCCAAATAGACAAAGACTCGATCACGCAACGCCGCGGGAAACACCTTATCCATTAGACGGCACAACCTCTGGGCAGCATTACACAGCCCAAAAGGCATTACCGTAAAATGGTAAAGTGGTCGCCCAGGTACCGTAAATGCAGTTTTTTCTCTACTTGAATGTTCTATAGTAATCTGCCAGAAGGCATCTTTCAAATCGACAATTGAAATGAAATATGTATCCCCTAGCCGACTGTGTAGACCCTCGATATGCGGGAGCGAGTAGGCGCCCTTGACAGTAAGAGCATTTAGCTTACGAGCGTCCAAGCACAGTCGATTCTTCTCGCCCCTACAGACGAGAGGAACTGGGTGACTCCAAGGACTCTCGCTCGGCTCTATGACTCCCATATCAAGCATCCTATCCAGCTCGGCGTACAGCAGTTTCTGCGCAGCTGGCGAGACCGGATAATGCCTGTCCTTCACTGGAATTTCCTCGCCAGTATCAATTGTGTGTAGCTCGAGACTAGTTCGACCGAAACCCCTTTTGGTGTAACAAGGAAAACTGGCTACAACCTTATCTAAAAGTTTCTGCTGATCTAGTGTCAAAATATGACTATTGACACTCCCTACTGCCTCTTCTCCCTCCGGACCCAGATCTACGCCATTTGTAGTGATGCTACAAACGCTGGCCAGCAGCTTATACTTCCTCATAAAGTCCACGCCCAAAAATAAGGCCCTATTCAACGAAGGCACCAGATAAAACGTCACCTCATCCGTGATGCCGTTGAACCTGATCTCTGCCCTGACTCGGCCGACAATCCTATGTGGACTACCATAAGCCGTCCTAATAAATGACCTGAAATCATGAATAACCAGTCCTGCTCTTTGGACCAGGTCCAGGCAGCCCTTACCCTAACAAGTGACCGTTGCCTCACTATCCAGTAATACCTCCACCTCCATTCCACCTATATATATTTATGAATAACACCTAGTATCCGTACCCTCCTACAAACTTGCTTCCATAATTTCCTTCTTATTCTGTTTCCTAATTCTATATCTGATCCTTGCCTTTCTGATCCTCCTCGACACCTCACCAAAAATACGCGATCTCGCTGCGTTATACTCAGCAATTCGCTGATGCTCCTACTAAACCATCCCATGTCAAAACTGGATTTAATTTGCGGATATTCCAGTACCAATTCAAAGCCTGACCTTCTAGCAATAGGTTAACATTCCTGGGCAAATCCTCCACAGACAAGTAATGGTCCTGCCGCATTATCTCTATTCGAAAAATAAAATCCTCTGCGCTCATACCCCTAGACGAACCATCAAATTTAATACCCCATTTCGATATGTCCAAATCACGGATGTTTTCTCCTGCCCCCCAGGTAATTGACTCGCAGCCTGAGGTTGTGCCGGCACTTGTCCAAGTGTTTGCCCGTAATAATTACCAGCTGGAGGCAATCCATTTGAATACGCCACCGAACCATTCATTGGCTGAATATTTTGTCCAGGTAAGCCCCCATCCAACACATGTTCCTTGTTATGGCCTGTTGTTATTCATCATGTTTGTTCTCTCCACAGAAGGCTGAACCACTGAAGCCCACTGACCGTTGGTAGGTTGTGCGTGTGCCGAAGAATTTGTACCAGCCCCTAAGTTCGTGCCGAGTTGTTCACCCATAGCATAACGTACCGCCTGAGCCAGCTCCTGTCGCAAGGTACCTTGCATCTGGCGGGCCAATTCGTCCCGAATAAAATCAGTGACGTTACTACCCGTATTCCTGTTATCCGTTGGTGGCATCTGAGACAATTCCCAATCAGCGCGAACCTCCTGCTGTACATTCCGCGCAGTTATACTGCTAAATTCCGGCGATGGTATGGAACCGTCAGAGCTATTTAACTGCCCCGAGAAACTAGCATTACCCTGAGCCCTAGCTAAAAATTGTTGCGCAGCTGGTGCCACCTGTTCTGGACTCCAATTCGGTGCCATACTATAGATAGGCTTCTCCAACGCTGAAGCAGTCGGTAGGGTTACCACTGCCGTAGTTGTGGTCGGCTGACCGTTCATTTCTACCACTATGTGTAAATATATACTTTCGGCCAACAATTGATTTCGAGCAGAACGGGTTAAAACCATTCCCTACCCCTAACTAACCAAGACTAAAATTATAATTAATACCATTCTGATTGTATATCCAATCCCCTACGAAAGAGATATACTACGCCAAGTGTTGCGAAAACTAAAGTCTGTTATCAAAATTTTCTTTTCCTAGGTCAATCAGGTGTTCCTTCAACTGAAACTGACCGGAGGAGGATAAGAATCTGCCCCAAAAAGGAATAAATAACTAAAAACACTAATCTAATAACCAAAATAAAAAAATCAAATAAATTTACAACTGTGCCCTAACCCACACCAAATCAATTAAATATTCGATAACTCTCAGTTCGAGAATTAACAAGTAAAATAACAGGTAAAAACGTTATATTCGACCGGGTCGAATCTTAAATACCCTCCAAATATTTAGTAAGTGAATTTAAAATGTTTAACTTGCAGGGACAAAGTTCCTTTATATAATATCGTACGTCAACGCCCACTAAAGGGGGCGGGGTTCAAAAACAGACAATATCATGTTTTCCACAGACGAACGTATGGGCATTGCTAGACCGTCTTAGACTTCATCACTGATCAAGAATATACATATTTACTTATAAAAACTGTATTTGGGGGAAACATGTGACCTTTGTCATAAAACTCTAAAAATAAATGCTTGGGATAATTATATACAAAAAAAAAATTTTATATAATTTTTTATAGGGTAATTTACGTGGCAAAGGGGGTATGGAGGTAGGACAGAAACAGGCAGTCATAAAACTCTAAATATAAATACTTGGGATGATTATGTACAAAATTAAAAATAATTTTTTTATAGGGTCATTTAGGGGGCAAAGGGGGAGGAGGGCAGAAATAGGCAGTCATAAAACTCAAAAAATAAATGCTTGGGATAATTGTATACAAACTTAATTTTTTTTTGTATGGTCATTTAGGGGCTGAAGGGGGAGGAGGGGTAGGGCAGAGTAGTACCAGGTTACGTCTCAGCTTCGTCATTAGGGCTTAAAAATGTTATTTTTAAAGAATGTAGGCTTATATAAAACAATTTGTTACATTTTTATGTTATTTTTGCATATAATAACGCCCACTAAAGTGGGCGGGGTCCAAAAATAATTTTATTTTATGGCTCCAAGTTTAAGCCGTTGGACCGTATTTGACATAAAAATATATCATTACCAAGAAACTTTAAAAGTTATGAGTTTGGTTTAATACCTAATCCAATGTTACTGAAGCATTGAAGTACAGTATCAAATTTGAAACCCCAAAAAATATTTGGTTGCAACTGGTGGTATCTGTACTGAAATCCTGAAGCCAACCAGGACTAACCAATTATATGGTAAGTGCCTCAAATCACTGCATGTAGTACTAGAGTTAGAGTATTATATGAGGGAAAAAATTAGATGTAGTGAACTGATACTCCATTCAGAGCTGTAGCAAAATATTATGGTGATATTTCACTTTATACATTTAGTTTTTGGCTACTGGTCGCAACGCGAAAGACATTTCTATTGTTCTTCTGGGACTTACCTAATAACGTAGACTAAATATATGGACTATGAGTTTAGCTATTGCTTACTTAAAATGGAAAAAAAACTGGCGATATCACAACGCGTCCAGGACTCTACATCGGGCATAAACACTAGCCTATTTATTCCATCCTGGTTCATTTCGGGCACCACGTTGGGCGCCATTTTTATTATTGCATAGATTTTTTCGTTTGGCTACTTTAGGCTGGTAGATGTTACCAGCAATGGCTTGCTTCCCACTACCATGGTAACACTTTGCCATTCTTTTTTTTTTTAAATGTGGTACCCCCTACTACTTGTTTAGGTTAGGTTGAAAAGAGGGGCATAAGCATCCCAATCCGTCCTGGATTACACTTAGGCCTCAGAGGCTCGTTGTGCGGTATATAATAAGGAGTTCCCATTCCATTGTAGGGAACCTCCACCGATACCATGGAAACCTCTGAGTTTGATTACGTCAAAAACCTAGTGTCTTCAATGTACTTCCTTAAGTCTTTCCAATCAGATTCCCTAAGAAATTCCATCTCCTGATTAAATGTTCGTCTTCTGACTTGGCTAAAAGCTGGGCAGTATCACAAGTAGTGCTCCAGTGTCTCGTCCTCTTCCTGGCAGGCCCTGCATGTTATATCGCCAACGATACAGATTTGTGCCAGGTGAGTCCTTAACTCTGTATGTCCTGTTATTAAATAAACCAACCTCCTTAGTGCTGGCCTACTCAATGTTAGGACCTCCTTTGTCCTCCTACCATCTGGGTCCCCCCATGGAATTCTAGTCACCCTACCTACGTTAGAGTGCTGCCAATCTCTTGTATGCAATTCTATATCCCATCGCTTTAGTTCGTTCTTAGAAACCTGAAATGGCTTCGGACCATCCAGTGTGATGTTCGCTATTAATGCTCCCATCTTTGCTAGCCTATCTGCCTCAACATTTCCAGGTACCTGGTCCTGGGATCCATATTATCTCTATGCCCCCACAGTGTGTGTATCAGTTATTTTCATCCTTGCACTGTAGTACACACCGAGATTGAACCACATGATTTCTGAGGGCCTCGATGACCTTCCTACTATCCGTGAATATACGTACCGGTAGTCACCCTCCCACTCCATACCTTCCGATATTGTGGTGGTGCAGTGTGATTGTACATATCTAATAGGGATCCTATCGCACGTAACCATGCGATTTTTGTTCCCGGGTAAGACGTATACTATACTCTGGTGTTTGGTTGTGTGTTCCCTTGTCAGCCACTCACCCATCACCATCCGCCATACTAACGAGGCGTACGTCACAATTTGTCTTACCATACTCGTATAAAGCCAGTGTGCCATCTTGGGGCTCATTCCCCATTTGAACCCCATTGCCTTTCTGCAATAGGTCCAGACTCTTTGGGTCTCTATCACCCTATGGTCCTTCCAGGATAACCTCCAGTGGAGTATCTCTCCTAGATATTTGACCTTTTTATTAATCTGTATCGTCCCATCTCGAAAAAGCGGTGATTCCATATGTGCAATCTTCCGTTTCCTTGTAGACATACAATTTTCTGTGTTCTCTGGGTGGACATTGAGACCCCTTTGTGTAGCCCAGTTATAAGCTAAATTCAGGGCCTCTATTGCCCTTTCGCAAAGAACCCTAGGATTGTTTCCCCTTATCAGTATCGCTACATCGTCTGGATAGCAGGCGGGAGCAAATCCTTCCTGGGATAATGTCTTCGGTAGGGTATATATGGTCACCACCCACAGCAAGGGAGACAGTATTCCCCCAGTGGCGTTCCTCAACACACATTTCCCCTACCCTTGTGTCGTTAACCTCGCAACTTATCTTCCTGTTCCTTAGCATATGGCTGATCCATGCAGTCAATATCTGGTTCAAGTCAAAGTTACTCAGCGAGTAAATAATGCTCGATGTCGATGTATTATTGAAAGCCCCCTCTATATCGATAAACACAGCCATGGTCTACATACCCAAATCGAAGGTTCTCTCTACATGATGTACAACCTCTTGTACGGCCGTCTCAACAGACCTGCCGTTAATATAAGCGTATTGCTTAAATTTCAGTATATCGTGCGGTATCCTTTCCTTCAACATTGTATCCACAATTCGTTCCAATGTCTTCAGTTAGAATGAAGTTAGGCTAATCGGTCTGAAAGCTCTCGGATCCGCATAGCTTGCCCTGCCCGGTTTTGGAATGAAGACAACTCTAGCCTCCCTCCATGCCAGTGGAGTATATGCATTTGTAAGACAGATTGTGAATATATTAGCCTATCCTCTATCAGGTCCATACTTCTCTGAAGAAGAGCCGGGGAAATGCCATCAGGCCCTGCTGCTTTATAGAGCGAAAAGCTCTTCACCGCTCTACATACCATTTGAGTATCTATTATTATCCTTGGATTGTCCATATTCCTCGGGGGGTGTATCGCTTCCGGACAGCTCTCCTGCACCGTACGGAAGTGTGCATTCATAAGAAATCCTAGTAACTCCTCCATCGTCTCTGCCCTCCGAGTCAATAAGTGTCCCAGGTTGAGAGGGTTTTCGACAGAAGTTTCTTTATTTTGGAAGCCTCACTAACGCTGTCCACCTGTTCGCAGAAAAGTTTCCAGGATTCGCGTTTGACATCCCTTATTTTTTTATTGTAGACGTTAAGTTTACCTTTATATTCTTCCCAGTGTATATCGAGTCCCTTTCTACGGGCCCTATTAAAGAGCCCTCTGGTTTCTCTCCTGAGAATTATAAGTTGACCCGTCATCCAGGGTTTTTCTTTTGGGTTTCGCCTATTTCTGAGTGGACAACTGTCCTCAAAGGATTCCCTAATATCAGTACTTAGTCTATCTATCTCTGAGTCTATACGCCCTACAGTATCTACTGGTGGTGGATAGTTCTCGAGTTTGTTTTGTAAACTAGACATAAATCTTGACCAGTCCGTCTTGTCCCTATTCCTAAATATTATGGGGTTAGGATCAGGATGGTCTAAAGTTATGAAAATATAGCGATGATCCGAGAAGGAATGCAATTTCGAAACGTGCCAATTGCTTATTGCATCAATTAAGTTTTCTGAGCAGATGGTGATGTCAATAACATCTTCCCTAATTCTGTTAATGAAAGTTGGTTTATTCCCAGTATTGACTGTGAAGAGGTTATTTGCCATTAAATATTCGAATAACGCATCACCTCTATTGTTGCAATTAGTGCTACCCCAAGAAAGATGATGCGAGTTGGCATCACAGCCTATTAAGATATTCCTACCTTTACTCCTGGCGGAAGATATAATGCGCCTCAATTCCGACGTTGGTGGAGGTTTCGGGGTATCCGAGGGTAGATAGACTGAAGCCATCAGCATGTTTCGACTGCCATATACTAAAGTTGTGGCGTCTGATGTTGATAATTCTGGGGAAAAAATAAAGTTCAGTCCCTTATGACATAGTATGCACGCCATGGGTCTAGCCCCGGTCTTTGCATACAAAAGTACATATTTACAGTCGTTCAAACCAGAAACCTTGTTCTTAATTGTCCATGGTTCCTGTATGAACACTACGTGTATCTTACCTTTAGTTATTTGCTCCATCAGGGCTTGAGTCGCCGTCTTACTACGATGGAGGTTTATCTGCAGCAGCAGCAGCATCTTTATGAGACGGCTTGTGAGGGGGCCTCTTGAGATACACTTATCTCCGATTCCCTTTTTGCTTTAGGCTCCGCAGTATCCTTTTTGGCTTTCTCAGTCGGGCCTACTGACCAGCCAATAGGAGTCTTCCCGACTTTGAAATATATGGCCGAGGTAGCAAAGAAGGCATTTCCTTTTCATTCTCCAGGTAAGCCATGGACGCTTTGTCCAGACCCACCACGATCAAGGTGCCCTCCTCTGCCTCCTCACGGTGGAAGATTTCCCACTTGCTCGCATCGAGGCCTTTGTTCTGCTTAGTAATATTTGCTATGGGCTCGGTCTTCAGACTTCCACCCCATCCTTTTATATAAAAGGAAGCCTATGTTAGGGCTGGGATTTCCATCTTCTTCACAAGCGAGAGTCTTCCACCTTCCCATGGTGCCTTAATGCTATTTATTCGGTTTCGTAGTATCTCCACACAGGAGTCAGACTCTAGTTGCGGAAATATTACGTCCCGAACAAACTTGCTGCTTTCAATGTGAATTTGTGGAGCATCCTTATCAGCTGACAATATGTACTCCACAATACATTAGTTTATGGCACTTTCCACCTCCTTGTGGTAGTGCACTGGGATTTTTCCTGATGGGCTGCTGGAATCTACGACAGCGTAGCTCAGCTCTTCTGCCAGTTTCCTGCGCGCCACTTTGGCATATGTGGGCAGCTCCTTAGCCCTCCTTTCGTCCGGTTTTCTCTTCAGTAATTTAGAAGCTTTCGGAGCTCCTCCAACCACTGAAGATTTCCCTGACGCCATCGCCTGTTTGGAGGTATTAGCATACGGTGTGGTCCCTACTCCCTTTGAGCCCTCCGAAGAGTTCTCTGTAGGAAGTTTGAACCTATCGCCCGCTACACTTCCTTCCTGCGGGGAGCTTTTTAATTTAAATTTATTACGGTGGCCAGCAGTGTTCTGCTCCTTCGGCGAGCGAATTCTCTTGCCCTTCTCCGTGGAGATATGTGTAGAAGCTTCACCTTCCTTTGAAGCATCCTGCTGATTCCTCCGTTTAAATTTTTCTGCTTTCCGCCGTTGTGCGCCTGAAAGATTCCTCCTTTTCGTGGTGAGTTTGGCTATGCTAGCACTTACTTCCTCGACCATCCTATCTATTTCGGAGGACTCTTTGTTTTTTGGATTCGAAGAATCGGAAACCCCGCCCGTCTTTTGTGACTGGGGATGGTTCGTCATCACCAAGATGGGAAGATTTCCCACTTGCTCGCATCGAGGCCTTTGTTCTGCTTAGTAATATTTGCTATGGGCTCGGTCTTCAGACTTCCACCCCATCCTTTTATATAAAAGGAAGCCTATGTTAGGGCTGGGATTTCCATCTTCTTCACAAGCGAGAGTCTTCCACCTTCCCATGGTGCCTTAATGCTATTTATTCGGTTTCGTAGTATCTCCACACAGGAGTCAGACTCTAGTTGCGGAAATATTACGTCCCGAACAAACTTGCTGCTTTCAATGTGAATTTGTGGAGCATCCTTATCAGCTGACAATATGTACTCCACAATACATTAGTTTATGGCACTTTCCACCTCCTTGTGGTAGTGCACTGGGATTTTTCCTGATGGGCTGCTGGAATCTACGACAGCGTAGCTCAGCTCTTCTGCCAGTTTCCTGCGCGCCACTTTGGCATATGTGGGCAGCTCCTTAGCCCTCCTTTCGTCCGGTTTCTCTTCAGTAATTTAGAAGCTTTCGGAGCTCCTCCAACCACTGAAGATTTCCCTGACGCCATCGCCTGTTTGGAGGTATTAGCATACGGTGTGGTCCCTACTCCCTTTGAGCCCTCCGAAGAGTTCTCTGTAGGAAGTTTGAACCTATCGCCCGCTACACTTCCTTCCTGCGGGGAGCTTTTTAATTTAAATTTATTACGGTGGCCAGCAGTGTTCTGCTCCTTCGGCGAGCGAATTCTCTTGCCCTTCTCCGTGGAGATATGTGTAGAAGCTTCACCTTCCTTTGAAGCATCCTGCTGATTCCTCCGTTTAAATTTTTCTGCTTTCCGCCGTTGTGCGCCTGAAAGATTCCTCCTTTTCGTGGTGAGTTTGGCTATGCTAGCACTTACTTCCTCGACCATCCTATCTATTTCGGAGGACTCTTTGTTTTTTGGATTCGAAGAATCGGAAACCCCGCCCGTCTTTTGTGACTGGGGATGGTTCGTCATCACCCTTGGCACCGATTCTGCCTCTCCTAGGCTTCTTGTAGCTTTAGCAAACGCGGAGGCCAAGTTGCCCACCCCCGAAGTTGTTTTCTTACAGTCACTTGCTAATGACGACTCGGGGCCTGTTTTCTCGCCACCAATAGCCGCCGGTACTGAGTTATTTAAGCTCTGCACCGTAACTTTCATATCTTTTAAGTTTTTCTCCATAGTAGTTATTATTCGGGTAGCACCCTAACTAGGTTTTGGTTGGTCCGAGAGGGATTCCGTGAATCCCTTAGGTCCGGGGTAGTGCGGACAATCAACACCCCGGGTGTGCTGAAATCCTGTTCACTGATGTGTCCAGTTCCTCAGCCCATCCCGAGGTGCTAATCGCCCACCCTACTCCAAACCCCCTAATACATAACCACTGCTTTCCCTACCGCCTACCTACCGACTTACTGGTATACTTACGCACACATCACTTGCATGGAAAAATTAGAAACAACTTCTATATCTCTTTTTTATAAACGTTATAAAACTTAAACATTATTTATTAAACACATCTTTTCTTTAATTTTTGTAGATCTGAACATATTACCTTTTTTTTTTTTGTTTTTATAGATTCTAAACACTAGATATCCGCAATTTCTAAAATAAATATCAAATGGTACCCTATGACCAAAAAGAAAAGGACGACTCCGAAACAAGGGAGAATTCACGCGATGCGAACCTGGATAACTTTCCTAGGGTGAGCTCAACCTAATCTGATTTCCTCGGTACGTGACTAATTCAAATTATAAAATTTCTAAACGCAACGACTAACCAAGATTCTTTTTCTTTTCAGATCGGTATTTTATTTTTCGGGTACAAGTTAATAAGACTTTTTTCTATTTTTCTTTTGAATAAAAGTAATATCCATTAATTTAAATGAAAAGATATAATCTAAGAAATATAATTTGATGTACAAGAATATAATCTAACAAATTTTTGCCTAGACGACTAATACATAACAAAAATAATAATAATTTCATACAATTTTTTATTTCAATCCACAGGTCGTCCGTAAGTCCGAGTCCTGTGCACCTGACATCTTCCGTTGGGAGGGATGGTGGATTCCGGGAGTGACCAGTTCCTACGTTGCGTGCGTTGCGAAGACGGTGGATGAATTTGGCGACACGATCTATTACTGTGTTGTGTTCAGTTGCTTTGCTTTTATTTATGAGAACAACATTTAATACTTTTAATAAATTTCTTTTGCTTATGACAGCAATATATTCATTCTTTTAATAAATTTTATTTCCTTTTTTAGTTATTTTCTTTTATAAATTCTTGTGTATATTCTTTTTTTGTGAATTGATATTTAATTTTTTTCTTTTAATAGTTTACTTCACTCTTAGAAAGTTTCGCCTTTTTAATTTATTATGGCAATTGTTTTATATATATTTATCTTGTTGGTTTTCTAAATTTCTTTTTTATTTTTATGCACTGTATTGCGAGAATAAAAAAATTAACACACATTTACTTCTGTAAATTTTTTGCTTTTCTTTAAAAAACAATAGGTTTGTTTGTGGGTGCTGTTGGCTGAAGTAGTAGAACACGAGACTATGATGCGGAGGGTCCTGAGTTCGAGCCCACGCTGAGTCATGAAATATTGTGTTGAATTTCTTCTGATCAGCATTAGTCCGTGGTTGTGTTAGTTGTTGCCAGCCAGTTTCAATGATGAAGGCATAGTCACTGGTCACTGAACATAATTGGCAGCGACTGACACCATCATGTACTAAAAGCAGAGTAACAGCACCCACCTTCGTCGGCCCTGTAGCAAAAATTTAATTTGCCGACGAAGTAAAAAAGGTTGAAATAGCTACAAAAAACTGTCTATCTTCTCATCTTTAGTAGTCTGTCCCCTCAATACTATCCCCTCGTTTTCAGTTCTAGCGCAATGCATTGCATATATAGGGGTCATCTCCTGAGAGCTGGTCCAAGATAAAAAGGGTTCGATTAAAATTCCTTTTCTTTCACCAACAGAGTTTCTTTTTATAATCTCTTGCTTTTGTTTTTGCCACCACTTTATTTCCGCGATCCACCAAACGCACCTTATCTCATCGACGCCAAAAATTCAAGTCCCCTTCAACTTTCCTATCTCAAAAACACTCGCCTATATTTTTCCTCGGCAATATTCTCTTTTCAGGCCGCTAAGTAAAATGTAGCACATTCTTTAAATTCCTATAATTTCTCGCGTATTTTCTTTTTGTAATTACAAACCAGCTGCTACCTTCCCAATCCAATCAGCTGTCCTTTTCACGCCGTATTTTATTGGACAGCCAGCTGATCAGATGGGGCTGTATTATATATTTAAACTTCTAAAATGTTAGCATTATTGCTGGCAGCTGAGTAGTCTGGCAGCATAAAATGTCAATCATCTGGTAACCTGATTTCCTGATTCGGTGTGTGTTTGACGCCATTGAATGAAGCACATATCAAAAGTCGTGAATTGAATTTTATAATATATATTAAAAGAATTAAATAAATCAAATGAAATAATTCAATAATTGAGAGTTCTATTATTTACTACACTGAGGACCATACACAACAACTGGCGAACGTGGTTTGAGGAGCTAATACAGGAGGCAACGTAATAAGTGAGGTTATATAGAATCCACATGTAAGGTACGTACAGAGACAAGACTTTCGGACTTTTATATTTTTCAACAAAAATGGCCCAAGCAATTGATGATACACTGCAAAAATTGGCTGATACACTCATGCAGCTGCCCGCAAGAATTCAACCAGCTATTCCATCACACGGTATTAACCTCCAGCCCTTCGACGAAAACAATGAATCGTTCGATTCTTATTTGCAAAGAATAGAAAACTATTTGGATTTAAGAGGCTGGTCGAGTAAAGACGATGAAAGTGACAAAATTTGTGTCAAAATTCTACTGAATTGTTTAAGCCCAAAGCTCTACCATACACTAACATGTTTGACTGCACCTGACATTCCAAAAAGCAAAAAGTTTGATGAATTAATTAATCTATTGCGTTCCCATTTATGTCCAAAGCCTAGCGAGATTTCGGAGCAGCATAAATTTGCAAATCGCATACAACACGAGGGTGAAACAATTTCAAACTTTCAAGCCGATTTGAAGAAACTTTCAACAAACTGCAATTTCAAATGTACAAGTTGCAATGCTTCAACAAACTCAACTCATCTAAGGTCCCAATTTATGAGAGGTATTAGAGACAACGACATTCGCGAGCGACTCCTACAGCAAGATTCTAGTAAAACTTTTGAAGATGCTGTAAAGTTGGCATTGGCAATAGAATCGTCTAAGCTCGAAAGCAAAGAAATGCATAATCAACATCCACAGGTAAATCAAATTAAAAATAATGTTAAAACTAGGAATCAGAGATTCAAAAGAAATACAGTCAGTAGATTCGATAAAATAAAAGGCAAGTGCTATAAATGTGGCAAAACGGACCATAAGGCTAATAAATGCACGGCTAGGAATTTAAAATGTCTTAATGGCAATAAAACTGGACATATTCAGGAAGTTTGTCTAAGTAAAAACATTGCGGAAAATCGTGCAATTGACGTGGCAAATGATGTTAACGAAGACACTGATTCAGATCCATTTGAATACGAATATATGAATACAATACAAATAGCCCAACTCAACAATATTGAAAACGGGAAATTTATGGCTGAATTGCTAGTGGAAAAATCAAATTGCCGGATGGAAGTGGATACGGGCGCTGCGGTATCAACTATGTCTTTAAAGGAACAACAACAAATATTACCCGAGATACAGTTAATGCCAACGTCATTAAAATTAAGAACATACACTGGTCAAATAATTCAGCCAATTGGTAAGGCAGCAGTGAACATTACTTATAAAAATTGTAACGCTCAGGCTGATTTATATATCATTGATGCAAAGGTTGATCCTATACTAGGAAGAGATTGGATAAGAAAGCTTAAAGTCAATATATCAGATTTAAACACAATCGCAAGAGCACTCAGTGAGGATCAATGCAAAGTGGAAATTGACAAGATAATAAATGAATATAGTGACATCTTTACCCAGACAACGGGCACAATTCCGAATTATAAATGCAAATTAGAATTGAAGGAAAACAGTGTTCCTAAGTTTATAAGGCATCGGCCAGTTCCATACGCTCTAAAAGAAAATATTGAAAACGAACTGCAGCGTCTGGAGAGCAATGGAACAATTAAAAAAGTTGAGTTTTCGGAATGGGGAACTCCAATTGTACCAGTGGTAAAGAAAAATGGAGAGATACGGCTATGTGTTGACTACAAAGTAACGGTGAATAACGCCATCAAGGATGATAGTTACCCAATACCCACAGTTGACGATATATTTGCAAAGATGAGTGGGGGCAAATACTTTATCACGCTGGACTTACACCAGGCTTATTTACATATGGAAGTCGATGAGAACACATCAATCCTGCAAGCAATAAATACACATAAGGGGACATACAAGGTCAATAGATTAATGTTTGGTATTAAAGCAGCCCCAAAGATATGGCAGAGATCCATGGACTCAATTTTGCAAAATATCGATGGGGTGTCATGCTTTTTCGACGACATTAAGGTGCAAGGGAGTTCTTACGAAGAGCTAATAGAGCGTTTTAGAACTGTCCTACAGAGATTGCGAGAACATGGGCTACATTTAAACAAAAGTAAATGTCAGTTTCTTTTAGATTACATCACGTATTTGGGTCTTCATATTGATAAATTCGGTATTAAACCAATGAATGACAAAGTTCAAAGTATCCGGAATTGCGCAAGACCAACCAACATATCTGAAATTAGAACGTTTTTAGGGTTAGTAAATTATTATCACAAATTCCTACCACAACTGGCTAGTCGGTTACAACCGATTTACAAATTGTTACAAAAAGACGTGAAATTTGTCTGGTCCTCTGAATGCGAGAGGGTATTTAATGAAATTAAAGAGGAAATCTCGGGTCCAAAGGTATTAGTACCGTTTGATGAAAAACTGCCGTTAATTTTGGCTACAGATGCTTCTCCAAATGGATTAGGAGCCGTGATTTCGCATATTACTCCAGATAATGTTGAGAGGCCAATCGCATTTGCTTCACGCTCATTAACAAAAGCAGAAAGAAACTATTCGCAGATTGACAAAGAAGCGACTGCAATATTTTGGGGATTGAAGAAGTTTTTCCAATACTGTTACGGCCGTCGTATTACACTGGTAACAGACCATAAACCCTTGACCAGGATTTTTCATCCAAATAAGGATCTACCCGCAATGTCAGCTGTCCGGTTACTACACTACGCCAATTTCCTGTCTGGTTTTGACTACGAGATACAGTACCGACCCACCAAAGAACACAAAAATGCTGATTTCCTCTCAAGATTTCCAGTATCTAAGCCAAATAATTTATTCTCGGAAGATCAGACGACTACTTTCCAAATTAACCAATTAGCTACTCTCCCTGCAACGCAAAAAGAAATTCGAAAAGAAGTATTTAGAGACGAAGAGTGCAGACAATATTTTAATGCATTACAAATGGGGGAAACATTACCACACGTCGAGAACCATGGCGAATTTTCACTTGAAAATGGTTGTATATTTAAAGGAATACGAGTAATGATACCGAAATCTCTCCGAAACAGAATCCTAGATGAGCTTCATGTAGGACATTCAGGTATTGTCCGAATGAAAGCTTTGGCGCGAAGCTACGTATGGTGGAGAGGAATCGATAAAGACATCGAAGCGGTTGCCAAAGGCTGTAATGAATGCTGTAAGTACAAAAACAACCCATCAAAAGAGAGACCTCATCCTTGGGAGTACCCAACGGGTCCTTGGCAGAGAATTCATGTAGACTATGCCGGACCGTTTATGAATACCCACATACTAATTGTTGTCGATGCGTATTCCAAATGGGTGGAAGCCATACCAACACAATCGATAACCTCCACGAAAACTATTGGAATACTTCAAGAAATTTTTTCAAAGATTTGGTCTCCCACTTGTTCTAGTTTCGGACAATGGAACAAATTTTACATCACAAGAATTTCGTGAATTTATTAAATCTAATGGAATTTGTCATAAATTCTGTGCTCCGTATCACCCTGCCTCAAATGGCCAGGCGGAACGTTATGTGGCAACTATCAAAGCCAGTTTAAGATCCATGTTTAATGAAAATGGTGATTTGAATGCTAAGCTATGCAGATTCTTAATGCTGTACAGAAAAATACCTAACGCTACAACAGCTGAACCAGCTGAACTTATGCTTAAGAGAACCATTCGAACCAAAATTGATCTGGTGAAAGCTGACGTTTCATCCCGAATTATCACTAAGCAAGACTTTATTAAGGAACCAAGGCAGTTCTCGAATGGTGATTTAGTACAGATACGTTTTTATAACAACAAAACATGCAAATGGAAATTTGGAAAAGTATTGCGGATGGTTGGTAACCGGATGTATGAAGTATTAGTTGACAACGAAAAACACATTCGCCACATTGATCAAATGAGAAGTACAAGCTGCAATCCAGTAAATACTAAGATAGCTTATGTCAATGATCCTGCAAATAATACATCTGCGAGAACCGGCAATGACGAAAAAATTAGGGAACTCGACAATGGACGTAACACAGACTCGAAGAACTCACAGACCTTACAAGAACCAAAGGCCGTCAATTCGCCCACATCACCACACCAACTACAACCTCCTGAACAATGCCAGAAGCAATCCTGTTTGCCGTCAACAGTTAACGATCATGTCGAACCACCGCCACGCACAGAAAAGTCCGTTGTCTCAAGTACATCCACAGGAAAGCAAAGTAATTTTACCAACCAACAACCTCCAATTATTCTTAGAAGATCAGAAAGAACTAGGAAGACACCATCTCGTCTCGATTTATAAGGAGGGAAAAGTTATTATATATTTAAACTGCTAAAATGTTAGCATTATTGCTGGCAGCTGAGTAGTCTGGCAGCATAAAATGTCAATCATCTGGTAACCTGATTTCCTGATTCGGTGTGTGTTTGACGCCATTGAATGAAGCACATATCAAAAGTCGTGAATTGAATTTTATAATATATATTAAAAGAATTAAATAAATCAAATGAAATAATTCAATAATTGAGAGTTCTATTATTTACTACACTGAGGACCATACACAACAGGCTGCTACCCGCACACTGCATTATCTATTTACAGGGTGCACACCACAATTAAACACAGAAAATAATTATAAACGTAGATTTATATTGGAAATGTTGCACATAATCAATACACCAACCACAAAAAGAATTAATTTTACGGCAGATACAGCAAATGTAGCTCAAAATTAGAGACAGCTAGTTAATAAGAGATAGATAGGCATAGATTTTTTTTTTAAATGTTTTGTTACTGTTCAAATATGTTATAGTTTATTTCAATTTGTTTTTTAAACTTTTTGAATTTTGTTGAAAAATATGTGTATATGTTTATAATTTATTTAAATTTGTTTAAGACATATTGAATTTTGTTGCTATTTAGGTATATATTTTTATACGTACATATATATATATATATATATATATATATATATATATATATATATATATATGTTATGTATGTTTATAGACTACTGTAGTGCCATCACAGTCTACTATTGTTTGTTGCAGCGGTGGCACTAAGTCTCCATCGAATACATAGAAGACAAAGCATAATAAAGAATAAATGTGCGAGCGATCGCCATTAAGAGTTTGAACTTACAAGTGATTGGTTTCAATTTATTTACCGCGTCGGCGTACGCGCTATATGGCGACCGTGACTATATATTTTTTTACCCTTGTCGCGCCAACTATTTTGTTCTCTGCAAGTAATATTAATATATTGGTGATTTTTATCAAGAACTAGAAAAGTAAATAGCCTTTGGAAATGAATGAAAGGATATTATGGAGTGAATTATTAGTTTTCAAGAGCTGAAAAACTATTTGAAAAAGTGACAAGTGTAAAGGAAATGAATAAAATAAAATTTATATACATACATATATGTATATGAAATTATGTCTGAACTTGTACTGTGTAAAATTTAGTATACCGTGTTAGCAAATACAATTTGCTAAAAATGTATAAAATGACTTAAAATAAAACATCAAAGCAAACAAAAGATGTAAAAACTTTCTTATAAAGTGCTAAAATATATAAAATGACTTAAAATAAAACATCAAAACAAATAAAAGATGTAAAACATTTCTTATAAAATGTATTGCAATAAATAAATGTTGAAATAAGATTATTTTCAAAATAAAAAAACTTAAAAAGAACGTTTAATATAAAAAAACTAAGCAAACAGTGGCTCCAGTAAAACATCTATTAACCAAAAAAAAAAACTTATAATATTGGCTAGTGGTTCACCAAGTAATGAACGTAACAATCGACCACATTTAAGTAGATGGACTACAAAAAGTGAAATTAAATATAACAGTGAAGTGTGCTTGAAAAAAGAGAAAAGAGCTAAAAAGATAAACTGCAGTGGTCAATTTAAAAAAAAAAATTTTTAAAAATAATATAGGTACAGTTGTACAAATTCGCTTTTAAAAAAGAGGTATAATAAAAAAAAATCAATGAGTGTTCGAACTCACGGGCGATGTGTTAAAACCTTTTTGTTTATTTATTTTATATTAAACCCACAAAAAACAAAGAGAATGCAAAGCAACAGACAAATGTACATACATACATTGTTATGTTTGTACATAAGCTACATACGTTGCTGTCTTGCTATCTCATTTTTATATATGTACGTATAACCACGTCACTATTCTCTTTGCTATGCATAAGACAAAACCGAAGATCAACATAAAATACTTTTTTAATATTACTCCAAATTAGTACTCCGAATTAAAACACTTAAATCTCCGCTCGTCGATATCGGATCGCCTTAATTTTTGGCCTAAACTCTTCGTCGAAACCCGCACTAGCGTTTTAATCCAAAAATTAATAAAATCGGCAATGAATTTCCGGAGAAAATCGCGTGGGAAAATTATATGAAAATCGCCCAATAATCACTTTCAATACCGACTGCCAAGCAACGAACAAACAAACTCTTACACTTACACTTGCGTATGTATTGAAACTGATAGTTTACTGCCCTAGAGGCGCGCGTATAGATGTTAACACATCAATAATGTTCAACGAATTACGCAAATGCCGTTACATTTTATAACGGAACAAAAACGTTAGTAACCAAGTGGAATGTTGAGAAAAGAAAATTTTATTTTAACGAAACTAGTACAGTTTTGCATACATACCTTTATGGCAACCTATATGAAAAACGATAAACTGAAAGAAACAACAATAAACGAAAACAATAATTCTACATCAAGAAACACACAAATGTTATAACGAATAAATAAAAAAGTCGTTGCTAAGATCATCGGGAGTGATGGAAGAAACAACGAACGAACGAGGTGAAGGCAAGATAAACAACAGCGAAGCAGACGAACAGCAGCAGTAGCAATAACAAACAACAGCAAAGCAGACGAACAGCAATAGTAGCAATAAGAAACAACAGCAAAGCAGACGAACAGCAATAGCAAATGGTAAGAGAAAAACAACCCAACATACAAAAAAGACATCACAACAAAATCAACATAATACACAAATACATCAGCAACCACAGCAATTACACATTCAATAGAAGGAAGAGAACAAAAACGAGACAATTATTTCACATACATCTTATTAAGCACATAAAATATACTTACTAATTATTTTACGACTTTTTCTTACTTATGTACACATATGTATAATTGTCACATATACTTATTAATTACATTAAATAATTAAATTCTCATCAACATTGTTAAACTTATAAAATTCAAATTACTTTAGTAAAATAATATTAAAGTATTATACTTATATGTAGGTATTACTACATGTAAAATCAAAACAAAAAGCTAATAATTGTATAAAATTTGTTAAAAGGTACTAAATGAAAGCACGAAAATAAGAAAGAAAAATCATAAAATAAAATACAATCGAAAAATCTTTGACATATACGCATATGTATATACTCCAGTGAATATTTTTGAACTCTTGTTTTTCCGCAGCTACTCATGAAGTCAATAACAGAAAAAGCTACCATACATAAATACAATAATACATGCAAGTTAAGATACTAGATCTTTCATTAATAAAAAAAATTTATTTGTTTTCAAGATACTTCTGTATTTTGAAATATTCTTTATTAATATATGTTCTATGAGTTTGCTTATGAACTCTTCTTAGTTTAGTTTTCTTATGAACTAACAATTGGTTTTACTTACACACTGCACTTTGCTGAGTTTATTACGAACTCGTGAGCTAATTTTAGTTCTCAGGCTAAATCTTAACTAACTTACAATTTTCAAATATGTTTCTTATATACAAAAATAAATGTCTTTGTTTCTTTGTTTCTTACATTTAAACATATCTTTGTTTTTCTAGTTAACAAAACATATCTTTGTTTTTTAGGCAACTTCTTTGTTAGTTACACAAAATTGAACATGTTTTATTTCTTATCTTATGGTTTTTGTGTTTACATATACATATGTTGTTTATGACCAAGGGACTGTCCCAAAATGTATTCTTTTGTTTACAGTATTTTCGTTTACAATAATAAATATATCTTATTTATGATTTGTTTCTTATCTTTATGGTTAAAGGTTATTTTTCGATATCAAAGTATACCTGTGCTAGGGCTAACCTTAACTTGCATACATATGTGCACACATGAAGATTTCTTTTGCATTTCGGGAATTACACCTGTGTTCAGATATATATGTATTTCTCACAGTTTTTATTAAAATTATATCGCGATTACTACCATGTTCTTCCGTGTACAAGAGATTAAGAAATTTGCTAAAAATCTTAAAGCAATATTCAATTTTGAATTAAATACTAAATTTGAAATTTTTTTATATTATGAAATCGCGTTTCGACTTTATATTCAAATTTCGTCGCTTCTCTACATATCTTGCTAAACCAAATAATAATAACTTTTTATATACTTTTTCTACAATAAATTAAATTGAATTCATAATAACTTTAAAATGTTTTCGCTTTACTTTGGCTTTAATTCAAGTTGCTGCTACCTATAAACTTTTTTTATTCTTTTGCAGAACCACATTTAGGTTGAGTTTTTAATATCATGGCAATGTCATATTTTTGCAAACACATGAAATAATTGGAAACAAAAGTGCATCATAATATTGTTTAACACATTTCGATTACACAATCAAGAGTGTTGTTCGAAGAATTAAATGTTGTAGAAATTTAAACAGAAAACAAAAAACAACATGATATTTTATGACGATTACCAATTAATAAGTTTAATATCCAAATTTAAAAATTTTATCATAGTAAAAAACTACAAAAATATAGAAAAAAGTTTAATGTCATGATTTATTAATTGTCAGGTTGTTTATTGTAGACGCTATATTTCATTGATTTTTTTTTTCGTACGCGTTTGATTTTATATTGGTTCTAGTTTGTTTGCTCGGATGCCTGGATCGAAGGGAAAAGAACTTACAGGGTCGGAAATAGTGCTACAGTTACAAGAGGATAAGAATTTGTTCGACAAGTCTTAACAAATCGAATTTACCCGGCAGGGCGACACAGAGCAAGCACTTGGATTTGATGGTAATTCACCACAATCATATTGTGACGACTTTCAGGAATTTAGGACACATATTAGCAAAGGGCGAAAGTAAACAGGTCGGGTGTTAGGGCAAAATTAGAGTATATTTTTTCAAGGCTGAACATTGAGGTTAAAATCCCTACTGAATTGAACGAATCTTTTGAATTTAAACTGGAAGAGGAGAGAAGAGGAATAACAGCTTTCTTGGGATAGTAACGCAACGCTAGATAACACTTGTATACCCACAATGGCAGACCAATTGAAATTCATAGAGTTAGCATGCAAAATATTGCCAGATTTTGATGGCAAGGTGGAAAATTTGCAACGATTCGTTGACGCTTTGACATTGCTGAACTTGTTAAAAGCTACGCATGAGGCGATAGCCATCCAGTTAATGAAAACGAAATTTTTAGGTACAGCAAGGAATTATATAACTACGGAAAATAATATTGAAAATGTTATAGCTAAGCTTCGTTCGTCAATAAAAGGTGAGAGTGCAGAGTCAATCACTTGCAAAATTTTGATTACAAAACACTTGAACAAAAGTACAACGGATTACACAAAGGAAATGGAACAGTTGGCAAAGGCACTGAACAACGCATATCTGGCAGACGGTTTAGGGCCAGAGACGGCGAATAAGTACTCGACCCAAATTGCGGTGCAATCTATGGCAAAGAATGCTAACAACGAAAAGGTTAAACTGGTCATGGGGGTAGGAAGATTTGATAATATTTCGGAGGCAACAGCCAAATTTATTAGCGAAGCGAACGATAGCACAAGTAGCCAACAAATTTTTCACGTCAGTACGCAAAATAACGCAAACAATAGATATCGAGGCACGAATTATAATAGGTTCAGAGGTAGAAACCGAAATAGTTTCAATAATAATGGCAGCAGCTGTAACAACAATTCACTTCACGCTCGGAATTACCAAGGCCCTAGCAGTAATACTGAGAATTTCCGCAACAGTAATTATAGTAACCGTCGGTCACAGCCTAATAATTTCAGACCTAGTAATAGAAATGTACGCGTTATAGAACAGGATTCGGGAAACCAATAGGACCCCCACAGGGGAGGGGGCCCGAAATTCACGAACACATTTTAGAAATACAAATAGCACTAAGCGTTTTACCCCTGAATATGAGATAATTTACAGTTTGAATTTGAATTTTTGTAGTTATATTAAACTAAATTTATCGGGCATTTCAAAAAGCACTTTCCTTCTGGACACTGGTTCTGATATTTCTTTAGTTAAAGTAGAGCAAGTACGAAACAGGACAGAGATAAATAGAACTCAGATCGTTTCTATAAAAAGCGTTGGTGAAGGAGTTTTTAGTAGCATTGGTTCTATCTTTTGCAATATTTTTATTAATGGCAATGTAATTGGTCACAGATTATTCGTGGTTGACAATAACTTCCCTATTCCGTGTGATGGTATCATAGGTCTCGACTTTTTAAAATCTAAGAATTGTATTTCAATTATGGCGATGAAAATAGCGTTTTAATAATCCGTACTAGGGAATTGCCTTATGATGTCCAAATGCCAATCATTGATTTGCAAACAGCTAATGAATTTACTGTGCCTTCACGTTGCGAAACTTTTCGGAAAATTTATGGTCTAGACCACAACCAATCCTATGTCATACCCAATCAAAAGCTAGAAAATGGCATTTTCATACCAAATTGTGTAATTTCACGATCTAATCCGTACATAAAAATCCTAAATACCGCTAACAATAACACAACGATTAAAAATTAACAAATTCGTTTTGAAAATTTAACCAATTACAACAATACAGCAGTCCGATGGATATAGAAATGATGCAGTAATTCACAAGTTAGAAAATAATTTTCCTAAATTTGTTTCCGCCAAGCTAGTTAAACTTTGTAAAGAATATACAGACATTTTTGCATTAGAACATGAAAAAATCACAGCCAATAATTTTAATAAGCAAATACTTCACGTCAAATACCCGACACCGACATACATCAAGAACTACCGTATTCCGCAAACTCAAAAAGAGGAAATTGATAAGCAAATCAATAAATTACTAAAAGATGAAATCATTGAACCTTCGTTATCCGAATATAACAGCCCACTTCTTCTCGTTCCGAAAAAATCACTTCCTGGAAATAATAGTAAAAAATGGCGGTTAGTTTTCGATTTTCGCCAAGTGAACAAGAGATTAGCAGCCGATAAATATCCATTGCCAAGGATAGATGATATCCTTGACCAACTTGGGCGGGGAAATATTTTTCATGTTTAGACCTCATGTCAGGATTTCATCAGATTGAACTGGATGAGGAATCCAGAGATTTAACATCATTTTCCACACAGCAAGGCTCATTTCGTTTTAAGCGTCTCCCGTATGGCTTAAAAGTCGCACCAAACTCATTCCAAAGAATGATGTCGTTAGCTTTTTCCGGTCTTAAGCCAGGCCAAGCATTTTTGTATATTGACGATTTAATTGTTATAGGCTGTTCTGAGAAGCACATGATCAATAACTTGCGTGATGTTTTCGATACGTGCAGAAAATACAACTTGAAACTTCACCCTCAAAAGTGTAATTTTTTCTGCGCTGAAGTCGTTTTTCTCGGGCATAGGTGTACCAATCAAGGTATTCTCCCCGACGAATATAAATTTAAGATTATTCAAAATTTTCCAACACCAAAAAATCCTGAAGAAGCCAAACGTTTTATTGCATTTTGCAACTATTATAGAAAATTCGTTCCTAACTTCGCGAAATATGCATTGCAATAACAAAACTTACTCGTAAAAACGTCGAATTCATTTGGTCAAAGGAGTGTGAGAAATCATTTCAATATTTAAAAAATGCGTTACTTAAACCGAAGGTACTGAAATATCCTGATTTTGACAAACTTTTTTACATAACAAATTGCTTGTGGTGCTGTATTAAGTCAAGAATATGAGGGAAAACAAATGTCTATCGCTTTTGATTCACGTTCGTTTACAAAAGGAGAATCGCATAAATCTACAATTGAACAAGAGTTGACAGCAATTCATTGGGCGATTAATCAGTTTAGGCCTTATGTTTACGGTAGAAAATTCGTTATCCGCAGCGACCATAAACCACTTTCGTATCTTTTTTCACTTAAAACCCCATCGTCTAAATTAACGCGCATGAGACTAGACATAGAAGAGTATGATTTTGAAGTTCAGCATATCAAAGGCTCTGATAATTGCGGTGCAGATGCACTATCAAGAATTGATATAGGCTCCATCAAAACTATAAATGAGGCAAACGTGTGCATAGTAACAACAAGAGGTCAAGCAAAAAGGCAAAATTCAAAACAAGCAAATAACAAAGTTACTGACAACGAAGATTTAAATATCATATATAAACCAAAAGTGTATGAAATAACAAATTTTAGAGAAGCAAGAAGAATTCCATTACTTAAATTTGAATTAAACAGAACACATCCGAGAGCAATTTTGAGAAAGGGCAATATTACGTTAAATAAATTTGAAATCGACGACTACATTTTAAATGACAGAATAGTTCAAGGCTGGAAAGTGAGGCCAAAAATTCAAAAGTCCGAAAAGTTCAAATATCGCTAAACGACGACTTGTTCAGTAATTTGTCGGTCGAAGAATTCAAGGAGGAGTCAGAAAAGTATTTAGATATACTGACTATTATACTTACGCCCAGAATAAGGTATGTGAAGAATAAAATTGAAAAAGATAAATTATTAAATTTTGATCACAATGAACCCTTAACGGGAGGACACTCAGGCGTAACTAGAACGTTAAACAAACTTAGAAACTACTGCTAATGGAAGAATATGACAAAAGACGTCATCAAACATGTTAAATCTTGCTCTCTTTGCCAAAAGAATAAATCCATGCCAAAACACGTAAAACCATTGACAATAACTCATACGCCAAATAAAGCTTTTGATACGGTCATAATTGACACAATAGGACCATTTATAACGTCTAATCATGGTAACGAATATGCTGTTACAGTCATGTGCGATTAATCTAAATATTTGATTGCCATACCAGTTCCTTCGAAAGATGCTAAAGCAATTTTTGAGAATTTAATTTTAACATATGGTCCACCAAAGAAAATTTTAACGGATCAGGGTACGGAGTATAAAAATCAGCTAGTGCGTAACATGTGCGCATTACTTGGAATTAACCAAGAAACGTCTACCGCATACCATCATCAAACACTGGGGACTGTGGAAAGATCACATATAACGTTTAATGAATTTGTTAGAAGTTATTTATCAACGGATAAAGTCGAATGGGATGACTGGTTGAAATAGTTTACGTATTGTTTCAATACCACTCCGTCTAGTGTTCATGGATATTGTTCATTCGAATTAGTTTATGGCAAATTGCCAACAGCACTTTAATTTTTGGAGCCAAACGTGATAGAACCTATATACAATATAGATGCGTATGAAAAAGAAATTAAATTTAGACTTCAAACTGCACAAACTAGAGCAAAAACATTGATTGAGGAAGCCAAATTAAAGCAAAAGAGTTATTATGATGAAAATGTGAGAAGTAGCATAATGAAAATTGATGATTTGGTCTTATTAGAAAATAATGCAGGGCATAAATTAGAATCCCTATACACGGGTCCGTTTAAAATCACTGACATTGATGAATATGGTAACTGTATTTTAAAAATTTCAGAAAATAAATATCAAAAAGTACATAAAAACAGATTAAAGATATGTAATGATTAACAGTATTAATTGACTACAATCCTTAATTCATGAGTCTCAAATATAATTCGTCAATCTTTTTTTTTTCCCATTTACAAATACTTACGCACAAACTATATTTCAAAATCATTATACAACCCAAAAAGAAAAACATTTACATAAATATAAACATAACGATCTTTATTATAAAATTGGTGTTTTCTAAACTCAAAAACAAGAATTTTCGATAAATATTTACCTACATATTTAATAACTTTTTTTCTTTTTTACAAAACTTTCGAAAAAAACATACAAAAAAACAAGAAATTAAAAAAAAGAGAACATTTAAAAATTGTATTATTTAAACTATTAAACTAAAACTTTTTTGTCATTATAAACAAACAAATATCTATGTATATTCATATGTAATTAAGCAAATGAAAAAAAACCAAAATTTTCTTGTTCTTATTGAAAAAAATACATTTAAATAAGTTTATTAGTAATACATTTAAGTTAGTTTATTTGTAATTAATTTTACATTTAATTTAGTAATTTAGTTGCAATTTAAATATAATTTAAATTTAAAAACGGGGGAGGTGTAGTGCCATCACAGTCTACTACTGTTTGTTGCAGCGGTGGCACTAAGTCTCCACCGAATACATATAAGACAAAGCATAATAAAGAATAAATGTGCGAGCGTTCGCCATTAAGAGTTTGAACTTTCAAGTGATTGGTTTCAATTTATTTACCGCGTCGGCGTACGCGCTATACTACATAAATGAAATACTACGTTAATTGTCTTTGAGTTTTCTTCATAAACAGCCCTTTATTTTTGATTAGTTGATCTTAAATACTATTCCAAGAATCATTTTATCTATGTTTTTCCTTTGTTGTTATATTACACGTCAGTTCTTATCACTGAATGTGTCGTGTAGACACCTCTTTGTTCTATGATGATAGTTACAAATTTGTTATCATCATAGTTTGGTCTTGTGTTTGTTTGACCAAAGGTTATGTTTTCTTACTTGTTTATTGTTCCCACCATAACTTAACTTATTTGTTAATTATTAATATCAGTACTTATGTTTAAGGTATATTAGTAGTGTGTATGTCACTCATATGTATGTATACATTTACATGAATAAAGTAAAAAATTTTTAAATTTTTTTAAAAATATATATACATATATACAATTAAATATATTGTAATAATATGTTTTTTGATATTTATTTAAATTTGTTTGTAACTTCATGATTGTTGTTGAAAACTATGTTTTTTTTTAGGAGTAGGACCAGCACTCAGGGGATAACCCCTACATATGCAGTGCATTGCGCTGGAACTAGGAAAATGGATTTCGGGAAGGAGAATAAAGGGAGTAGTGTCTGTGGATATACGACTTGAACCCCCTCAAATTGTAAGTGGCGGGGAAGACATCTGCAGGTCGTTTGTTCCACATACGGACTGTTTGGCCAAAAAACGAATTTTCTCTGTAATGCGTAGTGCGATTCGTTGGAATATCGACCACAAACGCATGCGCTCTTGATGAAAAACGCGTTGAGCGTAAGAAAGAATGGGTTTCAGGAACAAGTTCCCTAATTTCATCAGATCACCTGACATTATAGTAACGATAGAACAACGATACGCACCCCACATTGCGACGATGCTCAAGAGAGCCAATAGAATTGGTACCCTACTGTCTCCGATGAGTTTCATCGCCCTCTCCTGTACGCGGTCGAGTAACTTCAAAACAGACTTTGAAGCACCGGCCCAAACATGAGAATTGTATTCCATCTTCGGTCGGATATAAGTGGTGTAAGTATTAAGAAGATCAGATGGGGTGAAGTATCTGTTGCACCGTCTTAAGAAGCCAAGGCACTTGAATGCTTCTTTTGCGACCTGAAAGACATGTTCCGTCCATCCGACATTACACTGCACTTTCATGCCCAGAACATCAAGAGCCCCTGACTCCATAATACTTACACCATCCATAGAAACAGTTGAAGCAGCATGGTCATACGTACGTCGATGCGTAAGCATACAACACTGGGTCTTACGGGCATTAAAATCGACCCTGTTCGCCTGACCCCATTCAGAAATCTTCGCGATGTCACTATCCAGAACGTCATTCATAAACTGCCTCCTCGTCTCGATTTCAGACGTTGACGGCCTGCAGTTAAATGATTAAGAATGCGAAAGGCTGGTATCATCTGCGAAAGAGTGAATAGGACAGGAAGTTTGTCAAAGTAGATCGTTAAGAAAAATTAGAAATAGAGTAGGAGAAAGAACGGAGCCCTGCGGTACCCCTGAGTTGACTCTGAACTCATCGGATAAGATCCTATCTATAACAACTCGTATATAGCGATCCCTGAGAAAGCTCGACATAAATCGAGAGAAGGTATCTCCGACACCAAATGCAATAAGTTTGGACAGGAGTGCTCCATGCCACACTCTATCGAATGCCTTAGAAATATCTAGAGCCACCACTTTACTTTCGCCAAAACGGTGTGTGGAACTATACCAGTTTTTATAAGTATATATGTATATGTGTTTTTGTTTATATATATATATATATATATATATATATATATATATATATATATATATATATATATATATATGTAGTATGCATGGTATATTAAAACAATATACTTTGACTGTGAGCTATTAAATTTAAAATAATTTTCTGACAATTTTAAGGATTCAGACATTCCCATAAAAATTAAGTTATCATATTATTTTAAGTTACCCGTTTTATTTCTTTTGATTTGAGTTGTTAAAATTTTTAATTGCATCGATGTCATAATTAACCATAATTAAAATCCGTTTGCCAATTAATTTATTATAAAAATCTTGTCGTGAATTTTGAATAAACATATATTTTGTTAAATTGTCTTATTGATCAATGTAACGGTTTCAATGTTTTTGGTTCAATGGAAATGCATAGAAACTGGGATTTTTCGTAGTTTTATATATTCTTTCCATTTTATATAGTTTTTATTAAATTATTTTAAAAAAATATTGCAAAATGTTTATGTTCAAAACATCAAAAGGAAATTTTTCTCTCCGTCAATATGCAAAAACGATTCACAATGAGATGTTGATAGGGAATTTCTGTCTATGTTGTACGTTCAGTGTGTTTAAATTGAAAATTAGGTAATACACTGATATATGTAAAAAGAGAGGGGATAAAACACATATATATATATATATATATATATATATATATATATATATATATATATATTAGGGTGCGCCTTATTTTTAAAAGTGAAAAAGTGAACCTTAACTCCCCCTCTCTATAGCCAAAAAATACGTTGTAAAAAATTTCAATAAGATTGAAATAGGAGAAGGCGTGCCGCATCCGCCCACAAAATGATAATATTATCAAAATAAATTTCAAAATACAATATTACCACATCAATTATTTAAATATAAGTTCGAGTAGAAATTTTAAATATTCTTGGAAATTATGTAATGAATCTATTCCTTCTGAATCTGAGTTCTATAACGAATAGTGTTCAAACACTGTTATTTTAAGTTATTCCATTTTTTCTGCAAACAGACCGATTTTGATAGTTTATATGAAATTAATTCTTTTTTATAATAAAAAATAACTTTCATAAGCCTCTGTTGTGTTTAATTTATTGTGATTTTTCAATAAAATAATATTATTTAGCTAATTACATTTCCTCAAAGGAATAAGTATATTTAAAAAAAAAATTATTTTTATGAAATAATATTTTTAACTAATTTTTACTAAGCAAATTTCGAAACAATTTATTCACTTAATAAAATTGATTTGCTTGCAGTAGGATATTGTTTCCTATAATCAGCTACAATTTGCATTATAAATTGTTTTTCTTCTTCATCATGTGATAAAACTTGATTAAATTCTTCCATAAGCTTCACAGCCCTTTCTGCAGTATCGTTAACAACCCTTAATTTACTTACAAAAGCCAAGCCAATATTATACGACTGATCATTTTGCCATTCTTCAGGATCTTTCTGTAAGAAATCTGTTGAAATTAAATACCTTTGGAGAAAATTTAAGGTCTTTTGCGAAATAAAATTCTCGATATTTTTGTTCATAAACTGATCTATTTGATGGGGAAGAATTGTTACTTTCTTTTTATCATCTTCATCAGGCTGATTTAAAGCTGCAACCATAAGTCGTTTTGAGTCGTTTGAAATTTGTTCATCAAAAAAAGAAAGCGCTACTAATTCTGGCGAAATGTACCACAAATGGCTGCAGAACTTTCTTGTTAGCTCACGACTTAAATTTTCATCAACATCATTGTAAAGATATAAACTTTTTAATAATGTCAAATCTTGGTTGGGTGCTTCTGTTGCAATCGGCGCTTTTATCCAAACTTTTAAATATATTTTTATAATGAAAATACATACATCTCGAATGGCATTAACCTCATATTCAGACGAAAATATTTGGTCTCGAAAAAAATACATTTTTAAGCAATATATTGATTTAGACATCCAACGTGCATGGTGGAACGCTCCGGGCTTTCGAAATGTAAAATTTGGAAGCTTCCCTCCTAGGAAAACTATTGCCAACTGAAGGAGTTCTTTATTATCTTCCCATGGTTGCATTTTGCTTAAAGTAATTAAAATAAACTCACATAATTCCGTTGTATCCCCGATTACATTTTCCACATATTTGTCTTGAACACCAGCTTTAAAATTACTTTTATCTAGTTTACTCCAGTCATCCCTGAATCTTTGAAATATTTTGACAGTGGGACCAGAAGATCTTAACATTTTTGCTTCAAATACGCTCCGCAAAAGTATTTCAAATATGTGATGACGACATGGGTAATACAGAAGATCTTTGTTGAGTGTTTGTTCCAAAAGCACACACGCACCTTGAATTCTTCCTGTATTTGTTGCGGTTGTATCGAAGCTCAGAGCTTCAACTTTTTCATCGAGCTGCCATTGTTTAAGTAAATCAAAGCCGGCCGCTGCTTGCTGTTTTCCCGTGCCTGAACTTATCGCCGGAATCCCGAGTAACTGCTCAGTTCCATCAAAAGATATAATTACAGGAAGACGATCGACTCGTTCCCTGCACATTAGTGATGGCAAAATTTTACCATCCCAATGAACAGTTACTGCTGTTATATGTTTCTCTTGAAACCTTTCACGAATTTTCTTGCCTGCGTCAAAACGAAACTTAGTACGTGACCGGCGGATTGAAGTGGCATTTATTACTAAATCATTTACGTCATGGTTCAAAGCTTGAGCAGTTGCTATTAGAATTCGAACGGCATCGCGATCACTAACTTTACACTTATCTAAAACAGAAACGAGCTTTGGTGTTATAAAATTTTGTCGACCTCTTTTTTTTCTTGAAGTACTGGCACCTATCTCATACATTGGGTCTGGAATTTTTTCAATCTCGTAATTGTCAATAGCCTCTTCGTCACTTGACTGTGATTCAAAGTTGTCATATTCGCCTACATTTTTTAAAAATAAATTAGTACAAAGAACACTTTAACTTAAAAATTTAACTTGCAATACGACCGTATGTTTGTCTTGAAAACATTCTTTATTCTTCTCTCGAATCGATTTGGCTTTCTCTTTTTTTGCCAATTTGCAGTCACTACCTATCATTGCTCCAGGTCTTCCTCTTTTTCTTTGATTTATTAAAAAAATCTTATCTTCCGCTATAGAGATCATATCCAATGCATTAGAATGTGCAACGTCAAACAAATCGTCAAATTTATCAACAAAATCCTTCTCACGTTTCTCCTGTACTAATGTTTGGCGTTTCGAGCTTTTCTGTAAATTTCTCCATTCTAAATATAAACTTTCTACTTTTAAAACACATTTATCAGTAGATCTTATTGGGATTCGTGCTTTGTTCCATAAAACTTCTACTTCTTTTACTACAAGAGAAGCACTTGCACGAAGTTCTAGCTTTACCTTCCTCATGTTATAAAACAATACACGCAAGACTTGAGCATTAGAAGGCAGCTTGGCACCTTTGGCTTTCATCATAGCCGAGAAGGTACACTTGTTCTTTTGCTCTTGTGTTCATTTTCTTTATTTTTTCTTTAATTTTACAAACTTACAGACTTATTGGTTTTAGGTTTTTATTTGTTTATTAACAATTTTACTTTTTAACTTTCTAACAGCGGTACTATTTCTCAAGTGAAAAAATGTATTTAATCAAAGAACACTTTAATGGGGGGACTCACCGTTTTGTTTAAAATTTGTGGCGAGATTACACAACTATTCATTATTAAAGTTCTAGAGCTACCAGATTTATATATGCATTTTTATCCCTTGTCTTACCTTACAAACCAAAAAACTTTACTTATTTTGATAATAACTGTTAAAATCCATATATGGCTGAGCATGTGAATGAAAAAAATTTCAAAACTTTAAAAACCGCAGTCTTATTATAATTTTTAGAACATTTTTATACACAGAACAATTCAATTTACTATAATTCACCTAAAAATTGTCAGAATATTCCGTAAGCCAACCCTCAAATCAGCATTTGTAGTTCTTCTATATGAATTAAAAAAAAAATTACAACTTGTGGGCGGTTGCGGCACGCCTTCTCCTGTTGCAATCTAACTATAACTTTCCACAAAGTATCTTTTTGGTATAGAGAACATTTCTGGGGGAAGTTACAATCCAAATTTTGAAAAAAAATTTGGGCCATACATATAAGGCGCACCCTAATATATATATATGTATTACAGATTTTATATAAAAATTTCCAAATAAAGAAAATTATTTTTTATGATGTGGCAACGTCATATTCAATATGATGTAGAAAAATAAACTTCAAAAATCCTTATAAAAATTTAATAAAAGCAAGTGGGAATACCTTTTTTATCTTGGACCAGCACTCAGGGGATGACCCCTATATATGCAATGCATTGCGCAGGAACTGAAAACGAGGGGATAGTATCGAGGGGACAGATTAGGAAAGATGAGAAGATAGACAGTTGTTTTTTAAATTTCGAGTCTGCCATATTCAGGGAAATTTGTGAATTATATGCGATAAAAAAAACCAGAACGACGCAGCTGTCTGATGGCATGGTAGAGAGTTTCAATCGCACCTTAGAAGAGTAGCTGCGAAAAGTGGTTGCTTATCAGAAGGATTGTAACGAGCACATTCCCAAAAGTTTGATGGCGTATAGGTCAGCAGTACATGACTCAACATCAAGAACGCCAGCTAAGACTGTTTTCGGGACGGAATTAAAACTGGCTGGTGATTTGAAATTTGGTGTTGAGCCAACTGTAGAAGAAGGAGCCATTACGTCTCAAGAGCAGGAAGACAAACGAACTACATGAGTTCGTGCGTAACAGAATCAAGATGGTCATTAACAAGATGAAGGCTAGATATCACCGCGCTGCAAATGGAAGGTCAATTGATTCTACTTTATAACCCACAACGGAAGAAAGGATTGTCCCCAAAATTACAGACTCACTGGGATGGACTGTAGAAAGTGATAAAGATTGTACACATCGAACGATTGGCTCACTATGGAACAGGCTTAAGTAGGCGGCAGTGTTGCAAAGTTTAAAAATAGATTCAAATATAACGACAATGTGGCTATATGTACTTGACATTTAATTGTCAAAATAGTACAACCTTGGTCAACACAATATAAATAATATTCAAATGAACGGAAATGGAATATTGCGAATACATCGACGATAACATACAAGATCATTCGAGACTGTATAATAATAAGTGTAGATAACAATAACGATAAACCTAGCAACATCAATGCTATGAGATGATGATGTTATTCTTAATGATCTTGTACGCAAGTATCCCCTGTTAATAAAAGCTAAGCATGTATGCAAATATACAACGCTGCATACACACATAGCACAAGAAGAAGCAAAAGTACAAAGCACACAGAACACTCATACCACACATAGTTACAATAAGCAAAACACACAAGACAGCATTCCCAGCCAGCATTTGGATGATTGAATTTTCAGCAGTCATCTAACTGGCTCATTTTTGACTACTTTCGGTGATTGAAAACTAAGTTTTCATGTATTTAAACAAAAGAAACAGTCAAATATGACTATTCTTTATGATTGAAAACTGAAGATATTTTTTTAATCATTTTCTGAGTCATTATTGATTACACTAGATGACCAAAAAATGATAATAACAAAAATGTATGCTTGGTTAAAAAAAATAAATAAATATAAATCATTTTTTACTCATTATATGTTTAAAATATGATCTACGTGCAGGTGCTATCATTTTTTGGTAATTATATGATTGAAAACTGATGTTTGTGTTTTATTAAAACAGTTATACCGGGACTTTTATATCAAGTTGAAAATTTGAGAAGTTGAAATAAAATTTATATTCATTTAGTTTTGTGATTCATAGTGAGAAGTTGTGGTCTAAAATTTGAGACATTTCTAAAAAAGGTATTAATAAAAACAAAAAAAAAACAATTTAAATATATTGAAGAAATGTCAGCCAAAAAAATAAGGCGCGTAGCTGTAAAAGAAGCTAAAAAAATTATGCCAAGCAATCCTGAAGTTCAACAAGATATGGAAGAGCAGATTGAAACGTTTCCAGGAAATACTAATAGTTTTGAGGCATTATTTAACAGTGATAGATGTGAAAATGAATCATCATATTCCAACAGTGATAGTGAGGAAGAATATCCTAACATATGTGACGAATTGGCTAAGTGGACAAGTGACTTTTCGATAACTTTTGCAGCATTAAATGCACTGCTATTCATATTAAATAAATGTAAAATTAAAGTTCCCAAAGATGGTAGAACCATTTTAAAAACGCCGACTGAAGTTGTTAAAAGAAATGTTGGCGACGGTGTTTATGTCCATTATGGAATTAAATCTGCTTTGACAGATTACTTGGTAGTAAATCAACATAATTTACCCAGCATAACTTTAGATTTCGGAATTGATGGTCTTCCACTTTTTAAAAGCAGCTCAAAGCAGGTATGGCCAATACTTGGCAGTATAATAAATACCAATTATGTCTTTCTTGTTGGGGTCTATGAAGGCACCTCAAAGCCATGCTGTTCAAATAAGTTTCTTGCTGAATTCATATCCGAATTAAATACTATTAAAATAGAGGGTTTAGTTTTTGATGATAAATATTTTAATATACTTGTGCGATGTTTTGGTATGGATGCACCTGCTCGTTCTTTTATACTAGGTATAAAAGGGCACAGTGGATATTTTTCTTGTGTTCGGTGCACAGTAAAGGGTCGAATGGTCAAAAATCGGCTTACTTTTCCTCCATCTAATGATGCAGAACTGAGAAGCAATGAGTCTTTCAGAAATCGCTTGCAACCAGAACATCATAATAAGCAAACACCGACACCATTGGAGTTGCTTGATATCAATATGATATCGCAGTGTTCGCTAGATTATATGCACATAGTTTGTTTAGGTGTGACGCGTACTCTTCTGAAAGCATGGATTTACAAAAAGGGTGAAATTTTTTCTTTAGTTTCATTTAAAATCGATTCACTTTCAAAGCAGTTGGTTTTTAATGCTAAAAATATTCCAAAGGAATTTAATAGAAAGCCTAGTAGCTTAAAAGAATTAGACAGATGGAAGGCCACAGAATTGCGCCAATTTTTATTATACACGGGTCCTTTTATACTGAAAAATATTTTAAGTCCAGAAAGATACTATCATTTTCTGAAACTCTCCTTGGCTTTAAGAATACTTCTGGATGAAAAGGACAGCAAAAACAATAATTTGTGTGCTCAAAAACTATTGAGGTCGTTTGTCCAAGACATATCTGTTTTATACGACGACTGTTTCTTAACCTTCAATTTCCACTGCCTTCTACATATACACGAGGATGCTATGCTTTATGGTTCCTTGGAAGGACTAAGTGCTTTCAAATTTGAGAATTATCTCCAGAAAATAAAAAGAAAAGTAAAAAAAGCAGAAAGTGTAGCTTCTCAAATTTATAAACGGTAAGTGGAAAATAGTTATCTGTTGGAAAAATCCGAACAGTCAGTTACAGATAGGGAAATTAATCAACGGCAACATAGAAAATGTTAATTTTAATGGTTATTTTTTTTCGTTACGCAACCCAGATTGTTTTTGTTTAGTTTTAAAAAATATAGTAAAAATTACTCAAATAGAAAACAACAATAATGCTATTGTATTCCACGGAAGGGCAGTTAAAAATCTTGCGCCTTATTTTGTTGAACCCATTGCATCCAATGAATTTCATATATATTTGGTGGCTGACATTGAACTTGATAATGAAATAAAATTTACTAAAGATGATATAATAAAAAAAATTGTATGTTTAACTTGTGTAGAAGAAAATAGCTTTTATTTCACCCCACTTATAAGCAATGGCTCAGAATAATGATTATCTCAGCACTTCAGGAGAATTCTCTTATTCTTCCAACAACAATTTAACAACACGTAAGTACAAATAAAAGACAATATATTAAATTGTTTGTATGAATAATATTATTCTAACATTTATTATATTATTATTTATAATTTCATAATATTATTCATTGAGTATTAATAATCAATTTATATACATATATAATAGTACAAAATGTCTATGTTCCGCAAAACATTTCTTCATCCAATATACTTATTGAGCTGAGGGATGAAGTCAGATCCTTAAAAAGTTTGTTGGATACAAGCAATAAAAAGATAGATGTGTTAACAGAAGAAGTACAGCAAAACAGAAAGACAATTGGAAAATTAACAGAGGAAGTAATTGCTGTAAAATTAGAAAATAGAAAGCATCACAATTCAATAGCCTTTAAGAACAACCCGAAATTTGACAAACTGCCTTTTATGTTGAAGGATGATTTGAACGCTTTCAATAGTGAATTGGAGAAAGACAAAGAATTCTTGGATGATTTTGTAAGTATATTGAAACGATGTATTCCTTCCCATATTTTTATGTTACTTTTTCTTTTGATTGTTTTTTGTCATAGAAAAATTTTATTGGAAATATTGGTGGCGATGGACAGACGCAGTTCCTTAGAAGTTCCATAAGGAAAGTATTTTCTGATGAATTGGCTTCTCAATTCAGTTGGAAGGGAACCAACGAAAAACCAAGCGCTGAGAAGTTGTTTATTACAACCATAGTCATAAGTAAGATTTATATGAATTTAAATAACAATATGATTTTGTATTTAATATGTTTTGTTACAGATATTTGCCACCAGAAGTATAAAGCTGAAGCGAAAGAAATTAATGCAATTCTCCAACAACACTTTGTGCATGCTAAAGAGCGCCTGCAAAAACGTAAACGCCAATGTAAAAATTAGTTATAGTTTGTATACATTAAGTTTTTATTTTCTGTTTTGCTTTTTTAACTTAAATTCTATTTAACTTTTTTTTTTACTTAAATTTAATTAACTTTAATAAATGTAATTAAAATGGAATAGAAATAAATTAATATTACAAAAAAAAATTGATTTTAAAATTATTTCACATTCAATCATAAAATGAATTATAATTATAGTAATATCTGACTATAAAATTGGGGCGAAAATGATTTTAAATATAATCAAAATATGAATGTATATGATTTCAAATATGATCATAAAATGATTTCAAATATTACCACAAAACGATTGCCAAATTAAGTAAAAAGTTATATCAAATACTCGTAAAAACTGATTTAAAGCATAAATCATAAACTATTCTGTAGGAATAGTCATTGCAGGGTACCGTTTCCTCACGACTGGAGAGTAACTTACGACTAAATAATGAGCGCATATTCGATTGTTTTAATCATCTAAAAGAGTCATATGTTACTCATTTTTGTTTAAAATTTTCACGAAATGCTGGCTGGGTTGCCATATCAATATACAAACACAAGTATATAGCTACATGTTAAGTAAAGCACATCCAACAACAACCATGACAATTTTCACAAAGTTTTCGCAGCATTTGCGGTCCTATCTTGCCGATAACTCTTCGAATGTTGATTTCCAGGTGTTCCATTGTTTGTGGTTTATCGACGTACACAAATGACTTTACATAACCCCAAAGAAAATAATCCAATGGGGTTAAATCACACGATCCTGGGGGCCAATTAATTGTGCCATTTCGTGAAACTATTTTTTCGTCAAAAGTTTACTTAAGTAAATCAATTGTAGCGCCCGCTGTGTGGCATGTGGCTCCGTCCTGTTGGAACCACATATCAGCAAGATTAATAATGCCAGCTAATTGAGGTAGGAAAAAACTTCGAATCATGTTTCTATACCGTTCAGCATTGACAGTAACATTCTGACCATCATCGTTTTTGAATACATATTTTTGCCAGCCAATAAAGCGCACCTAACAGTAATTTTCTGTGGATGTAATGGTGTTTCGACAAAAGCTTGTGGATTCTCCTCACTCCAAATGCGACAATTCTGTTTATTTACGTACCCATTAAACCAAAAATGGGCTTAATCGGGAAATAAAATTTGGAATGGGAATCCAAAATCAATATCAAATTGTGCTTCAGCCCATTCGCCGAACTGGCGGCGCATACGATGGTCGTTTGGCTTTAATTCCTGCACAAATTGAATCCTGAAAGCTTTTATGCCAAGATCTTTGCCTAAAATCTTCCATAAAGTGGAAGGACACAACCCCAGTTTCAGAGAACGGCCACGAATTGGTTGATTAGTCATATTCAATGCTTTACTGTACAGCGGCTATAGATTCTTCAGTGCGCACTGTTCGTCGTCGATCTATTGTTCTTCGAATTAGCAGCTCTGAAGGACGATTATGTACGCCATAAAATGGACGAAGTGCACGATAAGTTTGACGAACAGAACCATTATTTTGATTAAAAATTTCCACAATTTGCACGAGTTAAACTTCTTTGATAGAGAAGGAGTAAAAAAATATATTTTTTGTAGCACTTGATATGCTGTTCTTTACTGCCATACCTAAATACGGGCGGCAAGCGTTTTTTAACTGTCAAAAGTTCTCATGTCCATACATTTTGTATGGAGCATACCGAAATAACGCGGCGGCAACGCTTTGCTATTGGAAAATCCGATTTTGACAGAGCGTTTTCTAATGAAGTTGGTTGCAAAAGAAGATAATTGTAACCAGAGAAAAAGAGCAAAGATTTACAAAAGTGAAATATATAATAAAAGAAAAAATTTGTGCACTTCGTATTAGAAAATGGAGATAAGAAAATATTTACAATATGTACGTTTGTAATTTGTACAAAATTTCAATAACAAAATCACAAATGTCGTCCGTCCAGCTGTTAAAATAATCAGGGCTGTTTAATTTGTTTGTTTGATAACCCTGTTTTTATTGTTTTTTTACATAACGCTGCCGCTTTTGTTTAGGTATGGCATTTCAGCGTTAAAGCTCAGCGGAAAAAAACGTTCCGCTTTCCGCCCGTATTTAGGTATGGGTGTCAGTATTTATTTATACTAGTAACTTTGTTTACTAGTTTCTTACATATACACTCAGGTCTCGTTTTATGCGATAGATGCGTTCCAAAAAAATCGCTTAAATCAAATTCGCATAAAACGATGCTCCAGCTTCATATAAAAACTAATGATTCGTTCCAAAATTCTGAAAAATAAAAAACTATAATTCAAATTTTAGTTAACAAATCAAAATAAAATCGCATGAAAAAATATCAACAAAAATATATATATTTTACAAAATGAAATTAATTTGTTTAGTGGTTAAGCAATGTCTTATGCATTTCAGTGGTGGTGCTTTACCAAATCGTCAGTAGACTTCAACCACAGTTGTAAAGAGTTTCAAACCTCTTATTTTATGTAAATACTTTTAAAAACCATTTGAGAACTCACGAATGAAAATAATTTTCAAAAACCAAATAGGTTCATATCGAGTACTATTTATTTGTTGGATTTTGTTTATAAAGGGTCCGCCATCTAACTTTTTTTTTAACTAGTGCTTATTTCGTGAATGGTAACACTTAGCTCATCTCTGATTTAACAGATAATTAGTTTTATCCTTCCGCTGAAATAATATGGTTGTGTATGCGCTTGAACAACGCTGGAAAATATTGCGACATTACTTTGAAAATCATGGTAATGTAGCAGAATGTGTGCGAAAATTGCGTACGGATTTTGGTAGAAGAGATGCACCGTCAGGTCCGTATGTTCGTTATCTTGTGAATAAAGTGAAAGAAACTGGCATCCTCATGGATAAACCAAAGCGTGAAAAGCCAAAAACAGTGCGTACACCCGAGAATATTACTGCTGTGGCAGAAAGTGTGCGTGAAGCGCCATCAACATCAATTCACCGCCGTCGTTCTCAACAATTGAAAATTTAGGAGACATCATTGAGACGAATTTTGCACAAAGACCTTGGTATGACGCCATACAAAGTCCAACTGGTTCAGGAGTTGAAGTCAACTGACCATCCAATGCGTTTTCGCTTCGCTAAATGGGCCTGCGATCGACTTACAGACGATTTTTTTTGCCAAAAAAAATCTTTTCAGATGAAGCTCATTTTGAACTTGGCGGGTATGTAAACAAGCATAATTGTCGCATTTGGGGCACAGAAAACCCGCACGCATACATTGAAAAGCCGACCCACCCAAAACGAATCACTGTTTGGTGCGGATTTTGATCCAGAAGCATAATTGGGCCATTTCTCTTCGAAAATGAGTAAGGAGTGGCCGTTACAGGCAATGGCGATCGTTATCGGGCCATGTTGAACGAATTTTTGTTCACAAAAATTGAAGAGGAGGATATTGGCAACATTTGGTTTCAACTGGACGGCGATACGTGCCACACAGCCGAAGCTACACTCGATGTTTTGTGCCCTGTTTTTGAAGATCGCACTATCAGCCGCAGAGCTGATGTCGTTTGGGCACCTCGGAGTTGCGATTTGACACCTTTGGACTATTATTTGTGGGGTGCCGTCAAAGATAAGCCAGAGACAATTGACGCTTTAAAGGACAATATTCGTGAAGCCATTGGTGAAATACAGCTGCACACAATCGATAATGTGCTTAAAAATTGGACCGATCGTGTAGGCCACTGTATGGCCAGCCGAGGCAGCCATTTGAATGAAATTATTTTCCATTATTAACCGGATGGATTGTACTTTCAAATAAAAAAAAGAAATTTGAGAATATATTCAGTAGTTTTTTTTATAGCATTTTCAAAAAAAAAAGTTATTTGGCGGACCCCGTATGAGTTTCATAGCCTACTATGCTTATTCTGGTGTGATTTTTGAAAATCATTTTCATTTGTGAGTTCTGAAATGGTTTTAAAATTCTTTACACAAGATAAGAATCACTCACTCACTGCATCGTAATTAAACAAATGAACCACCTAATAAAATAAGAACACAGAAAAAACACTGCAGCGTGAATAAAAAAAACCAGCTAATAAGAAGGGAAACCCCAGTTTGTTCCTCCACTAACACAACAGTCATACATACGTACCGTCTACGCATAGAAAAAAACACAAAATAAAACAAACTGTAACGACTATATAAGTGATGCAAACTAGGCTTATTTTAATCACGGTAAAAAGGCCTAAAAATATTTAAGGGCCCGATTACGGTTTACAACAGTTGTAATTTAAGTGTTGTATTTTTGAAAAAGCGATTATGGTTTACAACTGTTGTCAGCACTGTTGTATAAAGAGTTGTCTATGTAAATTTCCACTGATTACGGCTTACACATGTGTATTTATGTGTTGTCAGTACTGTCAAAAACTTACATTACCTGTTGTTTTAAACTGAAAAGTTAAATATATAAAATGGAGAAAAATTTGTAAGTATATATTACTTTATTTTGTAAAGCTTTAATAATTAGAAACGTTTTTCAGGAAAATATCTAATAAAAAACAAATGGAAAAACTAATAGATTTAATGCAAAAAATCCTGAGGTTGGTCGCGGGAAGCTAAAATTTGGCATGAGCAAAATGCAGCTCAAGGAAAAATGGGAAAACTTTTCGGTCGAGTTAAATTCTTTCGGACCACCGATTAGAATCGCAAAAGAATGGCAAAGAGTACGTAGCAAATGTATTATTTATTTCTTTTTTAAGTTTAGTTTAAAGTGTTTTTTTGTTTTTAGGTATGGACTCACTATAAAGCCAATTTAAAAAGGAAATTATCAACGAACAAGAGAAAATTCCAAGCCACTGGTGTTGGTCCGTCCACCGAAATAAGCTTAAGCCCCCTTGAACAGGATACCATTGAGCTTGTGTCCATGCAGACGCAAATAAATCACTGTTGTCGAGCCATCACCAGGTACTAAAAAAAATGACGTGCTGCTATTGCCCAGAAACAGCAAAATAAAAAATCATGCGAATGTAGAAGACGAGCGGTTAAAAATTTCAAGGGTGCAAGCAAAAAACCAAGAAGAAATTCTAAAAGCGTTAAAACGCCTAGAAAAAAATTCCTACAAAAACTACGAAATAAACAAAAAATGTATGATTTAAAAAAGAAAAAAGTAGATTGGCAAATAAAATTATTAAAAGCAAAAATCGAATTAACCCGTAAAAAATTAGAATAATATATTATTGTATTCTGATATTTTTAAGCTTAAGGTCTCTTTATTTTAATTTAATTTTCTTCAGTCACACAAAGGAGTGACGAAATATTGAAATTAGAAATGAAATTAAAATAAAGAGACCTTATGCTTAAAAATACCAGAATAAAATAATAATTAAAAAGTGGTCAAGAAACCAGAAGAATTTAAAACCTCTTTATTGTAATATTAATCAAGTAATCTTTTCTAAAATATCTATAATATATTTACATAAATGATATGATGGTGAATTTACATAACAACAAATTGGTCTCAATGGGAACTGATCTTTATGTATTTTCGGCATATAATCTACGTATAATATAATCATATAATCTACGTGCTACTGCAATATTAGTCTTAAGTTTATACTTTTCTGTATCTGTAATAATTTTATTTCTGTAAAGTTCATCAACAATGTTATTGTTAACTTTCATTAATTTGTTCGTTGGGTCTCTATTTAACAAGGAATATTTTGATGTATCTCCAATAATATTATTAATACGGATATTATAATCTTGTTTTTCAATAGCTACGGTTGCATTACCTGTATCAGCTTTTAAAATGAATATATTCCTATTTCTCTTTAAAAATATTTCTGTTTCCCCTACTTTGTCTAACATATATTTAAATCTATTTGATAATCTTATTTTATTCGTATGATTATCAATAAATGATGTTAAACTATTTCTAGATATTTCTTGTTCTTCACTATCAGTTTTAGTTTGAACTAGATCCTCCCCATCTACTAACATTTTTAACATTGGAAATTCTTCTCTCTTAGTAGGTAATGCGTGTTTAGGACCTAATGAAAGAGTCCACTGAACATCTATTGGTAGTATATCATAACTATGTAGTTATATTTATAAAACATTTGTTATTAAATTTTATTCCTAATTCCTCTCTTTGTAAATTCCTTAAATAATCGAATTTCTTTTTATGAATTATGTAAATATATTATAGATATTTTAAAAAAGATTGCTGATAATTCAGTATATAATGTTAAAGATAAGTTAGAATTTAAAAACAGATTATTAAATCTAGAAATAGGTAATGATGAAAGATTAGTTTCGTTTGATGTAGTATCTTTATTTCCCAGCATACCAGTTGATTTAGCAATAAGTATTATTGAGGAGAAATGGGATATAATAGAAAGATATACTAAGATAGATAAATGCTTATTTTTACGCATATTGAGATTTTGTATAGAAGATAACAGATATTTTCAATATGATGGAAAAATATATATACAACGACAGGGTTTACCAATGGGATCTCCACCTTCTCCTATAGTGGCTGATATTGTTATGGCGACATTACTTGAGAGTTGTTTTGGACGTGTAGCCATAACACCTAATATAATGACTAAATATGTAGACGATTTATTTTGCATAATTTCTGAAGGCGGAATAGATAATATGCTGATAGCATTAAATGAATTTAAAAGTTGTATTAAATTTACTATGGAAAAAGAAAGTAACTGTATGATTTCATATTTAGATAATTTAATAATTAGAAAGAATAGAAATTTACTAATAGATTGGTACCTGAAACCAACATCTTCAGGAAGAATTATTAATTATTATTCGAAACATAATAAAAAAGTTATTATAAATACAGCTAAAAATCTTGTGGATAAAGTTTTAGCAATTAGTGACAGTAGATTTCATGGAAAAAATAACAATAAAATTAAAAATATATTAAGGAATAATGATTTTCCAGCTTGGCTAATATATAAATTAATATATCAATATGGATTAAGAAATGGTAACATAAATAGAAATGTAAATGAACCAAAAATTTACAAATCTTTAACTTATGTATCTGGAATATCAGGACGCATTGGTAAATCAGGAATATGGGATTCTGAAAAATATACAGTAGCTTATAGAACTTAAAATACATTAAATAAGTTTTTTAGTAAGACAAAAGATAAAGTTGATAAATTAGACAGGTCGAATTTAGTTTATAAAATACCTTGTAATGGAAATGACAATGAAGATTGCAATAAGGTATATATAGGTACAATAAAGAACAAATTAAAAACTAGGATTGCAGGACATAAAACTGATCAAAGATATAGAGATATAAATTCACAAAAAACTGCATTATCTTCACATTGTGCTAGATTTAATCATTATCCAAACTTTGAAAATGTTTCAATATTAAACACAGAAAATAATTATAAACGTAGATTTATGTTAGAAATGTTACACGTAATCAATACACCGATCACCAAAAGAATTCATTTTAAGGGAGATACAGCAAATGTAGCTCAAAATTATAGCCACCTACTTCATAAGAGATAGATAGGCATAGTTTTTTTAAAGAAGTTTTGTTACGGTTCAAATATGTTGTTTATTTTAATTTGTTTTTAAACTTCCTGATTGTTGTTGAAAAATATGTTTATAAGTATATAAGTTAAAGAACCTCAAACGGTTTATGCTAAAAAAATTAATTGCGGCGCTACCAACTGCGCCGAATAAAAAACAAACCGTAAGGATAATTAAATTTGGAACATACACTTTTATTTACTTAAATATTTCACAAATGTAGAATTTCAATTACAGAGTAAAAATAACCGATCTAAACGAACACGCAACCAAGACTGCTTGTTTCCAGCTAACTTTGTTGGCTCATCGCATTCGCCGATCACGTTGCACTCACATGCACCAGGTATGCAGACGCTTAGCTTGCAATTATGATTGTAATGCAACCTGATATTCCTTGGTATTTCGCAATCAGGCCGGATGCGCGTGCAAGTCGTGGGAATGAATAAAATTGTGAATTACGCTGACACTGCCAAATTTCTTTCAGGTGCATTGTCTACAGTGTCGTTAACTCCTCCCTCCTTAAAAATCTGCGTCCCGCAGATCACTGTTGGTGGCTGGACCGAGAGACCAATTGCCGGTGGGGTTTGTACTGCTGGCAGGTTGAGTCGCCTGGTCACCTTATACCAAAGTATACCGAAGCAAATGCCCACTACTATTGTTATGCCAATTTGACTACCGAAGGAGAAGTTAGATCTCAATTTTAGGTATTGAATTATATTAATGTTATGTAGGCTAATGTTATGGACTTGGTCGATGTCGACCAGGGGTCTTTCATTTGCGACGTTCGTCAGAACAGGGGGTAGTGGTTGCATACTGGAGATTGATGTACTGGAGAAAGTCTCGTTGTCCAGAAAAATTGTTTCATTAAAGAGCTGTACCAGGTAAGTACCATTGAGCAATTCCTTGTGGTCCTGGGTCTCAATGACGCCGACGTAATTTGTTACAAAAATCATATCAGAGGTAATCATTTCTACAATCGAGGCTTCCGTTGTTTTATACTGACAGTCAGCGGTTCCGCCCTTCAGCAGACGTGGCACACAGCTTTTTTCTGCTAGTTGGTCGAGAGAGGATTGTTGGCAAACCGTTATGCTGTTAATGTTCAGACAAGGATTTCTTACTCCAAATGTTTCTCTCTGACTGACGAGGAGTTCATTAAATGGTAGTTCGATCCGCTTTTCTGCCCGCACTGTTGGCCTGACGATGAGACGATGGTAAAAGTCTTTCTTCAGCTTTGGAATGGATATGACATATAACAATAAGGTTCCATTTGTGTAGACTGATGGCTTTCCATATTCTACCGCCTCTACTGCATTAGTGTACGGTAGGGTTTCCATTTCAGTGATAATTTCTTCAACTTCAGCTTGATTTAATAGGTTCGTATTAATGATCCCGCTTTTAGCCATTTGACATGCTCTAATTACTTCATCAATTGCGTCCTTCAGAACAAGCACCTGATTTATCGTTCCTTGCCCAATTTGCTCGGCTTCTTTTCCATTACTGATTTTATTCATCCTGGAGACAAGCTCATTGGTTTTCTGGACAACCTCGTTTGTAGCATTTAATAACTGTGCGTTAATTTTATATTGCTCGTTGTTGTTTGTAATTATTTCGTTTTGTGTTTTTAGGACGTTGTTCCAATCTGTGGCGTCTGGATTTCCAGCTACCCACTTCCAGGCTGACCCAATCCAGTCAATCGATCTTTGCCATCTAATTTTTCTACCTTTAAACTCAGCTAATCTTTCTTGCACTTGTGCGAGGTAGTATTCGATGACATCTTTGTTCTGGCTAGGTGGCAGGTGTTTTCGAACTAGTGTTGTAACATTATTGGCAATTGCTGCATAATCTTCCAAATTTACCACGTGGATCAATTTTAAATTCCCATTTATTGTCCATGCATTTCCGGCCCGTAAAGTTACTATGGGAGTGTCATACCGGAAGATTTGCGCTGCTCTTGAGGTGATTATACCCGCTTCAGATAGGAGTAGAAAGGCTAGCAATGGAATCATCATTCCTACAAATATTAAAAGGGCGCAGCCCTTTTTTATAATTAATTTGAAATGTCAAAAAATAAAAAGATATTCATATATATTTTTTTCTTTGTATATATAGGTATAGGGGCAAAGCCGTTTTTTTTGTTTTTTTTCGTTAATATTTACTTATAATGAATTAGTAAGTTAGTATGTTAGAATGTTAGGGTTTGTTAAACAATTTAGGACTACTTTCTAAGTTAGAATTTCTTATATATCTTTGTATGTATGTATTCAATTTGAGATATATTTTCAAAAAAATATTTTCTATTCTCGCTTGGAGCTTATATTTTTCTTTTAACTATATATTGCAGTTTTGCTTATTTCACATTTATTTCAATATATTTATATATTCTTTTATTTGTGGAAAGAAGAAGGAACTTTTTTTTTTTTATTTAAAAAAAAAAAAAAAATCTTTTCCTTTTCAAAAAAAATAAAAAATTATTTTGGTTTTATTGTATTATTTTATTTCTATATTATTTTCTGTTATATTTTATTGAAAAGAAGTAAAAGTTCATTTGTATTAAGTTTGTTTCAAATTTTTTATGTTGGCCTTATGAATCCTTTTACCACTCGTTGTACGAACTGTGACTTTATTGTCCTTTTCAACAATCTCTCTCCTATACACTGCCTTATTTTTAGCCTTTATATTTTTTGTTCTAGCATATATAACGTCACCTTTCTTATATTTTTTTGGCGATGTACGTTTTCTATTCATTCTAATGTTTCGCTCCTTTGCATTTTTCCTAATAAGTTTCGTGAGATCCCTATTAATTTTCGAACGAGCCTCAAGCAATTTCCTAAAGTCTGCAGTTTTAGTCCTATTAAAAAATATGTCACTTGGTCTTTTACCGGTCACAGAATGTATAGTGTTATTATACCTGGCGACCGCTACGTACATCAGTTCTTGTACACTAAGTTCTGCATGTTCGGCTGTTAGACATCTGTAAATTTCAATTAGTGTTGAGTGTAGACGTTCTACCTGTCCGTTAACTTCACTGCGTTGAGATGGTGTAAGATATATTTTTATTCCTAGCCTTTCAAGAAAGTCCTTAATCAAAGGGCTAATAAAGCTACTTTCATTGTCTGACACTAAAATTTTGGGAACGGTAAAATAATGCAAAATCTTTACTATTTTCTCCCTAACATTTAAAACAGATCTGTCGCCAATGTGAAATAGTTTAGCGAACTTGGAAAATTTGTCGATCACAGATATAAATTTTTGGTTCTGTATTTCCATTATATCCATGTGCAAAATTTTGCATGGTACCGTTGGTGTAGGAGTTTCCTGAAATTCTGGTCTAGGGGGATTTCTATCGTATTTGTTAGTATTACATACCTCACAATTCGCTACGAATTTCCTTATGAGAGCGTACATGCGAGGGAAATAATATTCATCCAAAATCTGACTTCTGTTTTCTCTGGTATTTCTATGCGCTCTACGATGTTCTTTCTGGATTATTTCGAATTGCCTATTTTCTGAATTGACGTCCGTAACTATTTTCTGGGCGATTCTAAATTTGTACCTTGAAAAATGCTGTAAATAAAGTTCTTGTATAATTGGCAAACATAATTCAGGAGCTTTGATTCCATTAACTATACCAGGCAGCAGTGTTCTCTTGAGGACATCCAAGAGATTTTCTCGGGACGAGAAGTAATGTCGATGAAAGTTTTTGTGTGGTGCCTCATGCGAATGGAGATCTGGTCCAATCTTTATAACTATTTGATTCATAAAGACATTGATTGAAGCTTCCATATGGGGAATAAGATCCGAGGCATCTTGGATTGCACTATGAATGGTTGAGGATGTTGATAATACGTCGTCGTCCCTTGTTTCTGATGCTGCTTTAGTATATTGTGAGTCGCCCTCGCTAGCCGTTATGGTACTTTGCGAGTCCCCATCAGTAGCTGTTATGGTGGATTCATCGCTGATGTGATTGAGGCTAGTTTTTAATCGGGAAAGAGCATCCGCAACAAAATTTGATCTACCAGGTTTGTAGATTAATTCGTGGTTATACGTGGCTGCACGCAAGTATTAGTGGTTATACTCCTCTATGCGACCTTTCCATCGTTTCAGTTTAGCATTGTAGTTCCTATTACCTAACGCATAAGTAAGAGGTTGATGGTCAGTGTAAATTTTTATTTTCTTGGCACCATAAAGATAATTTCCCAAATTATCTAGTGCCCACACGATTGCCAGCATTTCTTTTTCATTCGTAGCGTACCCTTCTTCTGTTTTATTTAACGAGCGTGATATGTAAGCAATGGGCTTATCCTTACCAATCTCTCCCTGTGAAAGGACAGCCCCGATGGCGTAATTCGAAGCATCAGTCATGAGGTTAAACGGTTTGTCAAAATCAGGAAACGCGGGAATATCTGCTGTTGTTAAATGAGCCTTTAATTTCTGGAAAGCAATTAGTTCCTCATTATTCAATTTTATCTGAACTTTCTTGGACTGCCTTTACTTGCGCATTTTCTCCCCTTGTCAAATTTGTCAGTGGCTTCGCCACCTTAGCATAGTCTTGGATAAATCGCCTATAATACGACGTCATTCCTAGGAATCCTTTTAATTCCTTTAGGTTGGTAGGAGGTAGAAGTTTTTCAATAGCTTCTACTTTTTTGGGGTCAGGCTTTATTCCTTCAGAATTCACTACATACCCTAAAAATTCCACCTCTTTTCGCATAAAATGCGTCTTCTCAATGTTGACCTTTAGATTTGCTTCTTCCAATCTTCCAAAAATTGTGTCAACGTTATTCAAGGTCTCCTCTTCACTATGTCCAAATACGATTATGTCGTCTATGTAGACGTAACAAATCTTCCCTATAAATTCCTTAAGGACATCATCGATCATACGTTGAAAGATTGCTGGGGCATTTTTCAGCCCAAAGGGTAAGCGGAGGAATTCGAATTTCCCATTCATTGTCGAGAATGCAGTCTTAGGAATGTCTGAAGGTTTCATCGGAATTTGGTGAAAGCCGGAAGTCAAATCCATCGTCGTAAAAAACTGTGCGTTACCTAGACTCGCCAACGTGGCGTTAATATCCGGAATTGGGTAAGTGTCGGGAACAGTCACTGCGTTAAGTCGTTTGTAGTCAACTACTAATCGATACTGTTTTTCCCCAGTCGGTTTTGGTTTTTTGGGCACCACCCATATCGGTGAATTATAAGGGCTTTTTGAGGGGCATATTATCCCTTCGGATAATAACTCATTAATCTGCCTATCAACCTCATCCCTCATTGCAGCTGGATATGGATAACTCTTTGAATAAATTGGGTCAGATGTGGTCCTTTTTATTTCTGCTTGCACGCTAGTCGCAGCAGCTTGGCTATCATCAAGTGGCCCAAATAAGTTTTTGTATTTGCTTATCATTCCATTAATTTTGTCTTTTATTTTTACGGACAAGGATTCGCTCAGTATGTAATTTAGATTATTGGAAATTTTTGCCTTGAGGGGTATTTTGATTGTTTCCTTAATCAGAAGAAAATTCTTTTTCCTATCGACAACTGCTCCCAAGGTCTTTAGGGTATCGTCGCCTATTATACCATCGAAGGTAAAGAGTCCAGGTAATATGTAAAATGTAATTGGGTCTGATATTCCGTATTTGAGGAAAAATTTTCCTACTACTTTTTTATTAATTTCGATCCTCCCACCAGCAGTAGTAACTACAAGTGGTTTCGATAAGGGTATGCTTCCGCCGGCCAGTTTTGGGCTACAAAAATTTTTGTTCGAGCCGGTATCGATAAAAAAATTAAAGGTCTTATTCTCAGCCGTAGTGTATTCTATGTAAGGTATGCTTGATGGCCTGCCTCCATAAAATTTTGATCGCTTGCAACATTGTCGAAACTTCCTACAACTTCTTCCTGAGGAGGGGATTCCTGAGCATCTAGATGATAGAGCCGTGGTTGTTTATCCCTATTAAACATCTCTGGAGCACTTCTTTTTTCAGCAGGTCTAGGACGGTTCATGTAATTTACCCTTTGCGTCTGCATCGCACGGTCCACTTCCATCGGCTCCGGTTTCACTTGATGCAGGCTAGCGTAGGGTGTTGGCCTGTAATTATTATTCGCGTTATGCTTCTGGAAGTTATAATTTCGTTGTTGCCAGTTATTATATCTAAATGGGTTTGGAGGAGGATTATTATAAAAACCCTTAGGAGGTCTAGGTGGAGTAGCTGTATGCGCTTGAGAAAATTGTTGTGTATTATTTTTAGCAGGTGCCCTGGTGTGGAGAATATTATTTCTCATCGTCAAATTTTGTAACTCCAGACAAGCCGAGTAGGCTTCTGGCAACGTTTTCGGCCGTTGAATTATCACCATCCTGGATAATTCAGGAGTAAGACCCCGAATAAATATGTCCAAAGCTCTGTTCCTATGTGTAGCAATCAGAGCATTAATAGTTTCCTCGCTATACTCTTCTGTTTTTAATTTATTAATGATGAGCGACAATTGGTGATTAATGGTGGAATAGAATTCGTCCACCTTCGACGATCCTTGACTGAGCTGGTTGAGTTGGTGTTCTAACGTCTGAACATCTCTCTTATCAGCATAATGGAGTAATAAAATTTTTTTAACTTCGCTCCAGTCAGCTTCGAACACGTTATAGGATACGAGAGCTGCGTCCGCTTCTCCTACAACCTTCTGTCTAATGCTTTGCATGATTGAGCGATAAATAGGTTTATCTCTCACTATCTCAAAATCTTTTAATACCATTTCCACGGAATGCAGCCATGATACATAGTGCAAAGGATTGCCGTCAAATGTACGCAACTCCTTAACACTATCGGGAAGCCTAGAGATTGCCCTCAAATCCTCTTCCGTTCTTGGGACCTCTAATGCTGGAGCTAACACTATTTCCCCCTGCTCCTGCTCCCTCATCTGCTCTATTTGCCTACTTAATTCAGAAATTCTAACGTTAGCCTGCTCCATTCTACCAAGCCTACCCTCTAATAATTTTACCTGCTCTAAGAGGCAATTCACTGCCCCCGTTAGGGAAGTCAAACTTGTCTTCATTTCCTCCATGGTCACAAAGTTTATTCAAACAAATTTGGTAAAAGGACTCACCTGGCAATTTATTGTTGATAGTCCGGAATCCAACACTGGAAGCTTTTTTTGTCGCTGCAGATATAGTTGCACTTTTTCTTCTTTTCTATAAATTATTTGTTTTGTTTTTTTTTTCTTTCTTGTAAATATATAAATATTATTTTTCATAAGTATTCCTGACTTCTGCAGGATAATATTCTTTCCTTCTTTCCACTGTAAAAATTTATCCGATTTTTTCCACTTGTATTCTTTTTTTCAAATTAATTTATTTTCTGTAATTTATTTTAATTTTAATTTTTCTTGCATCAATTCTTTATCTTTATTCAATTTTATATTTAAATTTTTAATTTAAATTTCTTATTCTTATTTTTTTCCTATTTCTTATTTTTTTCCACTTCAAGCCTTATACTTGAATTTCTTTCTCGTACTTTATTTTAAAATTTGCACAAGCCTTGTAAAAAAAACCTTTTTTTTATTTTTTTTTGTTTTATTATTTTTTTTTTATATATATTTTTTTTTTATTATTTTTATTGATGAGCCTTGGCTGCGACGCGACCGTTTGAAGTCCCTTTTTCTTCCTCGCGGAAGGGTCTGTATTTATCCTTTTTGGAAACCCACTTTGATACTCGTGGGTACTTACTGGGGTACAGATACCTTCACTTTCGCTCTGATAACCTTCTGTGATTTTGATTTATTTAGTCACCAGGAGTATCAGGTTGGCGAAGGAGGGCCTATTCTATTTTTTTATTCAATTATTGGTTCTGGAGTGCTCCTTGGAGATCGCAGAACTTTTTATTATTTTATATTTCTTGCTTTGTTATTATTTTTTATTAAATTATTAGTTCTGGAGTGCTCCTTGGAGATCGCAGAACTTATTTCTTAAATTATTTAATTTTGTATATTATAAAGGATACCACTGTTTTATGTAAGTGGGTCCCTACTCGGGCGCCAGTTAAAGAACCTCAAACGGTTTATGCTAAAAAAATTAATTGCGGCGCTACCAACTGCGCCGAATAAAAAACAAACCGTAAGGATAATTAAATTTGGAACATACACTTTTATTTACTTAAATATTTCACAAATGTAGAATTTCAATTACAGAGTAAAAATAACCGATCTAAACGAACACGCAACCAAGACTGCTTGTTTCCAGCTCGTCGTTTGTTGGCTTGTCGCATTCGACGATCACGTTGCACTCACATGCACCAGGTATGCAGACGCTTAGCTTGCAATTATGATTTTAATGCAACCTGATATTCCTTGGTATTTCGCAATCAGGCCGGATGTGCGTGCAAGTCGTGGGAATGAATAAAATTGTGAATTACGCTTACACTGCCAAATTTCTTTCAGGTGCAGTGTCGACAGTGTCGTTAACTTATATGTATATGTGTCTTTGTTTATATTTATATGATATTTGTTTATATATATATATATATATATATATATATATATATATATATATATATATATATATATATATATATGTATATGTGTATATGTATGTATGTATGTATTATAGACGTGCATCAGTGTACTTGTAGTATTTCAAAAACAAGTATACTTGAGTAGATATCATTCCATACAGATAAAATATGAGAACGAGTATAACTAATATTGTCTGCTTTTGTTTTTTCTTACACACTCGACTATAAAACCAGTTTCAGTTGCTTGTGGTTTTCGGTTGAAAAATTCTTCACACTTGTTTGCACTCATCAAATACTTATTGTAACTAGAATATTTTTGGGGGATTGGTAGTTATTTGTAGTTGACGCAAAGAAGAATGCTCTTTGTATAAACACACATACTTACATTTAATAAACATGCATATAAATGAATATTTGGCGAATAGGAGAAAGAAAATGACAAATTAATTGTAAATTTGTGAACTTAGAGAACAAAAATATAAAATTTTTTCATGGAATTTTTTAGATTTATTTTTATAGAAAAGTTGCATAAAATTACATACATTTTTAATATTAATAACTTTTAAAAATAAAATTTATAGGTACAAAATGTTAAAAGAAAACATTTTCTTCTTATCAAATTATTTCATAGAAAATTTTTTTATAGGTATATTATAAAAGTTTTTCCTATAAAATTTTAGCATAATTCATTTATAAAAAAAAAATTTCCATAGAAATTTTTTCAAACAAAAATATTTTCAATAGAAAAATTTTCACAACGAAATTTTCGACATTAAAATTTTCTATAGAAAGGTTTTCGAATGTTAAAATTTCTATATAATTTTTTTTATTAAAATCTTTTAATAGAAAATTTTTCGAACATAAAAACTTTTATAGAGAAATTTTCGAACAATAAAATTTTTCCATAGAAAAATTTTCGAAAATAAAAATTTTTAATGAAAAATGTTTCGACTATGTATTAAAACTTTTCAATATAAAATATTTCGAACATTAAAGTTTGCTTCAGAAATTTTTTCAAACATTAAAATTTAGGATAGATAATTTCTCGACTATTAAAATCTCTTAATAAGAAAATTTTGAACACAAAAATTTTCTAAAAAAAATTTCTAAAAATTTTCGTTTTTAAAAATCGATTTCCATCTCATACCTGAATACAATGAAAACCCAATATAAATTTTGCATCATTTAATAAGACTAACGCTCCAAATCATCATTTAAAAAAACATGTAAATTTATGAGATTATATTAAATTGTTACATAATCTCTAATTTTATGAATTTAAATTAAAAAGTTTCAAATACGTAAAGTACATACATTGACGAATTTATGACGATTTGTAAGTTCCAAAATGACGATTTTGACGATTTTTTACACAAAATTTGACGATTTTGCACTCATTTTATCTGGCAACTATGGTGGTCACGTTTGAATTGAAATCCAAAAGGCGGTAACTAACATAAAAAATCAACATTGAGTTTTCATGAATTAAAGACATTCTTCGCTTAAGAATACAAAAAACTAAATTTATTGATTAGTTACGGCCTTTTGGATTTCAGGTGACTCTATAAAAGTATCTAAGAACTGAAGTACCTATATTAATTTTTAAATTTTTTGTAAAAAAAACCCAATAAAACTTATGGTTTTAAAATTATTTATAATATTGTATTTATTTCTTTCATTTTCTGTTAGTAAATTCACGTCCATATCATACAGCATACAATAGATAATATCTGTCTGATTATATTAGCGAAAGTTACGAAGACCAATAAGTTTTACATATTCGGGGTCAAATTTGGTCCACTATAAGGTCAACGTACAATCTCTAAACAGTTTATTAAACATTTGTCTAAAAGCCCAACTGTTCTTCTACTGATCCTCCAAATTTCATCAAAATCGGCCCAGTAGTTTAAAAGTTAATGATTATTACCAAAAAACCATCACATACCCCACTGTGTGTTGTTTCTTTAATTTCTTTTTTTTATTTAGATAAGCACACCATAAGTTATCTATTGTATCGACACTAGTACCCACTATACTTGTTTCGTCAAAGCATGTACAAATAAATGTAGTATTTTTTTTTTTTACTTTAACTCACTCACACTTACTTTTTTGGAGAGAATAACAATACAAACTTATACAAGAAATTCTCACATACTCATCAATACGCACTCAAAGCAAAAAAACGCTGAAACTGGTGCAAACAGGTGTACTCGTGCACGTCTGTAATTCATATTGGCGCTTATCAAGTTTAGTACATAATGAGTGAAATTTTTTGTTACATTTGTCGCACTGGATGTTTTCATGTTTATCGTCTATTATTTCCATTTTGCATTGTCACAAAGAATTTTTGCTTTTAATATGCTACGACGGCTTTTGGGAGCCATATTACAATGTGGTTTTTATTTATAATGATAATTTAACACAACTCAAAACACGTACGTTGTTTAATTTTGAGTATAACTTAAATTTATAATTAATTTAGAAAATCACTTCACGCAGCTGAATTTTTTCAGCCTTCTTTAATCAAGGGTTGCCAACTTCTTTTCTTGATACAAGAATTTTGGTCATCTCACTTTGCTGCATTCAGGACAAAATACACTAGACAAGAGACGGAAATTATCAACGAACGTAGACGTGCGCACAGACACGCAAAAGAAAATAAAACACAGTTACTTAGAAAATATTATTTCCCCCAAATGCACGCAAAAATAAAGAAATTAGTGGAACAGTGTAAGATATGTTGTGAAAATTCCGCATTACCCAGCCCAATATGTCCACATCGATATTTATCACACAAACAATAGAGTTATCCTTACAGTTATAGATAAATTCTCAAAGTACGCGCGGGCTAAAATAGTAAAATCAAGGACAACAGAAGATATAAAAAATGCATTACAGGAGCTACTTATGTCTTTTGGCACTCCTGAAAATGTTGTCATAGACAATGAAAAATCACTTAACTCAGCTCCCGTAACATTTATGCCAGAGAATCAATTGGGCATTAAAATCTATAAAACGCCACCCTATACTAGTTCTGTAAATGTACAAGTGGAACGATTTCATTCCACTTTAACCGAAATAATGAGATGCATAAATGCAGAAAATGTTCATAAATCTTTTGAAGATCTCTTGATGAATTGCTTAAATAAATATAATAATTCGGTGCATTTTTCAATAAGTAGAAAACCTATCGATGTATTTTTTGGTAGAAATTCAGACCCAGCATCTTTAAAACAGGATAGATTAAAAATTATACAGAGTTTGACAGACAAACGGGAGAAAGAAATCTTTGTAAGGAACAACAAAAGAACAGGGAACAAATTAACGACACGATACAAAATAGAAATAGTAAAGGAGGACAGAGGAGGAACCGTTTTTACAACATCAAAACGCATCGTTCACAAAAATTTTATAAAGAACTAATATTTGTTTTACAGCTCAATTTTGCAGCTAATCGCAGCAGAAGTACAGACCTTGGACTTCACGAACGCCAAAATTGTAACGGTTGAGACGGGCATGACGAAACTGGTAACCGGTGACTTCAAAATCATTCGTGTAATAGACCTCGACTCGTACGAAAGGGCAGTAGATCCAATTGGTCTACTGCCGTAATAAGATAAGACATAGGGAAAAAGGATAGCAATTTACCATTTTTTTTTGCAACAAGTACAAACCTTATACGCTTTGCTTGCGGAGTTGAGACCCAGACGTGAAACTAGATCAATAAATGCTTTGGGAACAATATGGAAGTGGGTAGCAGGTTCACCTGACCACGACGATTTTCAGATCGTTGCTGACAGAATGAATAGGCTATTGGAGAACAATGACAAACAGATTGTGATAAATAGGGCTATAGAAACAAGAATGCAAGAAATAACAAAGATAATCAATAGTATAATGAATAACATAGGATCATATGACGCTTTTCAGCGTGAAATTGTTAAAGGCGTTGAAAGGAAGCTAGAAATAATCAAGGAGGAACTTACAAATCTGGGTTATTCAATGCAGTGGGCGAAATCTGGTATTATAAATACCTTCGTGTTATCTGAATATGAACTAAACGTAACTAAGAAGCATTTCGATGAGCATAATATGCCGTATGTGAATTTGGTTGAAGTCTTGGAGTTTGGTGAAGTAAAAATAAGGTTAAATAAAACGACAATCCTTTATATTGTCGACTTGCCAATTATGGAAAGGGAAACGTGTAAAAGCTTATTTGTAAGATCAGTTAAAAATCAGAACATATACATACATTAATATTGACAATGAAAATTATGTATTATGTAAAAACTCTCTCCTCGAGGTAAAGTCCGCATACAGAATGTTTAATGATGCAGCCGTTTGTGGAAATTACAATTTGGAAAACATTTCAAAATCATATTGCTTGCCGTGATTACTCAATGGCTTGCCATCAAATTGTCCAACCTCTAACAACCAACATTTACCCATGGTAGAAGAAATCACACCGGGTTTAATTCTATTAAACGGTTATGATGGTTCAATATTGGTAGAAAATAAGGAAGTGAATCTGCATGGTACTTATATTGTCAAACACCATAACTCTACAAATACGATAGGGAAGAGAGCTTATTCCAGTAGGGAAATTACTATGATGAAACCCTTACCAGCCGTGGTTAATGCACCAAACACTATTGCAAAATACGAAGAAATGCTATCATTGGAAATGCTTAAAGATCTCCATATCAACAACGCTGGCGAAATTAAAAGACTAGCTACTAATTATAAAACCAACATGGGAATGTTGGGAGCCCTAACGATGGTAATTCTATGTGGCCTAATCCTGCATTTGATAAAAAGAAGAATTGGTTTCAATATTAAAACCAACAACGAGACAGAGCATCCAGTTGAAACATCAAATACTTACATTCACTTCCCATCCAACGTGGACGCTGGAATCTGAGAGGAGAAGGGTTAAGAAATACAAAAGTTTTTAATTTTTTTTTTTTTTTGCATTATAGTATTAACCTGTCAAACTTTTTCTGACGCTATGTCTGCAGCTTTTCCTGTATTGTAAGTGTGTCATTTGTACTTACCTAAAATATCATTTAAGCAAACTGTAGAATTATAAAGAATTCCGTTGTAACGTAGTTTATTTTTCCAGCTGAGGTATGACTCAGTCACTCCAGGTTCGTATCAAAGGTCTACTTCCTTTGAAATAAAACACGAATATTCTAGACGATGTTTACATTCGGAACAAAATGTTTATTGAAACGAAACATAAACTACTTAGATTATCTTAAAACTACTGGTTTAGATTTCAGTTATCGGGGATGCGCTGATTCCTCTGCGACACCGCTCTGGTACTTAGGCTGATAATACTCGCCTCCGGTTCGGGCTCCTAATGGAGTAAGACAGGTAATATTAAGTTGTATTCGGGTTAGAAATTGGCAAAACTATGAACTACGAACTCCAGAATATTCTTGGGCTTGAGCTCGGCTACGGATTAGTACGACTACAAGAGTATTCGGCAAAACTACGAACTTCGAACTCAAGAGTATTCGGAGGCTTGAGCTCGGCTACGGATAACTACGACTACAATAGTATTCAGAGGCTTGTAATCGGCAAAACTGCGAACTACGAACTCAAGAGTATTCGGAGGTTAGAGCTCGGCTACGGATTAGTACGACTACAAGAGTATTTGGGGGCTTGTAATCGGCAAAACTACGAACTCAAGAGTATTCGGAGGCTTGAGCTCGGTAACGGATTAGCACGACTACAAGAGTATTCGGCAAAACTACGAACTCAAGAGTATTCGGAGGCTTGAGCTCGGCTACGTATTAGTACGATCACAAGAGTATTCGGAGGCTTGTAATCGGCAAAACTATGAGTTAGTTTGGTTAAATATTAGTACTTGAACAAGAATCGGTAAAGCTCTCGGACGACAATTCAAGAATATTCTTCTTGTAATTATCGTTCGAACGATATCGTTAATTGCTTCCCGATTGTGTGCAAACCTTGTCTACTTATCGTTGATATCATATTAAGCCACTGAGCATTATTAGCAGTTATGTTTTGTTTACCTACATTTGCTTGTTTATTGTTATGTATTTGCGTGCATGTGTTTTCTTGTGTTACTTGTTTTGTGCTGGTTGTGATATTAGGTAAGTGTATTTGTTCTTATGTATGCAGTACTGCTAAGCAATGTGTTTTATTGCCCGTACATACTACAAATACACCACACAGCATACTTTACTGGTGGTATTGGGTGAGGGTATTTGTAACGGCCCGTTACATTCCCTTCCCACTTTGGGAAAAACAAAATGCGATTTAGGTATCCTGGGTAAGGGCACCATGTAAGCAATTGCAAATTGGATCATCATCGGACTCATCTTCGCTGATGTCTGGAGTACTTAGGATGCGGACGTAATTTTTCGAACCCACTTCGAGCTGCGTTTTACCCTTTTTTGGCTTCGTGGATTGCGTTATGGGTGTTAGTGGTTGCATGCGGTACTGGGTATTGACTGTGATGTGCATCGTTCGTGTTAATTTGTGGGATGATAAGGGTGCTAACGGCGGTGGTTGACTGGACTGGTTTATATTTTTCATCGCATGGCTTGGAGTAGGCTTTCTTATTTGTTGCCATACTCTTTGTGCCAGAATATTGGCCTTCTGATTGGAGCATTTAGCAATCGGAGATCTTTTTACTGTTAAGATTATTGGTTGGGCTTCGGGTGGCGCCACATATGCAGCCACGCGCTTGGGCATACACGGTGTTCGTAAGCAGTCCTTTATCTTCTCTAGTGATATCGGTCTTGTCTGTTTGCGCTTAATATTGGTACTGATCGGTTGACGGTGTTTTGGTGGTCCTTTTATAGATTTAAGTTTATTAGGACTATTGCACTTCATGCGAACCACAGGTTTGCCTATATGTATGTGATGGCCCAGTAATTGCCTCCACCGACTTTCGGCCATGGCTAACTTGGTCTCCCATTTGTCCTCTTGTCGACTCGTTTAGTTGTCAATCTGACTAAGTTGGTGCAAAACATAGAGGGAGGTTTCTTGGGGGAATGCGGAAGCTTTTATCTCCGTCCCTTCAAGTGATAAAGTGGCCTTCCGGCTTCGTAGAAAGTCCATACCTAGGATAACGGGTTGGGCTAGATTATCCAATGCGGATGCTAAGAGTTCGGTGGTTGATCCATTAACGCTAATAGCAATGAGGTAGACCTTAACGGATGAAATACAGGAGCTATCATCAAGTTGCATCGCCCGCTGGTAGTTTCTAGCTCGGACTTTGTGAGCTTCCAACAATTTTCGTACTCTTTTTCCAATACAGGTTAGCGTAGAACCGGTGTCTATGAGCACTCGTATCGGAGTATTGCATATTTTTATGGTAATAAAGTAGCGATTGCCAATACTTGGTTCGGGTGATGTACATCGGCAATTTCGTGACATAACGCTGTCCTGGCTACAGTCCGAACAGAATAATAGAGAAGTAGTAGTACAGTTCCGCATATGATGACCAGGTTGTTTGCAACGCCAGCAGTGTGTCTCGCGCTTGTATACTGCTGAACCTGTCGTTTGGTCCATGTAATGGCTCGGTTGTGGCCTTCCCTGTCTCGCCTCTTCTCGTCGGAGTATGTCATACTCGTCAGTGAGCTCGACCAGCTCATCTATAGTGCTGAAGTCGTTTCGGCGAACATATAACTTGTGATCATATCGTAATCCATCATAGGTGCGGTCAATATGGTCGCATTTCTTGAGATCGGAATGTTGTCGGATTAGGGCTTGTAACGACAGAATGTAGTCTTTGGCTTTCTCATGAAGTCCTTGTTTTCGGTGGTAAATATTCTCCTCTAATTGGGCAAGGTATCGCTTGGGTAGGAATAACTGTATAGCTTGTTCTTTAAAGTCTTTCCAAGACGTTATTTGATCCGTTTTAATACGATTCCATAGCTACGCCTTGTCCTCCAGGATTTCTAGCAGTGTGAAAAGCAGCTGCCTATGGTGATATCCGTAACACTCTGCTAGCTCTTCGAGGCGTTCGAGAAACTCCGTTAAATTATCACCGCCACTGTAACTTAGTTTCCACCTGCGGATCGTTGCCATAACTTGCGCGTCGTTTGCGGATGAGTTCATGGGTCCAGGATGATTGCGAGGTGGAATTGATATTGTTGTTTGGCTTTCGGTGACGTACTGGCGATCTTCCGCCAACACCTCTGCCTCCAGGGCGCGCAAAATGTTCTACGATGATTTACGTTGCCGTTTCGCTCGTACTAACTTACTTAGTTGTTTCCGAAGCTGGTTCACAGTCGCCCCGTCGGTGATCGGAATACCTTGTTCTCGGCAGACTTTTACTAATTTATCTTTCCGAAGAAGACAAACCCAGCTAAGTGAATCAGTGTGTAGTAAAGTTTCGTCTCTTTGTTCCTGACTTGATTCAAATCCGTTGGTGGCTGTTGTTAATGTTTTACCACTGGTTTCGGCTTTTGAATCAAGTCCCTGCTCGGGCGCCATTGTAACCTAGTTTGTTTTTCCAGCTGAAGTATGACTCAGTCACTCCAGGTTCGTATCAAAGGTCTACTTCCTTTGAAATAAAACACGAATATTTTAGACGATGTTTATATTCGGAACAAAATGTTTATTGAAACGAAACTTAAACTACTTAGATTATCTTAAAACTAGTGGTTTAGATTTCAGTTATTGGGGCTGCGCTGATTCATCTGCGACACCGCTCTGGTACTTAGGCTGATAATACTCGCCTTCGGTTCGGGCTCCTTATGGAGTAAGACAGGTAATATTAAGTTGTATTCGGGTTAGAATTTGACAAAACTATGAATTACGAACTCCAGAGTATTCGGGGGCTTGAGCTCGGCTATGGATTAGTACGACTTCAAGAGTATTCGGAGACTTGTAATCGGCAAAACTACGAACTCAAGAGTATTCGGAGGTTTGAGCTCGGCTACGGACTAGTACGACTACAAGAGTATTCGGCACAACTACGAACTCAAGAGCATTTGGAGGCTTGAGCTCGGCTACGGATTAGTACGATCACAAGAGTATTCGGAGGCTTGTAATCGGCAAAACTATGACTTAGTTTGGTTAAATATTAGTACTTGAACAAGAATCGGTAAAGCTCTCGGACGACAATTCAAAAATATTCTTCTTGTAATTATCGTTCGAACGATATCGTTAATTGCTCTCCGATTGTGTGCAAACCTTGTCTACTTATCGTTGATATCATATGAAGCCACTGAGAATTATAAGCAGTTATGTTTTGTTTACCTACATTTGCTTGTTTGTTGTTATGTATGTGCGTGCATGTGTTTTCTTGTGTTACTTGTTTTGTGCTGGTGTTGATATTAGGTAAGTGTATTTGTTCTTGTGTATGCAGTACTGCTAAGCAATGTGTTTTATTGCCCGTATATACTACAAATACACCACACAGCATACTTAACTGGTGGTATTGGGTGAGGGTATTTGTAACGGCACGTTACACCGTTGTTAAAATTTTAATGCAATCTTGCAGTTGGCATAATGATCATTAAATTAAAACACAATTTCCAAAGAATTCTATTTGGTTGCATTTTATTAATAAAAGATTCAATTATTAAATAAAGAAAATGACAACGACAAATTCAGTCGTCGTCAAGTACTCGAACAGAACTTTGTTTTATTTAACAACATTTAACTTAACTTATACCTTTTGGTATATCTAAGTTTGTTTTGTTCAGAAACCATTTTTTGTTACATTTAATATTTAGTTCTTTCTCTTGTAAATACCTAAGATGTTCAAATTTCTTTTTATGTTTTATATTTACCTTTTTACTAACTGAAAATCCTATTCTTTCTTCAAATATTACAAATTGTTGTTTTTCATGAAATTTTTTTAAAGAAAATTTTATAATTTTATTTTGAAAATCTTCAATAAATCTTGAAATCGTACTGTTTATACTAAATATATTTGTGATGATTTTTGTTGAATTCTTGATAAAATTTGGTATAATTCCAGAATTTCTGCATCTCATCATAAATGTAATTGCTGCTTTAGTTCTAATTACTTTATTCCTTACTGGTTCATATTTATGAATCCAAAATCTAGCATACGGTTTTCTTATTAAGTATCCGTAATTCATCGTACTTATTTTTCACAACGGACTCTGTTATAATGTAGTCCTTGTGTCTAATTTTTTTAACCTATTTTCTTTTAATAGTTAATAGATTTGTTTGAGTCTTGAGGTTAGTTTATATTAATATTTGTTATTCTTCGATATTTCGCTAACCATCGGAAACTATTTAGTTTTGTCAAAAATTTTCTTTTCAATTAGTATATACAAAAATTTTTTTATTTTTATAACAACATAAATCATAAATTTTAAATATTGAAAAATACTAACTCTAAAATGTGTAAATTATAAATTAGTACATTTTTAAATATTAAAACATACTAACTCTAAAATGTATAACTGTTATAAATTTTAATTATATATAATAATATAATGAAACCGGTGTGTGTGTGTTAACTACAATTCTTTGATTGTTGCGTAATTGATTGTAAACAAAAATTATAAAAATTATAAAAAATTTGTATATACTAATTGAAAAGAAAATGTTTGACAAAACTAAATAATTTCCTGAAGAAGCTAACCGATGGTTAGCGAAATATCGAAGGATAACAAATATTAATATAAACTAACTTCAAGACTCAAACATATCTATTAACTATTGAAAGAAAAAAGGTTAAAAAATTAGATACAAGATATGATTCTTATCGTATAACAGAGTCCGTTGTGAAAAATAAGTAGGATGAATTACGAATATTTAAAAAGAAAACCGTATGCTAGATTTTGGATTCATAAATATGAACCAGTAAGGAATAAAGTAATTAGAACTAAAGCAGCAATTACATTTTGATGAGATGCAGAAATTCTGAAATTATACCAAATGTTATCAAGAATTCAACAAAAAACATCACAAATATATTTAGTATAAACAGTACGATTTCAAGATTTATTGAAGATTTTCAAAATCAAATTGTAAGATTTTCTTTAAAAAAATCTCATGAAAAATTGAAGCAATTTCAAGGGGAGATGAACGTCATAACATCAAATTTAAGTGTGAACAATTTGTAATATTTGAAGAAAGAATGGGATAGAATTTTATATTTCAACTTCTTAATTTCTAATAAAGTAACATTCTTGTGTCTAATTTTTTTAACCTTTTTTCTTTTAATAGATTCGTTTGAGTCTTGAAATTAGTTTGTATTAATATTAGTTGTTCTTCGATATTTCGCTAACCATCGTTTAGCTTGTTCAGGAAATTATTTAGTTTTGTCAAAAATTTTATTTTCAATTAGTATATAAAAAATTTTTAATTTTTTTGTAACATAAATCATAAATTTTAACTATTAAAAAATATTAGTACAATTTTAAATATTAAAACATACTAACTCTAAAATGTATAATTATTAGAAATTTTAATTATATAATAATATAATGAACCCGGTGTGTGTGTTTTGTTTTGGAGCTCTGAGCGTTCGGACGTGTTTTTTTTTGAAATCTCTGTACTTTCAACTATAATTTGCTCTGTGTACTTTATTTTCATAAACTGTTTCAAAAAACATAAAATTAATTACATTTTTCGTATTTATATGAAGAATTGTTCTTTTTAAAATTAAATAAAAACTTAAGAACAATCTTCTTTAACAAAACATTAGTTTATTTCATCATAAATTGTGTCTTTTTCATTTAATACAATAACAATCTGCAAATTTACTCGTTATACATATTGCGTTTCTCAGAAAAAGCAACAATCAAAACAAAAAACTGCATTTAAATTACATTTGGAAGTTTATAATACAACAACACCCACGAACACAACAAACACAATAACCTGTTTAAAATTACAACAACACCCATGATCACAATAAACACAATAACGTGCTGAAGTAAACAAGTGAATTTTACACCTGATCCTCTTTTAACACCAATTACAAGATGTCCTGTTGTAAACCAAAATGCCGTATTAAGTCGGACGATCTCTACGTTTCTTGCTGGCTGTGTGATTCAGTTTATCATGCTAAATGTGTCGATTTAGCCCCTCGGACTGCTGATAATCTGCGGGAGGATAAAGGTCTTCGATGGTGCTGCAAAAAATGTACTGCTATTGACGTCGACTTTTATTTGTTTTTTAAGAATACCCGTAATCAATTTAATGATATTGAGAACGATTTGAACAATCTGTGTAAAAGATTTTCAAAATATAAGGAACTGCTAGAAAAGATGCCAACTACGCCAACAAAGAATAATTCGTCCACAAATGTCGCAAATCTTACTAATATTAAATCCAACGTTGAAGAACGCGAAACTGCTAATTTATTACCCGGAACTTCAACCTCATGCCATTCCTCATTAATTGTTCGTCCGCATATAGCCGATATAGTTCCCGATAATGCAACATTAAGAGGACAAGTTAACTTACAATCACTGATTCCTCATAATTCACTAAATTCGCCTGTTCAAGACAATTTGCCTCCATCGTTGCCTGTTATTAAACCTGCAAATAAATCTGCTACCCTCAAAGTTGTTTCGCCAAAGAAAACTGTTTTTGCCGCTCGTTTTGCCTCAAGTACTACTACTGACGACATTAAGTCTTATATAATGGAGAAAATTAATGTTAAAATTGATATAACTGTTTTTAAATTCAAATACTCTGAACCACGAAACAAAGCATCGTTCAAAATTATTGTTCCTCAAGAATACTTTGATGTAATTGTACATTCTGACTTTTGGCCGCCTAAAGCACTTATTCGTGAATACGAATACAAAAATTCTTCAAGCGCTGATGTTGTTCACTTGCCACAATTGTCGTCAAAAAACTGAAACAAGTGTCTGCAGATTACCTTATCAGTATTGCATATCAAAATGTAAGAGGTCTTAACACTAAATTGACTAGTCTTTTTGCTAATAGTTTTGAATTTCCATATGGTATAATTGTTTTTTCTGAAACCTGGCTAAATGAGAAAAAATCCATTCATAATACTGAAATTCTATGTTCTAAATATCAAATATTTAGAAACGATCGTAAGCACACACTTGGTGGTGGAGTTCTTATTGCTGTCCTGGATGTTTTTCAATGTGAACGTATTAATGGCTGTTATGTGATTGACCATGACGAAATTGAGTTTATTGCGGTGAAAATACGTGTTGGTTTTAAAAACTTATTTGTAACTTGTTCGTATATACCGCCAAATTCACCTTTTCAGATATATAATAAACATATTTCCGCAATAACCTTCGATCTTGATCAATCAAACACGTCGGATATATTTCTTGTTGTTGGTGATTTTAACATTCCAAACGCAAACTGGTTAAAACATTTTGATTGCAATTATATGTTACCCACAACCACATCTGATTTTATTCAAATGCTTCATGGTTATGGATTATTTCAAATAAATCATATCGCTAATGCATCTGGAAAATTTCTTGATCTTACTTTTGTTAACAATCATTTGGATTTTTGTCTTCATAATACACTGCCTATGACTTATCCTGTTGACCCTCATCATCCACCTTTTGAAATTGATCTTTCCATATCGGATAATAACCATTTGAAGACAATGCAACGAAACATTGAACCTGCTCAATCCTACTGCTTCCCACGCACCGATTACACTGCACTACATTTGTTGTTATCTAATGTTAACTGGGATTCCTTGCTTGCTGGTGATAACTTTGACCTCATTGTATCACGCTTCTATAGTGTTTTGCAAAATGCGATAAGTACTACTGTTCCAAAGATTAATGTCATCAAAAATAATGGTCCACCTTGGAATAATCAACACTTAAGAAACGCTAAAAACAAGAAAAATAAATTTTTTGTAAGATATAAAAAAACTGGTTCATCATTAGATTTTCGTAATTATGCCGTAGCAAGATCTCAGTACAACTCTGCTAACAAACTCGCATACAATAATTACATAAACCGTATCAGAAGTACTATTAAAACAAATCCAAAATATTTCTATAAATTTATAAAATCTAAGCGTCGTTCTTCATGTTATCCAAAGCATTTAAAGTATGGCTCATCAATTGCAGAAGATGACGTTTCAATAAGCAATTTATTTGCGGACTTCTTTTCAACCACATATTCCACAAAGTTTTATGACATCGCAACAACTTATCCGTACACAATAACACACTCGTCTGGGATATACTTTCCGTTTATAAATACTGATACTGTACTTTCGAACTTGAAGTCTCTGAAAAACTCTTTTTGCGCGGGTCCTGATGGTATACCAACCTGTATACTCAAAAATTGTGCTTTATCATTATCTTCGCCTCTCACTCCATTATTTAATTTATCTATTAAATCAAGTTATTTGCCACCAATTTGGAAGAAATCGTTTATAATTCCTTTATTTAAGAATGGAAGTAAAGCTGATGTCTCTAACTACAGAGGTATTGCTAAAATTAATGCAATTCCGAAGCTGTTTGAAAAAATACTTACTGACAATTTATATCATCAAATTTCACCTCTTCTATCACCTTGTCAACATGGTTTTCGTAAGTCTCGCTCTACTGTTACTAACATTTTGGAACTCACTACAATTGTTAATGAAGGTTTTACAAAAAAAATGCAATCCGATGCGATTTATACCGATTTCAGCAAGGCGTTTGATAAAGTAAATCATAACCTTTTATTACAAAAATTATCACTTTTGGGCTTTAGTGACTCTGTTGTAAAATGGTTAAATTCTTACCTATCACAAAGAACCCAACAAGTAAAGTTTGGAAATGTTATGTCGAAGATCATTCAAGTAAATTCTGGTGTTCCACAAGGCAGTCACTTGGGTCCCATTTTGTTCACACTTTTCATTAATGATTTACCAACTGTTGTTTTGAACTCCATGGTATTGATGTATGCTGATGATGTTAAAATTTTTAACTCGTTTAATGATATCGACGGTTATAATTTATTATGTGCTGACTTAAAAAATTTTTCTCAACGGTGTAAATTCAATTTACTGGAATTAAATATAAAAAAGTGCAAACATATCTCATTTTTCAGACATCGTCCGATAGAGACTCAATATTATATTGATACTGCTGTTTTAAGTAAAGTTCAATCAATAATGGATCTTGGCATACTTTTGGATCACAGGCTCAACTTTCGTGATCACATTTCAATGATGGTAAATAAAGCTTACGGGATACTTGGTTTTATGAAACGCTGGTCAAAGGAATTTCGTGATCCTTACACTACAAAACTTTTATATACCTCTCTTGTTCGACCAATTCTTGAGTATGGGTCAACTGTTTGGGATCCTTGTTATTCTATTCATATAAATAGTATTGAATCAGTACAAAAACAATTTTTGATTTTCTGCCTCCGTGGTCTTGGCTGGAACTCATATGTCTTGCCGCCGTATCAAAGTAGACTTGATTTGATAAAACTGCCAACTTTAAGAAGTAGACGACTAATGCTGAGCACATTGTTTATTTTGGGCCTGATTCGTGGTGAAGTTGATTCGGAATTCTTGCTTAGTCGAATTTGCTTCAACGTTCCTGTTAGACCTTCACGTAATTTTGAACTCCTATTACTTAAATATTACCGTTCTATATATGCCAATAATGACTCCTTCCGTCGTGCATGTGAAAACTTCAATAAATGCTACCATATGATCGAAATGTCTGAGAGTAATATAATACTGAAGAGAAAATTAACTTTGTATTTAAATACTTGATTCCTTTTGTTTAATGTTATATGTTAAAAATCTTACTTTGTTTAAAAACTTATTCGTATATATTTTTATATATATATTGTTATATGTATATTGTTATATGTATATAAGTAAACTTTGTTATTAATGTTAGTCAGTAAGGATATAAAATCTATTGACATATATAAATAAATAAATAAAAATAAAAACTACAATTCTTTTAATGTTGCGTAATTGAATAAATATTATAAATTAATCAAATTTTAAATATTAAAACATACTAACTAAAATGTATAAATATTATACATTTTTATTATATATAATAATATCATGAAACCGATGTGTGTTAACTACAATTCTTTTAACGTTACGTAATTGATTGTAAACAAAAATTATAAAAAATTATGTATAAAAATTTTTAACATAATACGTCATAAAGCTTATTGTAAATTATCATAACATATGCATACAGCGCAAATAATTTAACATAATTAATTAATTATAAAGAATTCCGTTGTTACAATTTTAATGCAATCTTGCATTTGGCTTAATGATCATTAAATTAAAACACAAGTTCCAAAGAATTATATTTCATTGCATTTTATTAATAAAAATTTGAACTATTAAATAAAGAAACTGACAACGACAAATTCAGTCGTAATCAAGTACTCGAACACAACTTTGTTTTATTTAACAACATTTAACTTAACTGGCACCCAACGTAAAATTAAATAGTGAAAATAACTTCTCACAAATGAGGCTTTAAAGTAGTGTCGTGTTAGATAAGTGTTTAAATTCGAACAACAAAAAACACAACGCGTGAATAAATGCTACCAAAGAATCCCCAGTAAAAAGAGAAAAGGATAAAATTCTTAGTTACTGACGCGATTTATTAATTTTAAGTGAACAATATAAAATAAATCTATAAAATTAAAAAATAAACTAAGCCAAAATTAAATAAAAAACGAAAGTGTTCCAACAAAAATATATATGTACCATAATTAACATTTAAATAAATTACTAAAAAATTTATGGACTTCTTAAGAATTGAAAAATAAACAAATGTTATAAATTATAAAATATGGTAAAAAATATAAATTAGAAGAAAACAGATAGAAAAAAACATGAAACAATAACATTATCAACAAAAAAAACATATCAACAAAAAAGACAACCATAACCAACACAATCAAAAAAAACACAACCATAATCAAAACCATCAACAAAAAATATCAAAAAAAGATAACGATAATCAACACCATCATTCAAAAGCATCAACCAGATCAACACCAGGAGGAAGCAGATAATTATTTTTATGTAAGAATACTATTTTATTGAAATAATCAATTAAAACTTAGATTAAGTCATACATTTTTATTGCGAAGAAAAGAGTGAATAAAAGTAATATTTAATAATAATAATAGTGTAATCTTGCAAATTTCTCTTTCGATAATGGCAAATCAAAATAATCTAATAAGGCCGGCGATTTTAAATAATCCACCGCCTGTAGTTAATAATCCTCCACCACACCAGGCTCAAATTGCTGTAGCACCCGATAACGAAGCTATCGCAGATATCGTTCGTAGAATACTTAGGGAAGAACGAACATTAGAGGAAGTAGAACCTAGATTGGTGGATCAGGGAATAGACAGAAATAATGATCTGACATATTTGGACAAGATTCCAGATGTGGTACGATTTCCTGGGGAATTTTCCGGTAGCAGGACCGAGTTTAGCTCGTGGAGGAAAAGCACGGAAAGAATTCTGAAGATTTATGAACCTCTGAAGGGAACAGCAAAATATTTTGGCATACTGAATGTTGTGCGTAATAAAATTGTGGGAGAAGCAGACATTGCGCTGGAGTCCTACAATACTCCGCTGAATTGGGAGTCCGTTGTTAAATGTCTGACAACACATTACGCAGACCAACGGGATTTAGGCACGCTGGAATATCAATTGACTTCGTAGGTTCAAGGCTCTAGTACAGTGCAGGAATTAAAAAAAATTATGGTCATTTGTCCCTTATTTTAAATAAAATCGCATGCTTGGAAGAAAGCCAGGATTGTATTTATTTACTCACAAAAAGTTATAGAAACAAAGCACTCGACACGTTTGTTAGAGGCTTAAGGAGTGATCCTCCTAGATTACTAGCAATAAGGGACCCTAAAGATTTGAATGAGGCCCTGCACCTGTGCTTAAAGTTGGAAAACCAACAATTTAGAGCACATCATGCGAACAGCGCAAAAAGAAATCCACCTCCTGTTCCTAATAGGAAATTTAATAGTACCAACCAAACCCAAACATTTTTTCCGCATCTGGCATATATCCCGCACCCTACTATGAATGCCCCAAGAATTCCATACGCTACCAACCAACAAAGATCGAATTCGAATCCACATGACTTTATCAGATTCCAAAATCATAATTTTTATAAGCAAAATTACAATTCAAATACTAACCAACAAAACTTTCAAACATCCCATTTACCACCACCACGACCACATCAACCAAAACCTGCAGTCCCGATGGATATTGACAACTCCATACATTCTAGAAGAGTGAATTACATGAATCGACCTGTTCAAGACAATAGATTTACAGGTGTACGACCTTTGCCACATTCATCGCAATTTACCCAACCGCGACAGTTATAAAGAGTAAATCATATACAAAATGAGCAATGCTCTGACAGTGTTAATGAACCGGCGAACATGAAACTGCAGAGGAGAATGACGAAATGCAAGACCTAACAGACTACTTGGACGAACATTTTAATATTGAAAATACACCAAATGAAAGTGAATGTTCCGAATTTGCAGATATTCATTTTTTTGGTTAACGAATTCTACGTTTCCTTATTTTCAGTGTAGGGACAGTAATGGTAAAATATTTAGGTTTCTAATAGGCACCGGGTCAAACAAGAACTATATTCACCCAGGATTGGTTAAGAACCCTGTACAAAATGAGGCCATATTTCAAGCAAGTTCAGTTGGTGGGAAAGTTACAATTACCCATCACACCATAATAAATTTATTTGGAGTACTTACAGAAAATCTAACATTCTTTTTATTACCCACACTGAAATCTTTCGATGGCATTTGGGGTAAAGATAGTTTAAAAAAGTTAAAGGCTGTTATTTACACTTCTAAAAATTACATGACAATAAACAATTCAATAAAGATCCGTATAAGACAACAGAAATCTAAGTCAGTTAATAATTTGAACATTAGAACAAACCATCTCTTCGAAGAACAGATGCAAAAGTTAATAGGACTGTGTAACAATTACCCCACACTTTTTTCGGAACCAAATGAAAGACTGACATTTGCCACAAACGTCAAAGCAGAAATTAGGACATTGGCTGATGACCCTATTTATACAAAGAGTTACCCGTACGCTATAGCAATGAAAGATGAGGTAGAAAAACAAATCAACGAACTACTTCACGGGAAATACGAATTCGTCCGTTTACCGTTCGGGTTGAACAATGCCCCAGCGGCATATCAACGAATGCTCGACGACATGCTGAGATTCCACATCGGGAAAATATGTTCCGTCTATATTGACGACATTATTGTGTTTGGACAAGATAAAAAATATTGAAGGTCCAATTGGACAAATGCGAGTTCCTAAAGAAGGAAGTCGAGTATTTGGGGTTTATCATCTCAACAAAGAGTATAAGAACAAATCCAGAAAAAGTCAAAGCCATTAAGGAAATATCACCTCCAAATACGATAAAAGATCTCAGATCATTTCTGGGACTTTCAGGGTTTTATAGACGGTTTATAAAGGATTACGCGAAAATGGCAAAACCCCTTACAGTCCTTTTGAGAGGTGAGGAGTGACGAATGTCGAAAAGAAACTAGGCAAAGATACCTGTGATTTTGGATGCCACAGCATTGGAAGCTTTCGAAAAAATTCACTCGCTTCCGAAGAAGTTATGCTCGCATTCCCAAATTTTGATAAAGAATTTCATTTGGTGCTGTTCTCGAACAGGACGGTAAACCTATTACGTTTATATCAACGACACTGAACAAAGCCGAAGAGCACTACGCAACGAACGAAAAGGAAATGCTTGCGATAGTGTGGGCTTTCAAAGCGTTAAGGAATTATTTGTACGGACATATTCGTTGGGGAGTAAGAACACCAACAGTAAATTAAATAGATGGAAAGCCATCTTGGAAGAATACAATTATGAGATCAGGTACAAACTCGGTAGTAGTAACATAGTGGCACAAACACAAGCCATGGAAGTGAATTCCTTATCTGTTACACAACATTATTATGATTATTATTATTATTATATGAGGCCATAAGCACCGCGACCTAAAGGAACTTTTGTGTAGCCCAAGTGTTCACTGATGTAGATTGAGGCTGCGAATAAAGCCAATTACTCTAAACGGTGAGATATCGTACACCTCTCCTGGAGTCATGAATTTGCCTCCGAGGAAACTCCTCCTGCACGACGCTACTGCCGGACAGTCGCAAAGAACGTGCTCTGGTGTCTCCTCCTCTGCTCCGCAGAGTCTAAATTCTTTGGTCTCAGAATTGCCTATGGTAAACTCGTGTCGTCTGAGACCGCAGTGTCCGGTAAACCAACCCGTTAATAATCTGAGGTCATTCTTGTCCATCAGAATTAATTTTTGGGATTTATTCCGAGATAACGTAATGAAACGTTTTGCCTGTCTTAGGCCGTGAAGGGCCCAGGAGTCATTCTGTTCTTTGACATATCCTCCTGAGATGCCAAAGAAGGGTTCCGGTCCTATGAATCTACGATGGGCTCCTCTGTTCGCCAGACAGTCAGCCCGTTCGTTCCCAGCGTGGCCCTTATGGCCAGGCACCCAGCATAACGTCAGCCTGTTCTGAGCGCCCAGTTCTATCAGCGATGTAACACAGTTCCTAACAACCCCTGACCTGATCTCATACGAGGTTATGGCCTTTAGCGCTGCCTGGCTATCAGACATCAGATAGATACGAATATTCTTACATCTTCTCCTCAATCATTCCCTAGCACATATGAATATGGCATAGACCTCCGCTTGGAAGATCGTAGGGTATTTACCCATGGGAATTGCCCTTTGAAAGTTATGGCCATATATCCCTGCCCCCGTATCCCCATTTTCCTGTTTGGAGCCGTCAGTGAACCAGACCTGGTCAGCATCTTCGTGCCATTAAGTGTGGTTAAGCCATTGACTCCTTTCAGGATTGAGAACATCAAAGTTTCTGTTCAAAACTAGTGTTCGTTGTATTTGATCATTCACCTTAATGTATGGGTCATTCAGGAGATGTCCTAGTATGCTCATGTGACCAACCAGATCTCCAGGTTTCAAATTGGAGATGTCAGGCAGCCGTAGTGCGCTCCTGCGGACCTCCTCCTTCACAATAACGTGCAGAGGGGGAATATGCAAGATGGCACCCAGAACATGTGTTGGACAAGTTCTCATTGCCCCGCTGATCGAAATACACACAAGGCGATAAACCTTGTCCAGAAGTGCCCTGGTAATAGATGGTTCAATTTTTGGCCACCAAACCAGTGCGGCGTATGTCAGTATTGGTTTTATCGCCGTGATAAAAGACCAATATATCATCTTCGGTTTGAGTCCCCACGTCCTACCAAATAGCCGTTGGCAAGCATGAAGTGTTCTAATGGCTTTGTTGGTGGAGTAGGAAACATGTTTATTCCAAGTGAATGACTTATCAAGAATAACCCCAAGGTATTTCACATCGCCGGAGAACTTGATAATCGAGCCATTCAATGTGGGTTCCTCAAGTTTCACTTTTCTTCGTCAGCCCCTGTCCCCGCACCATCCGCTAACTAGGTTTAGAGCCTGTTGCATCCTTTCCGATATGATTCCATCCTCCCATCCTGTCACAGATATGACAAGATCGTCGGCGTAACCATATGTTCGAAATCCCAGGTTGTTGAGTTGTTCAAGCAGTTCATCGATCACCAATGTCCACAGTAAAGGCAATAGAACGCCACCTTGTGGGCAGCCTCTGGTTGCTCCTATACTTTTCGATGCACCGCATAAGTCCAACTCAACCACCCTGGATGACAGCATCTGTAACGTCCAGTTCTTTATAATTTTCGGAACACCCTTACTATCAAGAGCGTTGTACGATGTATTATCAAAGGCTTCCTGAATGTCTATAAAAGCGCAAAGGGCGATTTCTTTATTACTTATAGCCTTCTGTATATCAGTACACAAGTAGTGTATGGCAGTTACCGTCGATTTGCCTGGCTGGTAGGCAAATTGTAACTTATGAATGGGATACACTGGAAATTCCTTCTAATGTAACTATCCAGTAGTTTCTCCATCGTCTTCAGGAAAAACGAGCTGAGACTGATTGGTCTAAATGATTTTGGAAGATGTTTAGATCTACCACCAGCCTTTGGTATAAAAACCACCTTAACCATACACCAAGCCTTCGGTATGTGACATGCCAGTAAGCTTGATTTGAAAATCCTGGACAGTTGTGGAACAATATAATCTCGACCCTGTTGAAAAAGGCACGGATAGATGCCATCCGGGCCCGGAGATTTATAAGGCCTAAATTTAGACAACGACCAGATTACTTGTCTATTTCCGAAGATACTTTCCGCCAACCTGCGATCCCTGTTGGTACACCTAGGTGTCCATCGCGGAAACGAAATTGGATTTACTGACAGTGATCCTGGGAAATGTGTATCTAGAAGATGTGCAGATTTTTCTTCTGCTGAGTCTGTATACGTCCCGTCAGGTCGTTTCAGTGTACAAAGACCATTTGAATGATCCTGTGACAAGGCCTTCTGTAGCCGTACTGCCTCAGGCAAATTATTTATCCTTTCGCAGTACGTCCGAAATGTTGACCTATTAGATTCCCTAAGTGCTTTATTATAGGTAGTGAGTGCAGACTTGTAGGTGACCCAGTCACCTGTGTTCTTGGACCCTGTTAAAAAGGCCCCTTGCATCCCTCTTCAGTTCCTCTAATCCATCGTTCCACCAAGGTACGTCCCTTTTTGGCTTCTTGGACCCTAGCCTGCAACTGTTCCTGAAGGCATTTTGAACATTCTCACAAAACTCACTAGATACAAAATCTATTTCTATGGGACTATGTATCAATCCCCCTGAAAAGTTTTCGCCGTTAGATAAATGAACGCGATAGGTATCCCTGTCCGTTTTCCTAGAATTACGGAATTGTTCCTCCTGCGTCGGACAGTAGTCTATATCAAACCGTATATGTTGATGATCTGACATAGATATCTAGTTAGATACATGCTAATTGTTTATAGCATGTGCTATATTGTTGCTACTTAAGGTGAGATCAAGGACCTCCTGTCTAATAGCATTCCTAAAGGTGGGCTCATTGCCCGTGTTCAATATATATATATATATATATATATATATATATGTTATTTCTACAGATGAATTCTAGTAAACACTCACCTCGTTTGTTGGTGTCAGTACTTTCCCAAACCGTGTGATGTGCGTTGGCGTCACAGCATATCAGCATGCCTAGGTTCCTTTTTTAGCAATATGCTGCCAGCTTGGAAACCTCTACTGTAGGCGCATGATTGACCTCACCTGGAAAGTAAACGGAGGTTAGAACAATCTCACGTTCCCCTTTTACTGATGGAACACTTGCCCGAATTGCCACTAGATCGCCATCTATGAATTCTGAAATAGGAAAGTAGTTTATATTAATCCTGACGAATATGGCCGCTCTGGGCCTCGTCACCTTATTGTTGTATATAAGCTTACCTTGGCTGTTTCGGAGCTCTTTAATGACCCCTGAGTTTACCCAAGGTTCTTGGATAAAACAAATATCCAGTACGTCTGTAGTGAACCTGCGACGTAGCAATCTGACGCTGCCTTGGCGTGATGCAGGTTCACTTGGAGGCACTTTAGCTGCCTGTTGGTTTTGTTATTCTGGATGTGGGCTGTTGCGGTTAGCATTAATGCTTGTCCTCACGCTTGGCCATTTTTTCCACGATTGGAGCCCACGAGCAACGTTCTTTCCGCAGAATCGCTGTACCCCTTACCTGGCCTGTTAACATTCACTCTATGCCACCCATGTCTGTTTATCCCTTTTGCAGTGTTGGGCCCATTCGCTGAAGAAGTAGTACCCTTCACCGAACTGGTTGGTTTTCCCGGTGACAAAACGGGGGCTTTGGAGTCCCCTCTGGCCGAGATTGCCGTTCCAGCCGGAGTGAGCACTGCCTTCGTCAGCGTATCAGGCTTGCTTGATACATTTGAGCAGGACGGGTTATCATCAGGAATGACAGGGACTTTTCTGTCCTGATTCCTTGACTTGGCCTGTCCGGTCTTGCTACCAAGTTTTGTCCTATTGGGTACGACGTTCAATGCCTTTGCTGATTGACGTCTAGCAGGCCTTACTTGAACTGTTCCGTACCCAAAGCTTACGCTATGTCCCTTCGTCTTCAGTACGGAGGCTGATTTTGGGTCAATTGTGAAGGTAAGTTCAGCTATATTTCCCTTGCTGACCCTGTTCAGAACCTTCCAGTACTCCACTGAGAGATCTTCATTTTGTCCTTCTATTAGTGACAGGATTCTCGTTATTGGAATTTCAGGCTTTTCCGGGAAATTTCTAACGTACACTTCCAAGCAGGCCTTATTTGAACTGTTCCGTACCCAAAGCTTACGCTATGTCGCTTCGTCTTCAGTACGGAGGCTGATGTTGGGTCAATTGCGAAGGTAAGTTCAGCTATACTTCCCTTGCTGACCCTGTTCAGAACCTTCCAGTGCTCCACTGAGAGATCTTCATTTTGACCTTCTATTAGTGACAGGATTCTCGTTGTTGGAGTTTCAGGCTTTTCCGGGAAATGTCTAACGTACACTTCCAAGCGTGGAGCCTCTTCTTCCGATATCACTTTCAGGGTCGCATTGCTCCATGGCTTTAGCGAGGGAACATGTTCCCTCATCCATTTCGCAGATTGCTCCCCTTTACAATTGAATATCAGCCAGCCCGTTTTAAACGTACAGCCTACAAATTGCGGCTTTATAGAGCCCTTATTTAGCTCCACAATTTTATCCAAGACTGCCGTTTGAATTGTTTTTAGCTTCTCGTCTGACCACATGGTAGCTGGGAAGTCAGGATGGATAACTCCCAACTTGAGCAACCTCCCCGTAAGAATAACGATCAGTTTGGGTGTCCTTCGCCATCTCGGAGTATCTCAAGCTATTGGCTACTTGAGAGCCACCCGCAAGGGACCCCGTCGCCCGTTTTGGAGGGTTTGGAGGAGTTGACCCATCTGATCGACCTCTCTTCCCAGGAATTTTGAGATCAGGGTGCTTACTGCGTACTTCCTTGAAGGGTTTTAGGTATAGTTCTCTTGCCTCCTCAACCTTCATGCCTTGCGATAGGTACCTTTTCTCGCCTGGCCTGGAGGGTTGCATGTTAGGCTGCAATTCCAAAAGCGCATCCCCTTCATCCGTGGGGACCGTTACCACACTTGCAGCACACTAGCAGTATCTAAATCCAGTACCATTGCGGTATCGTCCGTAATGTTGATGGGCTTCTGTGAGCCCCCCACATTTGTTCTATTGTCCATAGCGACATCGTTAATTTTTTCTTCTTTATTTATGTTTTCATCCATATTTGTTTTTGTAAATGGGGGTGAAATCAATATGGCAAACAGCAGCGCCCCTTGCTGATTGCAGGCATAAATTACAACCGGATTACGCCTCAATCTGGATGACACCGTTATAAGACACACTAACGTAGTGCCATTCATACCATGGGCACGGTACGTGTAACACCCGGTATTACGGGTTTTTATCGAGCGTCCACTCTAGATCCACTATGTTCTGCCAAAAACAGGGGCACCTCCGGTAGGGTGTGGTTTTGCACGCATAGACGGTCATTGGATACTGAAGAGGCTAAGGCATGTTCCGTAATTTAGCTAAGTTGCGCATTCAGATGCCTGCATTGATATACATTGCTTGCCCCCTACAATACAACATAGTCACGAAAGTTCTGATCAAAATTTAATACAATTCACAGATGCACCGTTAAACGCATTCAAGAACAAGATAATAATTTCGACAGGCGACTTAGCTTCTTACAATTTCGAAATAGTATTCCCCACTTATCATAGACATATAATAGTAGACACGGAATTCGACAGAGACAAACTAGTAAAAACTCTGACTTCTTATTTAAACCCTTCAGTAACTAACGCCATTATGACTGATGACAGAACACTAGGATTGATACAAGAATTTTGGTCATCTCACTTTGCTGCATTCAGGACAAAATACACTAGAACTATCGTAAGGGATTTGACATCGGACATCGAAGAAGAGACGGAAATTATCAACGAACGTAGACGTGCGCACAGAGACGCAAAAGAAAATAAAACACAGTTACTTAGAAAATATTATTTCCCCCAAATGCACGTAAAAATGAAGAAATTAGTGGAACAGTGTAAGATATGTTGTGAAAATAAATATAGTCGTCACCCAAATAACATAGTTTTAGAGAAAACACCAATTCTTATGTCTTTTGGCACTCCTGAAAATGTTGTCATAGACAACGAAAAATCACTTAACTCAGCTCCCGTAATCTTTATGCTAGAGAATCAATTGGGCATTAAAATCTATAAAACGCCACCCTATACTAGTTCTGTAACTTCTGATTTCATTCCACTTTAACCGAAATAATGAGATGCATAAATGCAGAAAACGTTCATAAATCTTTTGAAGCTCTCTTGATGAATTGCTTAAATAAATATAACAATTCGGTGCATTCTTCAATAAGTAGAGGTATTTTTTGGCGGAAATTCAGACCCAGTATCTTTAAAACAGGATAGATTAAAAATTATACTGAGTTTGTTAGAAAAACTGGAGAAAGACTTAGACCATCATAACAAAAATAAAATTGAAAGATGGACTTATAAAACTGGGGACGAAATCGTTTTTACAACATCAAAACGCATAGTTCACAAAAATTTGATAAACAACTAATATTTGTTTTACAGCTTAAGTACAGATCTTGGACTACACGAACGCCAAATTGTAACGGTTGAGACGGGCATGACGAAACTGGTAACCGCTGACTTCAAAATCATTCATGTGATAGACCTCGACTCGTACGAAAGGGCAGTAGACCAATTGGATGCCGTAATAAGACAAGACATAGGGAAAAAGGACAGCAATTATGCATTTTTATTGCATCAAGTACAAACCTTATACGCTTTGCTTGTGAAGTTGAGACCCAGACGTAAAACTAGATCATTAAATGCTATGGGAACAATATGGAAGAGGGTAGCAGGTTCACCTGACCACGACGATTTGCAGATCGTTGCTGACAGAATGAATAGGCTATTGGAGAACAATGACTAACAGATTGTGATAAATAGGGCTATAGAAAAAAATGCAAGAAATAACAGAGACAACCAATAGTATAATGAATAACATAGGATCAAATGATGCTTTTAAGCGGGAACATCTTAAAGGCATTGAAAGAAAGCTAGAAATAATCAAGGAGGAACTTACCAATCTGGGTTATTCAATGCAGTGGGCGAAATCTGGTATTATAAATACCTTCGTGTTATCTGAATATGAACTAAACGTAACTAAGAAGTATTTCGATGAGCATAATATGCCGTATGTGAATTTGGTTGAAGCCTTGGAGTTTGGTGAAGTAAAAATAGGGTTAAATAAAACGACAATCCTTTATAATGTCGACTTGCCTATTATGGAAAGGAAAACGTGTAAAATCTTATTTGTAAGATCAGTTAAAAATCAGAACATATATATTAAGATTGACAATGTATATGTTCTTTACCTCGAGGTAAAGTCCGCATGCAGAATGTTTAATGATGCAGCCGTTTGTGGAAATTACAATTTGGAAAACATTTCAAAATCATATTGCTTGCCGTGATTACTCAATGGCTTGCCATCAAATTGTCCAACCTCTAACAACCAACATTTACCCATGGTAGAAGAAATCACACCGGGTTTAATTCTATTAAACGGTTATGATGGTTCAATATTGGTAGAAAATAAAGAAGTGAATCTGCATGGTACTTATATTGTCAAACACCATAACTCTACAAATACGATAGGGAAGAGAGCTTATTCCAGTAGGAAAATTACTATGATGAAACCCTTACCAGCCGTGGTTAATGCACCAAACACTATTGCAAAATACGAAGAAATGCTATCATTGGAAATGCTTAAAGATCTCCATATCAACAACGCTGGCGAAATTAAAAGACTAGCTACTAATTATAAAACCAACATGGGAATGTTGGGAGCCCTAACGATGGTAATTCTATGTGGCCTAATCCTGCATTTGATAAAAAGAAGAATTGGTTTCAATATTAAAACCAACAACGAGACGGAGCATCCAGTTGAAACATCAAATACTTACATTCACTTCCCATCCAACGTAGACGCTGGAATCTGAGAGGGGAAGGGTTAAGAAATACAAAAGTTTTTAATTTTTTTTTTTGCATTATAGTATTAACCTGTCAAACTTTTGCTTACGCTATGCCTGCAGCTTTTTCTGTATTGTATGTGTGTCATTTCTACTTACCTAAAATATCATTTAAGCAAACTGTAGAATTATAAAGAATTCCGTTGTTACAATTTTAATGCAATCTTGCAGTTGGCATAATGATCATTAAATTAAAACACAATTTCCAAAGAATTCTATTTCATTGCATTTTATTAATAAAAATTTTAATTAGTAAATAAAGAAAATGACAACGACAAATTCAGTCGTAGTCAATTACTCTAACAGAACTTTGTTTTATTTAACAACATTTAACTTAACTTATACCCTTTATTTTGTTCAGAAACCATTTTTTGTTAAATTTAATATTTAGTTCTTTCTCTTGTAAATACCTAAATGTTCAAATTTCTTTTTATGTTTTATATTTACCTTTTTACTCACTGAAAATAATATTGTTACGTTTTTAGACCTTTTCGTAAAAACGCTTTTTATTTATCCTTCAAGGATTCGTTTAATTGCATCAAATTAAAAACACAGACAATTACTTTTAGAAATATAATGCGGCAACACTTTATTTACTATTTAATTAAGACGAGTATTTGTACTACTAAACACTTAGCGATGTTAACACGTCTAGATTCAAAATCTCACTGATCCCGCTGTTCACTGGCAGTGTCTTTATATAGCAAAATGACGTCGTCTGGTAACTTCGCGAAGCATCTGGTCATGGTTGTTGTTGGTTGTGCTTTACTTAACATGTAGCTATATACGTGCGTTTGTATATATGACAATGCTGTCTTGTGTTTTGTTTATTGTAACTATGTGTGGTTGTATGTATGAGTGTTTTGTGTGTTGTGTAGTTTTGTTTCTTCTTGTGCTATGTGGGCATGTTGCTGTGTATATTTGTGTGTATGTTGCTGTGTATATTGATGTACATGTTTAGTTTTTATTAGCAGCGAATACTTGCGTACAAGATCATTAAGAATAACATCATCATCTCTTAGCATTGATGTTGCTAGGTTTTTCGTTATTGTTGTTTACACTTATTATTGCACAGCCTCGAATGATTTTGTATATTCTCAACGATGTATCCGGAATATTCCATTTCCGTTAATTCAAATATTATCTGCATGGTCTTGACCAGGGTTGTAACATTTTGACAACTAGAGATGGTTTGACAGTGCTGCCAAGTACATATAGCCACATTGTCGTTATATTTGAATCTATTTTTAAACTTTGTAACACTGCCGCCCACTTAAGCCTGTTCGACCCGAATAGGCATACAATCACCTCTTCCATAGTGCGCCAATCGTTCGAGATGTACTATCTTCATTTTCGACCTTGGGCTATTGTGCTTCTGTATCCGGTACACAACGTCATTCACTCTCTTAATCACTTTATACGGGCCATCCCAGTGAGTCTGTAATTTTGGGGACAATCCTTTCTTCCGTTGTGGGTTATAAAGTAGAACCAATTGACCTTCTATAAATCCCTCTGAATTTGCTGCGCGGTCATATCTAGCCTTCATCTTGTCACTGACCATCTTGATTCTATTACGCACGAAATCATGCAGCTCGTTTAAGTTCTCCTGCTCTTGGGACGTAGTGGCTCCTTCTTCTACCGCTGGCTTAACACCAAATTCCAAGTCACCAGGCAGTTTTAATTCCGTCCCGAAGATAATTTTAGCTGGCGTTCTCGATGTGGAGTCGTGTACAGCTGACCTATATGCCATCAAAAATTTGGGAATGTGCTCGTCCCAATCCCTCTGATGGTTGCTTACCACTTTTCGCAGGTACTCTTCTAAGGTGCGATTGAACCTCTCTACCATGCCATCAGACTGTGGATGCAAAGGCGTTGTTCTGGTTTTCTTTATCCCATATAATTCGCACATTTCCCTGAATATGGCAGACTCGAAATTCCTTCCTTGGTCGGAATGTAATTCTATTGGGACACCATAGCGACATACCCAGTTGTTGACGAATGCATTTACAACTGTCTTTGCTTCTTGGTTAGGTATGGCATATACCTCTGGCCATTTACTAAAATAGTCCATTACCACAAGAACATAACGATTTCCGGCTTCAGTGACGGGAAAAGGACCTGCTACATCCATTGCGATCCGCTCGAATGGTGCTCCTGAGTTGTATTGCTGTAGCTGTCCCCGGCTTCTTCTTACTGGGCCTTTGGCTGCTATGCACTGTGGGCAGTTTGCTATCCAATCGGCTACGGCTTGTTGACATCCAACCCAATAAAAACGCTGCTTCAGTTTCTCAAGTGTTTTTGTGACTCCAAGATGACCGCCACTAGGTCCATTGTGAAATTCTTGCAAAACTTTACTTATCTTGGAGCATGGCACAACTACCAAATTTGAAGTTGTTTTGCCATCTACACTTTCCCATACGCGGTATAGGCACCCTTCGATTACCTTGAGGCTGTTATCTTCCTCAGACAAAACCTCCATATTCTGCACCTTACATATCTGTGGATTACAAACCATCCTTGCAGTCTCCTGAGCCAGAGCAAATGAAACTGTCTCAGCGAAAGTGGATTTCTGCGTTGCGAACACAGCCAGTTTAACATCAGAGTCGCGAATGCCGTTAACGAACACCTCAGTTTTAAAGTGGTCCAGGAACGGGTGACTCTCGCCTGGATATGTGAGCTGCACTAACCGCTCGATTTCCATTGCGAAATCTTGTAGAGACTCGTTAGGCTTTTGAACTCTACATCGCAATTCCATTCTGTATAAATCGCGCTTGTGCTCACCACCATACTTGCGCTGCAATGCTGCCATTATTTCATTATAGTTGTTTCTGCTGCTTACTGGCACGGTCTCAAGTACCTCTGCGGCTGTACCCTTTAAGGACAAAATTAACTCTATGGCCTTTTCTTCAGCATCCCATCCATTTCTGCTAGCAACCGTCTCGAACTGGAATCTAAAGATGCTCAATGGTACGCTGCCGTCAAAGCATGGCGCTTTTATTCGCGCAGAAACCTCCGCAACTGCTCGTACTGGCCCGCCACTACACTCAAGGTTATGCACTTTGTCCTCTAGAGCATGCAATTTTTCTTCGAACTCTTTTGCATGCTGTTCCAGGCCACCGCTTTTTAAATGTTGGACTCTATCTGCCAGCTCTGAGAATTTATTCTCAATAGAATCCACCCTCCTATTAATGGCCTCAGAAACCTCTACCAGAGTCTCGTTCGTGGCTCTATTTGACTCCTGTATTTCTGCTACAAGTTTTTCAGTGCTAATTTCCGAGTTCTGTTTTATTTGAGTTATTTCGGCTACAAGTTTGTCAGTGCTGATCCTTGATGCTTCATGCATCTGCTGAGAGTTCTGTTTAATTTCAGTTATTTCGGCTACAAGCTTTTCACTGCTGATTCCTGAGTTCTGTTTTATTTCAGCTATTTCGGCTACAAGTTTGTCACTGCTGATTTTTGATGCAGTCTGTGCATCATTGATTCCTTTTATCTGAATCATCATAGCAGCGAACATTGAATTTATGTCCATGCTGCTGCTCGTAGCAGGAGGACATACCTCTACATCGTCTTTGTCCTCAAACTCGTATGTCCCGATGTCCATGCCGCGATTCTTAAACTCATCTATCAGCCTCTTCTGCAGTTCAGCCTTGTTACCTGCTGTTGGCAATTCCCGCTTACTAAGCTCCTTTTTTAGCTGTTCAACTTTTAGCTCATCAAATTTCATAATTATTTTTTTTAATGTCCTTTTTTCCTTAAATTGCAATGTCCTTTTTAATTATTTTTGCAATCCCACTTCTGACACCAATTGTTACGTTTTTAGACCTTTTCGTAAAAACGCTTTTTATTTATCCTTCAAGGATTCGTTTAATTGCATCAAATTAAAAACACAGACAATTACTTTTAGAAATATAATGCGGCAACACTTTATTTACTATTTAATTAAGACGAGTATTTGTACTACTAAACACTTAGCGATGTTAACACGTCTAGATTCAAAATCTCACTGATCCCGCTGTTCACTGGCAGCGTCTTTATATAGCAAAATGACGTCGTCTGGTAACTTCGCGAAGCATCTGGTCATGGTTGTTGTTGGTTGTGCTTTACTTAACATGTAGCTATATACGTGCGTTTGTATATATGACAATGCTGTCTTGTGTTTTGTTTATTGTAACTATGTGTGGTTGTATGTATGAGTGTTTTGTGTGTTGTGTAGTTTTGTTTCTTCTTGTGCTATGTGGGCATGTTGCTGTGTATATTTGTGTGTATGTTGCTGTGTATATTGATGTACATGTTTAGTTTTTATTAGCAGCGAATACTTGCGTACAAGATCATTAAGAATAACATCATCATCTCTTAGCATTGATGTTGCTAGGTTTTTCGTTATTGTTGTTTACACTTATTATTGCACAGCCTCGAATGATCTTGTATATTCTCAACGATGTATCCGGAATATTCCATTTCCGTTAATTCAAATATTATCTGCATGGTGTTGACCAGGGTTGTAACATTTTGACAACTAGAGATGGTTTGACAGTGCTGCCAAGTACATATAGCCACATTGTCGTTATATTTGAATCTATTTTTAAACTTTGTAACAATATATATATATATATATATATATATATATATATATATATATATATATATATATAAATGAAATTTATTTGTTGGTGGTTAAGCAATGTCTATATGCATTTCATTGGTGCTTTACCAAATCGTCAGTAGACTTTAACCACAGTTTTGAAAAGTCAAAAACCTCTTATCTTATGCATATACTTCCGAAAACCATCTGAGAACTCACAACTTGTAAATTACAAATTATTTTCAAAAATAACAACAGAATAAGAATAGTAGGCCTTGCAACTCATACAAAACTAAACCAACAAATAAAGTATATTCGATATGAATCTATTTTATTTTTGTACACTTTTATACAATCAGAAATCCATTGGATAACAAGAAAAGTATTTATAAGGCAAAATGAAAAATAAAATCTAAATCAAACTGTTATGAAATTTTTTATTTATTTTATTTGACACATTGTTGTGACAATACTATTATATATAAATGAAATTTATTTATAAAAAAAACAAATATAAAAAAAAAATTTCATAACAGTTTGATTTAGATTTTATTTTTCATTTTGCCTTATAAATACTTTTCTTGTTATCCAATGGATTTCTGATTGTAAACTGTGTAAATAGTATAAATTAGTACAATTTTAAATATTAAACCATACTAACTCTAAAATGTATAAATATTATAAATTTTAATTATATATAATAATATTATGAAACCGATGTGTGTGTTAACTACAATTCTTTTAATTACTTTGTTGCTGGCACAACAAATGACTACAATGGTGATTAGAAATGGTGATTAGAACTACATATTGGAGAACTAGCAAGCAAAGTATAAAAATGGAAGTATTTCACTGTGTTTATTACAATTTATATAAAAATGTTCATCAAAATTTGTATAACTCTTTCAGAGTCACAGTACCTACAAAGAATTTGCTGATGAAAAGTAGTTCTTTGAAGTCATCTTCAGTGATGTGCCGACAGGCTTGAATGGAGAATAGCAAAGTGTTAAAAGGTATATCAATCGTTCCAGAAAATCTATACGTGGTGGCTATGATTCAGATGACTGCAATATTTAATTTCATGATTAATTAATTTGCATTACACTTACTAAGAGTAAATATACAACTGCTTTGCTTCTTTTGTGGTAAAGTACTATAATTCATATGCATTTGAAGTGAATGTGTAATTCTGAAATACGATTGGTAAAGCAGCAAAGAAAGCTGGTAAAGAGCAAGGAAAGTTATGCCATCTACATTTACAAAGTTTTGAAACAAGTACATCCGGATACTGGCATCTCATAAGGTCATGAATAGTTTTATGAATGGTATTTTTGAGCGCATTGCTGCCGAAGCATCACGTTTATCTCACTACAAGAGTTCAACAGTTATCAGTCGTGAAATTCAATTTGCTGTCCGTCTACTGATGCCTGGTGAATTGGCTAAGCATGCTGTCAGTGAAGATACTAAAGGCGTAACCATAGATACCAGTCCCAAGTAAACGCCAATGAATGTTTATTTTAACAAAAACCCGGAGAGAAAACACAAACAGCCCTTCTCAGGGCTACAAAATTAATTTCAAAAAGTGGTAGCCGATTTTGTGTCTACAAATAATAAAAGATTTTATATTGTGAAATATCTTGTTTCAGGTTGTTTGTAAATTGAGCTCTTTTTTAAAATATATTGTAGCCCTTAAAAGGGCTTTTTATACCCTCCAAAAAAGAATTTGTTTTATTTCGATTGTCGAAAAACAGTTTAAATTGAAGCGAAAGCAATTTACTTGGTTCATGGGGTCTTTTTCGCTGATGGTTTTTTGTAAGGGTCATCTTTTTCGGTTTCGCTGCTGCAGCACGTTTAGCTTTGGGTGCTTTTGGCTTCTTAATGGGTTTTGCTTTCATTGTGTCAGTCTTTCTGGTGGATTTTGCTTTGCTGCTTTTCGAAGGTGAACATCAATTGTAATGGGATATTCACGTTCTTAAACACCAGAAGGATACAAATTTTGTAATGCATTCATGTGTAGAATTTCTTTATAAAATATACACAATTGACTCACCTGGTCGGTACTTTTGGGAATAGGTGTAGCCTCTGTCCTTCCTGGCATCCCATTACGCACATACGGCTCCTGGAAGACATTACAATTATATGTTTTATAGAAATTAATATGCACAATTTTTACTTACATTTTGTTGCTGGTACCACTATTTTGTAACCCATTTTATTTCTCTTCTGTGCTTTTGTTTGTATTCGCACTGTGTTGGTAACTAGTGGATGAATCTATAGATGATATTTCATCCATAAATGACCAACTTTGAGCAATAAATTTGGGGCAAAATTAAATATTTTCTAATTTGCGCCAATGTTCCTGCAGAGAAATTTAATTTTTATGTAAACAAAAATGAAATGTTAAATTAGTTCGAACGAATAAAAAAGATAGCAAGCAAAGAAATTTACCGTCCCTCTCTTGACTTTGAACTGAAGCCATCTCTGCATTGGAGAAATTTAGCACCTCTGTCTTTTAGTTGTCGACTCTAGTTAGCCTATGGTATTTACAAGAGAAAGAACTAAATATTAAATTTAACAAAAAATGGTTTGTGAACAAAACAAACTTAGCTATACCAAAAGGTATACAGTGGAATCTTTCTCTAGGCCAAAACCATGCCTTACCAGTCAGTAAAGAAGAATTTCCAAAATTAAAAATGATAGCTGATGGAGAAGATTTTATTAAAACTATTGAGAATAGGGAAAAACAAGAAATAGATTTACAATAAATATTAATAATGACTTAAATAAAATGAGGATTAATAATAGAGATAGGTACATATTAGAAAAAGTGAACGAAACTAAAAGATTTTATTTAATTCTTAATATAAATATTATTATAAATAATAAATAGAGATTTATTAATTCTTAAATCTGATAATAGACATGATTATAATCTAAGAATTGAAAATATTTTAAGTGATAACTTTAGTTATAAAACTCTGAATAGGGATCAGACAGGAAAACTACAAATGAAAAATTATCAATTAGTAGAAGAACTTTTCAAAAAGAAGATTGTAACAACATTGGAGAAAAATAGACTTAAAACAATGACTGCAGTAGCTCCTAGATTGTATGGGTTACCTAAAATTCACAAAGAAGGATTTCCATTGAGACCTATTTGCTGATTTATAAATTCACCATCTTATGAACTTAGTAGGTATAATACAAATATTTTGAAAAAAATCAATGAAAAAGCTGTATATAATATAAAGAATTCTTGGATTTAAAAGAGAGATTAAAGAAATTAAGTTAGACACAAATGATAGACTTATTTCATTTGATGTAGTGTCTTTGTTTCCAAACGCCCCAATAGACTTAGCTATAAATGCAATAGAGGAAAAGTGGACTTTATTGGAAACATTTACTTAAATAGATAAAAATTTGTTTTGTAGAATTTTAAAATTTTGTATTAATGATAATAGATATTTTAAATATGATGAAAAATTTTATTTTCAACAGAAAGGATTACCTATGGGTTCTCCAGCGTCACCAGTTATAGCAGACATTGTTATGGAAGATTTGTTAAATACATGTATTAACAATCTTGACATTAAACCTAAATTTATTACAAAACATGTAGATGATTTGTTTTGTATTATATGTGAGAATGGAATTGAGGATACGTTAGATACATTAAATAGTTTTAATAGTAATATTACATTTACAATTGAGAAATAATGTAATTTAGAGTTGCCTTATTTAAACACGTTAGTTATGAGGAGAGATAATACAGTAATGGATTGGTACCGAAAGCCAACAGCTTCAAGTAGGATAATTAATTACACGGTGCTACAGTGAAAATATACTTGGAAAGTGACCTAGTGTACGTTGTAGGCATTATTAAGTAGATCATAAATCAATTTTTAAAAGTTCGGAAACACCCCCAAATTTCGTAGTTATTCCGAAAAAACTATTTTCGGGTAGGTCCGAGTACTTATGAGCACGTAACTCAGTTGATTTTAATCCGATCTTCAATTTTTGAACGCTTTATGAAAGACAAAGAATAGATCTTTCCAACCGTATACATTTTATGCTATATTAATTAATTATTGGTAGTAATTTTCGTAATAACATCTGCAATTTTTTTTATTTTTTATGTTTTTTTAAATTTGAGTTCTTTTTTTTATAATTTTTTCTATAAAGCAGATGTATTTGTATAAAAAATTTTAAATAGAATTTTATAACAAATAAAATGAACTTTAGTTTTTTTAAATCGGACAATATTTGTGAAAGTTGTTAAACTTTATTTAAATTTAAATAGCAGTTGATACCCCCAACCGGAAAAAAATTTAAGTGAGAATAATCTTTTTTTATACTGAGATAACAAGAGATAAATTAAATACTACTATACTATAAAGAAAATGTAGTAGCTATTGATCAATATTTGTAAAAGCAAAATTTTTAACTTTTGAAAAACCTTAATAACTTTTTTACACGATTTTATTTATTGAAAGCTGGTTTAACTCAGAACTAAATTAGCTTTAATTAAATATATACATAAGTGTATGTTTTTGAACAATCTAATTTAAAACAATGGCGCCAAAGTTGAAAAACCTAGAAAAAATAAAATTAAAATCAGATATAATTGAAAATATCACTGCAAAAAGTTAATATATATACCAATAATATATATATTTAGAAAAGCACATTTTTCTTCTTTCTGAAACCATTTAAAAGTTGTAAATCCGATAAAAATCTACTGAGTTACGTGTTCATAAGTACTCGGACCTACCCGAAAATAGTTTTTTCGGAATAACTCCGAAATTTGAGGGTGTTTCCGGACTTTTAAAAATTGATTTATGATCTACTAAATAAGGTCTATAACCTACAATAGTTCCCTTTTCAAGTATAAAAAAAGTACTCATTTGTAGCAGCGTGTTATTATTCTAAAGACAGTAAGAAAATTATAATTAATACTGTAAAAACCTTGATAGAAAAAGTCTTAACAATTACAGGAAAATTAGAGAAATTCTTATTGACAATGACTTTGCAGAAAAATTAGTTTATAGTTTAATAAATCAATATAAGAAAAGGATAACAAATAATACAAATTATAGCACAGCACCAAAATTTTATAAATCCTTAATTTACATACCAGAAATGTCAGAAAGACTAGAGAAATCAAATATATTTGATACTCAACAATAAAAGTGCAATATTCGGCTGTGCCGAATCTTAAATACCCTTCACAGATGTCATTTTTTCCGTTTAAACTATTCGGCTAAGAAGCTAAATGTTTGGCTTTTCTTATTTCTAATACCTCTGAATGTCTTTCAAAAATATTAAATATATTTAATATACAAACAAAAAGAAAATATCCATTTCATGTACCCCAAAAAATTCTAATTGTCCAATCGTAGAATCGTTTTATAGATTTTTTTGGTTTTTAATACCAATTTATTTCTTCCTGATATATAAAGTAGGCATAATTCATCATAAGAATCAAAAATAACAAATAACATGGTTACTTTTATGAATCAGAAAATGTCGATATTCCAACCCTCAAATTGGATTTTAAATTTTTTTGGTTTGTAATACCAATTTAACTCTTCCCGAAGTATAAAAAAGATTTCATCCACAAGAAACCAATATAAGGAATTTACATGGCTAATTTTATGTACTAAAAAATTTCGATTTTCCAACCCTGGAACCAAATTTTTAGTTTTTAAAATTTGTAATACCAACTTATTTCTTAGCGAAGTACAAAATACGTTTAAGTCACTGACAAAAACCAAAATTGGGAACTTACACGTTTACTTTTATGTACCAAAAAGTTTCGATTTTCCAACCCTGGAACCGAATTTTTAATTAAAAAATTTTTAATACCAATTTAATTCTTAGCGAACTATAAAATATTTTTAATTCACTGAAAAAAACCAAAATTGGGACTTTATGTGGGTACCAAAAAATTTGGATTTTCCAACCCTGGAATGGAATTTTTAATTAAAAAATTTGTAATACTAATTTAATTCTTAGCGAACAATAAAATATTTTTAATTCACTGAAAAAAAACCAAAATTGGGAATTTATGTGGGTACCAAATGTATGTACCAAAAAATTTTAATTTTCCAACCCTGGAATCGAATTTTTAATTAAAAAATTTTTAATACCAATTAAATTCTTAGCGAACTATAAAATATTTTTAATTCACTGAAAAAAAACCAAATTGGGAATTTATGTGGGTATCAAATGTATGTACCAAAAATTTCGATTTTCCAACCCTGGAACCGAATTTTTAATTTTTTAATACTAATTTAATTTTTTCTGAAATATAAAATAGGTTTAATTCACTAAAAACACAAAATTTGGAATTTATGTGGGTACTTTTATGTACCAAAAACATTTCGATTTTCCAACTCTGGAAGCGAATTTTTATATTTTTTACCAAAAAATTAAGATTTTTAAACTTTTTGGTCACTTTCATGTACCATAAAATATTTAATTAGGCCAACACTGGAGTCGAAATTTTGATATTTTAAGATTGTAATACCGATTTTGTTCTTCCTGAATTATAAAACAGTTTTAATTAGGAGAAAAAACAAAGTCCTTTGCCATTTTGGTTACTTTTATGCAGAAAAAATATTTCAATTTCCCAACACTGGAAACGAAATTTTAATTTCTTTTACCAATGCAACTCTTAATGAGGCATGAAATAGTTTTATTTAAGAAAAAATTAATATTTGTAACCATTTTGGTCACTTTCATGTACCACAAAATATTGCAGTTATCCAACTCTGGAATCTAAATTTTGATTTTTATTTTAATTTTTGATAAAAGTTTAGTTTTTCCTGAACTAAAAAATTGTTTTAATTAGTAAAAACCGACGTTAGTTGCCTTTTTGGTTACTTTTATGTATAAAAAATTTCAATTTCCCAGCCCTGGAAGCGAAATTTCAATGTTTTTACCAATGCTAGTCTTCATTAGGTATAAAGTCGTTATATTTAAGAACAACTTAAAATTTGCCACCATTTTAGTCACTTTTGTGTACTACAATATATAGCATGTACCAAAAAAACTTCCAACTTCCCAACCCTGGAGGGGAAATTTTAATTTTTTTTTGTTTTTTTTTTTACCAATGCAACTTTTCATGTGTTATTTAAGAAAAATTTACAATTTTGAACCATTTTGGTCACCTTCAGGAACTATAAAATATTGCACTTGTCCAACCCTGGATTCGAAATTTTGTTTTTTTTTTGAATTTTTGATACCAATTTTGTTCTTCCTAAAATGTTAGAAAAAAAAGCAACGTCAGTTGCCTTTTTGGTTACTTTTATGTATAAAAAAAAAACAATTTCCCACCCCTGGAAGCGAAATTTTAATTTAAAAATTTTTTTTTGACCAATGCAAATCTTCATGATGTATAAAGAGGTTTTATTTAAGAAAAACTTAACATTTTGAACAATTTTAGTTATTACATGTACTACAAAATACTTAATGTGCAAAAAAAAACTTTAATTTTCCCAACCCTGGAAGCGAACTCTTATTTTTTTTGTTTTTTTATCAGTGCAACGCTTTATGAGGTATACAGAATTTTTTTTTTAAGAAAAATTTAAAATTTCTAACCACTTTGGTCACTTTTATGTACTATAAAATATTGCACTTGCCCAACCCTGGATTCGAAATTTTATTTTTGATACCAATTTTGTTCTTCCTAAAATATAAAATAGTTTTAGTAAGCAAAAAAAAAACAACGTCAATTGCCTTTTTGATTACTTTTATGTATAAAAAAAATTCCAATTTCCCACCCCTGGAAACGAATATTTAATTTAAAAATTTAAATTTAAAAATTTGACCAATGCAAATCTTCATGACGTATAAAGAGGTTTTGTTAAAGAAAAACTTAAAATGTTTAACAATTTTAGTTACAATTTAGTACTACAAAATACTGAATGGGCCGAAAAAAAACATTTTTAATTTCCCATCCCTGGAAAAAAATTTTTATTTGTTTAGTTTTTAATAAACGATTGAGGCTTCCCAATGCACGAAATAGGTTTAATTTACAAACATTAAAAAAAATAATTGATTTTTGCTATAAATTTTGCGTCGAGAAATAGGTGTAAGCTTCCCAGCTCTGGAACCATACTTCGGGTCTTTCTGAATTCACTCTATTTAAGTTCATTTCCAATCCAACGGTCCAAGAACGAAGTCTCTAGCTCTTCTGGGGGCTTGGGAAAACCGATTTCACGTACAGACGGACATAGCTCAATCGTCATCGCTATTCATAAGGATCCAGAATATATATACTTTGTGGGGTCCCAAGTGAATATCGAAGAAATTTCACACGGAATGACAAACCTATATATACCCTTTCACTTTTTTGTGAAGGGTATAAATAAATAAAATAGCTTTCAAAACAAGTAGTACTAGCAATCAAGAATGATAAAATAAAGATTACGCCTTGCGCATGATTTACCGTTTGACGACGTATTTGTTCCCTCGAAGAGATTGCTAAATGCTTATTATATGCAAAACTAATATTTTCTCGTACAAAATTAATATTTGATGCTATATTTGGCAACTCTTCACACAATTTACTCAGAGAGATTTCCAATTTACTCAGAGAGTTTTCCCAACAAGCAAACTAAATCGGATTTATGAAAGTGCAAGTTTTGTGCTATATTTTATAATAAATTGTGTTATATTTTAAAATAAATATATTAAAATATTAATTAATAACTTAAATTGTAAAAAACTTATTAAAACTTGATTTTTAAAGCTCATAAACTGTAAACAAAAATCCTAAATTAAAGAGAAAAGAGAACAAAAGAGCAATCATGAAATGTGCAGTGGGCAATTGCAAACAAAGTAACAGCAAAATAAACAAGTGAGAAATAATTGTGTTAAAATGTAATATTGTTACCAACATTTTTTTTTGTTTTCAAAAAGCTGTGTTATTTTATAGTTTTGAGATGAAGCTCAAAGGAAGTTATAGCTGATATTTTGCAAGCAAAAAAATTTGTTTTGACTGGGGAAAAAAGAAAAATAATTAGCACTTGGGTTCAATATTTATATATAATAACTATAAATTAACAATTTCAAATAAAAAAAGTGGAAAATAAAATAATTTTTTAAAATTGTTTAGTATCAAACAAATCTAATTTGAAAAATCGCAGTTTGCCCCACTGTCCAGTTTTTATAATAACATAATAGTTCTCCAGTTGAATTTTATTAGCCAATCAGAGCACATGTAGAGTGACGTCAGAGTTCCATCATGCGCAGAAAAGTATTTTTATTTCAGTCTTTATCATTCTTGCTATGGACTGTGGTGTGCAGAGGTGGCTGGCGAGGGAGGACTGAGATGCCAAGAAGAGAAAAGCAGCAGAATGTATTGTAAGGGACCGGTGCTTTTTGTGTACAGAAATACTCGCGAAGAAGATTACGGGTCTTACAAAAAATTTTTATTATTTATTAAATTTATTTATTACACGAGTAATAAAATAAGGATGGAAATGAAAATGTGTAAAATGCAGTGATTTTTTAATATTTTTAAGTAGATCATTATTTAATTTTAGCATCAAAATATTGTCGAGTGTTTCTTTTTTAAGGTTGGTTCGTCTTGATGTCACTATTAATGTCAATGCGCTAAATGCTCGTTCTACGGAGACTTGTGTAGCCGGGACTCCGAGTATAACTTGAAGCAGTTCATATAATTGTGGCTCGTCAAATGCTTTGCATAACCACCATTGCATAATGTCTGTACTGCAGGACTCCCGCATTTGTTAATTTCACAAATTGTGCTGTTTCCTTCACTATCATAACGAACATATTTTCGCGTTTCATTATTTATGTCTTTATTGTTCATTATAATATAGAAAATATAGGTAAACTTTTAAAAATATAATAAAACTTTTTTTATAAAACCAACTTGAAATAGTACACAAAAACCACACGCACACATAAGTCAGCAAAGACAAACAGTTTCTATTTTTCCACTCGATTTTACTCTTAAGAGTAAACTGTCACTCAATTTCGAAGATTTTTACCCCCACTCTTACTTTTTAAAAAGGAGAACTCGCCAGTACTCCCACCTAAAACAAACGAGTGGAGAGTAAACTTTTTGTAACACTCGTAATCTTCGAGTACTCTTCTTCGCGAGTATTTTTCACTCGCGAGTAAAATCGAGTAAATCTGAGCTCTGCAGGAAAGTCAACATCAGTTTTATTCAACTTACACAGCAGATCAGAACTGCTGTTTTTGAAAGCCGCAACACTTTCATCATCAGTGCTCATGTGTATTGTGTTTGTCACCACTATGTGGTGGCTTAGTTGAAAGTGATAACAGTTCCTATTTACATAAATTTAATTATAAAAAAGGATCCGAGAACTGTATCAACCTGATGTTAACATGTTATTGTTTTAATACCCGTGTTCTTTTTTTATTTTATGGCTCCAAGTTTAACGTGTTGAACCTTCTTTGGCATAAAACTATATCATTTGCCTAATAAAATTACAAAAAAATTATGTTGGTTTAGTTCTTCTTAGGGGAACTTTTTTCCCTCTTGCCCGATTTAGCCAATTTCTGAACTTAATTTGTGCTATCCTTCAAGATACATGTATACCAAATTTCAACAGTCTGACTATTTTTGTTTGGAATAAATCGTGATTTCCACAGACGGATATGCTCATGCCGTCTTAGATTTCATCACTGATCAAGAATATATATACTTTATGGGGTCTCAGATGGATATATCGCTGCGTTACAAATGCAATGACAAAGTGAATATACCCTCCATATTCTTTTTAGAGGGTATAAAAATTACATTGAAAAATGTATGCATGCTCACCTTATACAAAAACAAATTCTTTTTTGGTGGGTATAATAAATCTTGAGTGTATACATTGAAGACATTGAATTCACTTTACAAACGTATGCAGATTTGCGTAATGAAAGCATTATATTTCGTTTGTAACTTCATAAAATTAATGTGTGTGTGCGCCATACACTTAACAACAACATCGCAAAACACAGATTTACTCATCATAAAAAGTGTCAAATAAAATATTTTAATTTTTCGGGCAAGCACTAAAAAAAAACAGAAATGCCGCTATTTTCCAAGAATTTGCTGCATTTTGTATTGTTTGCAAGTGAAATGAAACGTGAAAGCGGTAACTATACTTTCAGTAATAAAACGATCGTTATTTATGCAACAAGTGACTTCATATTTGAAAATTAATATATCACGAAAACAAGTTTCAAAATATATTATTATTTCCATTACTACAGAGACTTGAACTCTACACATCATCTAATTGGGTAGAGTATTACAGCCATACCTAAATACGGGCGGAAAGCGGAACGTTTTTTTCCGCTGAGCTTTAACGCTAAAAAGCCATACCTAAACAAAAGCGGCAGCGTTATGTAAAAAAATAATAAAAACAGCGTTATCAAACAAACAAATTAAACAACTCTGATTATTTTAACAGCTGGACGGACGACGTTTGTGACTTTGTTATTGAAATTTTGTACAAATTACAAACGTGCACACATATATATGTATATAATCATATTGTAAATATTTTCTTATCTCCATTTTCTAATACGAAGAGCACAAATTTTTTCTTTTATTATTTATTTCATTTTTGTAAATTTTTGCTTTTTTGCTCTGGTTACAATTGTTTTCTTTTGCAACTAACGCTCTGTCAAAATCGGATTTTCCAATAGCAAAGCGTTGCAGCAGCGTTATTTCGGTATGCTCCATACAAAATGTATGGACATAAGAACTTTTGACAGCTAAAAAAACGCTTGCCGCCCGTATTTAGGTATGGCTGTTATGTGTATTCATGTGCAAAAGCTTACATATACACGAGATGTACACTAAGGTGGACCTTGAAATGAAATTTTTGCGATATTTTGGTAGATGAGGGCTCTATTCCGTGCCTTTTTGAAAAAAAATTTCAATGCCGAAAAAAAAATTAAAAAAAAAAAATTAGGGGTTGTGCACGAGCCGAGAAAAAGGTCCACTTTGCCAAAATTAGGGGGGAAATTGCCATAGGTCATCAGGGGTCACCCGTAGGGGGGAAGAATGTATGGCCGACCCCCATTAACTTTTTACCGCCAACATTTTCCCCCAAGACACCCACCCCCTAGCTCCTCCCCTTAGGGGGGTCACCATACAAAAATGGAGGTTGCTCAGTATTTTCGAAAAACACCATAGGTCATCAGGGGTCACCCCTAGGGGGGCAAAATATATGACCGACCCCCATTAACTTTTCATCCCCAACATCTTTTCCGAACAAACTTACCCTCTATCTCTACTCCTTGAGGGACTCCCCATACAAAAATAAAAGAAGCTGTAATTGAGTAGTACTACTAAGCACTTTTAATATAATATAGTCAAATTAACATATTTTTGTTCGCTGATGGGTATTTCTTGCGGTAAGAATCGATAACATGTAGTAAATACTGTTTCTCTTCTTCGCCTTGACACAGTATTCTATTATAATCTTGTATCATTTTTACTCCTCTTTCGGCAGTGTCGTTCACAACGCGCAAGTTATTTACAATTCTACGACCTTCTTGATAGTCTGCGCGAGATTTCGAGGTTGCTGGATTTGCTAGAATGAAATCTTGCGATATTCCAAATCGTACAAATAAATTTTTGGTATTATGAGAGACGAAGTTGCTCAAGTCTTTAGCCAAGAATTCCTCATTCACATCTTTGAATTTCACCTCGATTTTTTTAACGCTGGTGCTTTTGATTACGACGCGAGGAGCTGGGGGAACCGGGTCGTCTTCTTCATCTTCTTCACCTTCTTCGTCTTCTTCATCTTCTTCACCTTCGTCATTCTCATTTTCTAGCAATGCTTGGGCCATTTTGGCCTTCAACTCATTTGAAACCTTGTCATCGAAAAAGGCAAGGGCTATGTGCTCATCGGCGAGATACCATAGGTGACCGATAAATTTCTTTATCATTACCCGAGATAAATCCTGGTCAATGGACTTGTACCCGACGATGTCCTTCAAAAACTTCCAATCTTGATTCGGCGCCTCAGCTGCTCGAGAAGAACCAAACCATGCCTTGACGTAAAGTCGCACCACAAAAATACAAACGTGTCGAATACCATTCAATTCACATACAGATAAGTGAAAAGTTCTCCGAAACAAAAACATCTTGAGGCTGTAAATGGCTTTTGCCATCCATCGAGCATGGGAAACGGGTCCTGGAGCTCGGAAATGGTAATTCTCAAGTTTTTCACCCAGAAACAAAAGAATTAATTGTAGCATTTCTTTGTAGTCATCGCGAGGGTGTTTCTCCTTCAATTGATCTAAGCAAAACTCCTTTATGCCGACTTGCATTGCCACAGGAATTTTTCTGACGACTTGATCGTCTATCAAGCCAGAATGGAATGGTTTAACCTTTACAGCGTCCCATTCCTGTTTGAAACGGTCAAAGCAAGGAACGCCTGGTGCACTGGTCTTTCCCATTTTTGTCTCAAAAACTTCCCTTAGCACCAGTTCGTATACGTGGTGTCTGCAAGGTAAATATAAGATTTCTCTCTCCAACAGCCGCTCAAGAGTAACTGCGGCTCCGGAGAATGGGCCACTGTTCGTTGATGTCGTGTCGAAAGAAAGTCCTTGTATTCGATGTGTCATATGCCAAGATGCCAACAGTTGATAAACGGCATGTGCTATTCTGCGGCCTTTTCTTTTCCCATCTTCTACTTTGGGAACTCCAAGAAGTTGTTCTTTTTCTCCGTACGAGACAATTACCGGTAGACGGTCCACCTTCTTTGTACCCACAAAATCCAAAAGCATTTTGCCATCCCAATGGACTACGAAGGATTTAGCTGCGACAAGCTGGAGATAAATGAAACGCGTTGAAGAATAAGAATTCTGAATGAGAGCAAATAAATCTATGCGATCTTACTTCTGGATTGTCTTTCACATAACCCAGCATGTTCTCTCGATTTGAACGCCGACATCTCCGAAGCAACGTACGGTTTATTGTGTATTGTTGAGGATCGCGTCCAAATGCTTCTGCCGCCGCTATCATAATGCCGACCGCGTCTCGGTCAGTCACTTTGCACTTGTCCAAAGCTGCTATCAGCTCGTTCAGTAAAACATTGTTTGTAACCTCTTATGTCACCAACATTTGATGGGCCAGCTTCTGCCGGGAAGTTTTCGTCCAGTCTCCCATTATCATCGCTTGAATCACTGCTTGAAAATTTAACCACTGCAATTGAAAGAATTTCATTTGAATATAAACATTGGACGAACACACAAAGCGCGAAATAACTTACCGCCTTTAGCGAACTGATCTCTACTAGATTCCGTTGCACGTTTGCGTCGCAACTCTTCTTGTTCTTCGCGCTCAGCTTTTCTTTTCCTCGTTCGAGTATCAGTAGCGTCCACACCTCCCATAGTTCCTGGCCGGCCATCTTCTCTTTGCTTTAGCAGAAACTCAATGTCTTCGGTATTTGTCATTTTCTCAAGGGCGTTGGCGTGTGCGATGTCGAAAAGATTATCCAAGCTATCAGAAAACTTATTCTCTTTTTCTCTAGTGGACTCAGTCTTTCTGTGAGATGACTTTCTTAAAGCATCCCACTCATCGTGCAGCGCAGCTATTTTTCTTGTAACATCTCCTCTGGCTTTCGTCGGAATATCTGCTTGGCGCCAAAAAATCATCACTGCGTCCGCGACTATAACCGCACTATTTTTCTTCGACATGTTTCGTTTGCGAATGTTGAAGAAATGCATTCTTAGCACTTGCTTCTTCGACGGTAATTTGTTCTCCGTAATATTCATGCTTGGATAACCAATCAAAAAAATATCGTCGCGCGATCTAAGTTGTGTTGTCATCTTAACTTTGGTGGAATATTGGTGGAATTTCTGTAAAAAAATCAAAAAAATGTTGGCGGTAAAAAGTTAATGGGGGTCGGCCATACATTCTTCCCCCCTACGGGTGACCCCTGATGACCTATGGCAATTTCCCCCCTAATTTTGGCAAAGTGGACCTTTTTCTCGGCTCGTGCGCAACCCCTAATTTTTTTTTTTTAATTTTTTTTTTCGGCATTGTCATTTTTTTTCAAAAAGGCACGGAATAGAGCCCTCATCTACCAAAATATCGACACAAGGTCCACCCTAATATACACGAGTACAGTCATAGTTATACACAAGCACAAATTAGACAGATTCGACACTGAAAATTCAGCCATATCGTACGGGCGTAAAATTGACAAATGGCATCACAAAATGACAATACCATTTAGCCCCTTATTTGTTAAAGAAAAGAAAGATATTGTTTGATATATGTATCTCTTTCTCTGTCGTTCTAGCCGGTTAAACGTCAAAAAAATATTTTGTTTTAGCTGAAAAATATTAAGTAAAATGGCGCAAAAATTTAGTTAAATGCAAAAATTTGAGCCTTTTTACTAAATTGTGTGATATTTTTGATTGTTTTTATGCTCGTGGTTACTTGTGCTATTTATTTATAATATTCTGATATACAAATTTTGTTACAGATATAGCTGCTGAACAATATTCCAGGAAAAATGGAAGTATTAATTGAACTGAAACTATTTAATTAAATGAATTACTAAAGAGAAGTCTATATTTTAGAAACCGCAGGTGTATATGTAGCTCTTATCAAAGATGTGTAATAGCTTCACCGGCTCTCGAAGAACCCAGTAAGGTAAGTGTTGTGAAATTGTGTGTGCCAAGAAGTGTTTTAGGTGGTTTGTGTTTTTGTAATGCTGTATATTTGGTTTTTGCTAAACATTCAGACAAAATTTAACTTTTGCAAATGTTTGGCTGTATGTAAATTAAAGAATTCAACCCTTAACAGTATACCCAGATACATATTGGTTTGTGTTTTTATACCCTTCACAAAAAAGTGAAAGGGTATGTATAGGTTTGTCATTCCGTGTGTAATTTCTTCGATATGCCCATGGGACCCCATAAAGTATATATATTCTGGATCATTATGAATAGCGATGACGATTGAGCGATGTCCGTCTGTCTGTACGTGAAATCGGTTTTCCCAAGCCCCCAGAAGAGCTAGAGACTACGTTCTTGGACCGTTGAATTGGAAATGAACTTAAATAGAGTGCTATTGAAATTCAGAAAGATCCGAAATATGGTTCCAGAGCTGGGAAGCTTACACCTATTTCTCGACGCAAAATTTATATTTCAATGTAATGGCAACCCTGTTATGTTATAATATACTCCTTAAATATGCATCTCATTAGTTAAGTTATATTAAGTTAAGAATATAAAAAAGGTAATGAAATAAAGCATTCAAGAATAGACTACAGAAGAGGAGAGAAGTATTTTATTTGAATGAGTGAGAAACCATCCACCACATGGCGATCCTGCCACTGGTTGAATTATTTAATTTAAAAAGCAAAAAGTTTAAAATATAAAAGAAAAAAAAAAACTTTAAAAAGGAAAAGCTTCGAAATAAAAAAAATATACATTCCTGAAATGAAAATCGAATTTCTTTTATACCTTTTTAATGAGATATTGTAAAAGGCATAAAGGATGCAAAAGAACTGAATGCATTGTAAAGTGTCAGTGATTAATTAAAAACATTTTGTAAAAATTAAATTTAAAAAAAAGAACAAAACAGCGAAGTCTTTGAATTAATGCTGTCATCAGGTTACAACTAAAAGTTTATAACTAAAAGCCTGCAAAATAAGAAAAATGAATGTGCACAAAAATAACGGTATTAATAAAACGAAGGAATTTAACATTACAATGGGAAACATAACCTAAAACAAAATCACTTCATATTGTATAAAATTGGTATTCAATCGCAAATGAAATTATTTTCACGCATTCCAAAATTAAGTCTACCTAGCGGAACAAATGGAAAAACATGCAAATGAGGAAATATGGAAAAATAATTTGAAAACTTAAATACATAAGAATAAAAATCAAATAAAACATAAATGTAAAGAAAAGCAGTGGTAAAATAACGGTTAAAATATATGAGGAAAAATATATAAAAGAGAAAAAAACGAAACAAATGAAGAGAAAATATATAAATGAGAAAAAACGAATAATTCAAAAAGATAATAAAAACAAAAATAATACAACAAAATAAAAACTCAATGACACTGCAATAGCATTGCCTACAACAAACTTAAATAAGAATCAACAAGATCTCAAACCAGTGATGTCAAATATGATTGTGTTGGTGAGATCACTCTTATCTCTTACATTCCCAACGGGAGAAATCTGCGGTTGCGAGGCCTAACCAATGGCCTTCTCTAAGAGTATCCTTTTATTTACCAATCATATCTTCTAATTTTAGAACTTGTAAAAAAGGGTTTCAAAAATTTCCAAGTGCTCAGATATATAATTTTAAAATATTTCTCCATTTTTAAGCTGAACATTTGGTTCGTTTATATACAAGAGACAAAATTTTTACAAAAAGCCTTACTTATGAACTCATTTAAAAGCTACTTTAAGAAATTTTCGAAAAGATGTACCTACATATAGTGGCTCCAACTTATTTCAAACCTCTTATATATATTGTATATATTTATATAAATATATTATTTCTGTTTAGAGGCCTCAAAACAGGGCTTTCGATACTTCCCGCTGAATGAGAGTGTTTATCAGTAAACAATTCTATTTTACGCTCTCAATATAAAAGAGCGTAAGCGTACATGTGAGTTTTGTTTCCACAATTGTGTATGACGCTGACATCACTGCCTTAGATGTTAAATTGTAGAGTTGTACAAAACAGCTCTTTTGAGTTAGCGCTCTTTTCCGCTCCGCTCACTTTACTGAATTAATTCATTCATTTCATTCACTAGCTCAGTTGATTCCTTAGCTCAGCCACAATTCATGAAATGAAAATGTCATGAAAGAAAATGAAAGAATCAGACAAGCTAATACAACAACCACTTATGCCTTTTTATTTTTTCCTTAATATGTAATATAAAACACATTTATTGAACATAAGTAATAGCTAGATAAATATTTAAGTGATTTTAAATATTTTGCTTTCGAACCTATTTTAATAAAGTAATATTTTCTATTTAACGTTGTATTTTGGAGATTTTTCTCAGTTAATTTATGTATATGTTTATATATGTATATATACCAGGGAAAGGCAAATGTAGGGCGAGGCGCCTTTTCATTTACTCTTCTGTTACATACATGTGTACACGCATTGTAGAGCTGTAAACAATTTCAATCAGTCTAGTTTCAGCATTCAAACAGGCAGGTTGTGTTTATCGCATAGTTTAAGAATCAGCGTTGCCAGAAAGCAATGTGAGTCCGATCACTGTGGAGAAATCTTTATGAAAAAAATTATTGCTCATTCTAGTACAGGGAAAGGCAAATGCTTTGGCGAAAAGTATGAAGAGATGCGGAAAATTATAAATGACATTCCCTTATGACCACCTCGTGTTTTGTTAACAATTTGAACCACAATTCATAGTGTTCATTACATTCAAACTTTTTGCAAATAAAGCCTGCTGGTGAATAATGCAATGAACATATACATATATGTATTTGCATTACTCTTTGTCAGATGTCCTACAAAACTTTATTTTTTACACACCATCACTGCATACAGAGCCACAAACATCATTTTGCTCCAATGCCATGCCGATACTGATTTTCTAATATATTGCAAATACCCATAATAAAATTAAGTTAGCTTTTGGAGATTTTAAAGTTTTAATTGGGGAGAAGTGACGAAAGTTGATTGGCAAGACCGATTCGTGGTGAGAGCGCAGAGAGTATATAAGTAATACAAACGCAAAATGTAATAGTATAGGTTGCCTTTCCCTGTTATATACGCACCAAGTTAATAAGTACTGAAATATGTATCATGGCAGTGCTGTTTAAAAATTTTCATCTGGCAGCTCCAATATATAAAGCGCAACACCATGTGTGTATCTGCATTGAGTGAATTAATTCCTTTTTTTCATATAGATTTTGACATACAAGCATTGAAAAGAGCTACTGAAAGAGACAGATTCAATGAGGCAATTGAAACAACAGAATCAACTGAAAGAAGTGAAAGAAAAGAGCTACTGAAACAACTGAAAGAAGTGAAAGAAAAGAGCTACTGAAACAACTGAAAGAAGTGAAAGAAAAGAGCTACTGAAACAACTGAAAGAAGTGAAAGAAAAGAGCTACTGAAACAACTGAAAGAAGTGAAAGAAAAGAGCTACTGAAACAACTGAAAGAAGTGAAAGAAAAGAGCTACTGAAACAACTGAAAGAAGTGAAAGAAAAGAGCTACTGAAACAACTGAAAGAAGTGAAAGAAAAGAGCTACTGAAACAACTGAAAGAAGTGAAAGAAAAGTGCTACTGAAAGAAATAGATTCAATGAAACAACTGAAAGAAGTGAAAGAAAAGAGCTAAAAACGCTCAGTAAAGTGAAAGATTCACCTCGCTCAATTGAATGAATGATTCAATTGAATTAATTCATTCAGGAGCCGTACAACTCTATTAAATTGCTACCAGTCAACAAATTGACAACATTATCAACAGCAGCACGTAAGCATCAACAAAGCCCAGCATCTGGCACGTAGAAACGTTAAAAGTGAATTTATCTTATTTACAAGTATAATATTATATTACATTATATTATACACTATATATATATATAAAAATATTTAATAATAAAAATAAACATTTAAACATTTATTTTACTTATTATTATAATTACATATCTAATATATGTACAATATTTCATGCCATTTATTCTCATTTAAATATAATTAATCATACATATTTTTGATATTGATTATATACATAATTATGTAGATGTAAAATATTCACATTTAATAGCAAATGTACAGAAAAATAGAAATTTGTATTACCCATGTATATTAATTGTGAATTTCAAAATAAATATAGGTTAATACGAAATTAAAAATAATTTTTATCCGAAATATAACAGAAGAAGTACTATTTTATTTGAAACGTTAAACGAAATTGGTATATGTCTGGAAAAGAGTTTGAAATTAATACTTTTAAAAAGTTAGCAGCAAACTTTAAAAAAGTGCAAAAAAGAATCTTGCAGAATCGTCCAATTTCAAGTAATGAATGCAAAATAAAAGAATATATAGATTCAATTATCACATCGTACAACGATATATTATTATACACAGAACCAAATATTGAAAACATATCGGAGAGTTCACAAAAAGAAATTTGCCACAAAATAACTCATTGCAGAGAATTATTATTTAAATGTTTTTGCAAACTAAATTGTAAAATAAAAAATCCATTTGGTGTAGATTTGTTTGAGAAAGTGGATAGAGACATTTTGGCAGAGCCCGACTATGATACAGAGGTAGGCGCAGACGTTTCCGATTCTGGAACTGACACAGAATCTGAATTAAACTCTGATGTATGTGGGATAGTAGACAGCAATAAAAATATTTCTAAAATGGCTACAATAGAGGAAAAAAATAAATTCATAACGATGTGTTCTGGTATCATCCGCGACAATTATGACGGGAACCCACTAAATCTCAACTCTTTTTTAGATAAGATTGATTTGATTGTAGAAATTACGGCACCTAACTTGAATACATGTTTTATATCTTTTTTGAAATACAAATTAGATGGCAAAGCCAGAGATGCGTTGCCAGAGGTAGTATCTAGCATAGATGTAATAAAAAGTTCACTTAAAAGTAGGATAAAGCCGAACAGCTCTAAAGTTGTCGCAGGACGGATAGCAGGTTTATACATTAAAGACTGTTAAAAATACTTAATTGATTGTATTTTATAATGTTTATTATTCAAAGTTTAGACAAAAAGTGAAAAAAAAACAAAATGAAAAATAATAAATTCTTGAAGTAATTTACACAGGGTAAATTGATTAATAAAATCAAAGTACATATATACAAAGTTAAATATTTTAGTTGTTCATATATATTCTATATAATTCAACACGCCTCCTCAACTAAAATTTTTGTTTTGAAGACCCATTGATGAAATAAATAAATTGTGTTTGATATTGGGGAGTGGTTTTGTCAAAACGTCTGCTATCATCTCGGCTGTGGGTTTGTATTGAATGTTTATAATTTTTTCTTCAACTGCTTGGCGTATAAAATGATATTTATAGTCTATGTGCTTAGTTCTTGCATGGTGACCTCCAAACTTTGCCATCTGTTGAGCACTTTGTGAATCACTGAAAACTGTTGTTGCTTCATCAGACAAATAACCCAATTCTTTCAATAAATATCGCAAATAATATGTTTCTTTAGCGGCTTCTGAGAGAGCGATAAATTCTGATTCTGCACTAGATGTTGCTACTACACGTTGTTTTGTTGATGTCCAAGAAATTGCAGCACCTGCGAGAAAGAAACAAAAACCTGTTTGAGATTTTCTGTCGTTAATATCTGTGGCCCAATTCGCATCCACATAACCTACTAATGGTTCATTATTTTTTCTATAAATTAACTTAAATTTCTTAGTTGTATTTAAGTATCTAATAATTTGCATTGCCGCAGTCCAATGCTGCTTACGCGGATCCTGGCAAAACTGCGAGAGCATATTTACACTACATGCTATATCAGGACGACTGTAAACTGATAGATGTAGAAGCGAACCGATAATTTCTTGATATTTCGTTTTATTAATATTTTCCGCTTCTCCTGGAATTGTAGGATTCTTTTCTAAATTTATTTTATTTTGCAAAGGAACTTTTGCTGGTTTTGAATTTTCTTGACCATATTTTCGAATAAGATTTTCTATGTATCCAGGTTGCGATATCGCTATCATATCATTTTCGATTTCAACTTCCAATCCAATACAATGTTTTGGTTTTCCTAAATCTTTTATTTCAAAATTACTTTTCAAAATTCTTATTAATTTTTCCACCTCATTCTCATTATTATATGCTATCAATATATCATCAACATAAAGTGTTACTATCATTACACTATTCCCAGTTTTGAAATAAATACATTGATCGTGCTTAGATTGGTTTAAGCCAAATTGTTTAAAAACTGCATCAATTCTCTTAAACCATTGACGAGCCGCTTGTTTTAATCCGTAAATAGCCTTTCTTAATTTACAAACTTTGTTTTTAGATTGTTCAAATCCTTCTGGCTGAAACATGTATATGTCTTCATCTAAGTTACCATTTAAAAATGCGGTTGAAACATCCAGCTGCCTTAATTTTAAGTCATTTTGAACTGCAAGTGCATATACAAGACGTAAAGAGCTTTGACGAACAACAGGTGCGAATGTGTCCATATAGTCAACACCATATTCTTGTGAATAACCTTTTGCAACAAGCCTTGCTTTTCGTTTTTCAACTGTTCCATCTGTTCTAAGTTTTGTTTTATAAACCCATTTACAACTTATAGGTTTTTTATTTTCTGGTAAATCTACCAGATCCCAAGTTTTATTTTTCAGTAATGACTTGTGTTCTTCTTTCATTGCAGCTTTCCATTCTTCAGACTCATTACAGTTTAAAACGTCTTTAAATGTTTTCGGATCGTCATTAGTGTTTCCTTTAACTAATTTCGTTGCATCTTTATTTCTAGTCCATGATCTTAAACGTTGCTTTATAGAATTGATTTCAGATTCTGATTCTTCTTCTTCTTCTTCTGTTGCGTCTATTTGGTCTGTACTATCAAAAAATTCATAGTTTTCTTCAGGTTCTTTTATTTTTGGACCATTATCTTTTATCGGTTTTAAATTGCATTTTCGTAGCTGTATATCATCATTATATTCATAAAATCTTGTTGTAGTTTTATCATTACATTTTTCCTCTATACATATATCTTTTTCTAAGAATTTCACATCTCTACTTTTTAAAATCGATTTAGTATCTTTTTCCCATAGTATATATGCTTTAGATTTTTCATCATATCCGACTAATACACCTTCGTAACTACGACGCTCAAATTTAGTTTTTCCTGGTCTATTATTTAAAATAAATGCCTTACAACCTATTTTACGGAAATGTCGTATAGTTGGAACTTTTCCTGACCATAATTCCTCTGGTGTTTTCTTCTGGTTTAAGTTTGTTGGACAGCGATTTCTAATATAAGCTGCAGTGCGAACTAATTCTGCCCACAAAAACTCTGGTAAATTTGATTCAACCATGAAACATCTTACCATTTCAACAAGAGTTCTGTTCATCCTTTCAGCAACTCCATTCTGCTGAGGGGTGTAAGCTACGGTCAGTTGACGTTGAATTCCAGTTTCACTAAGATATTTTGAAAAATCTCTTCCAACTAATTCTGGTGCATTGTCACTTCTAATACATTTAATTTTCTTGCCTTTTTCCAACTCAACACTATTTTTGAATTCTTTAAATACGCCCAAATACTCACTCTTATTTCTTATAAAATATACCCATACTTTTCTTGAGTAGTCATCTATAAAAGTGGCAAAATATAATTTTTTCCGTGCAGATTCCACTTTCATTGGTCCACATAAATCTGTATGGATCAACTGCAATATTTCTGTAGTAGATTTTTCATTTTTCTTAGGGAATGGACTTCTTGTTTGTTTTGCTCTAATGCATGTAGAACATTTTACTTTTTGTTGAATATTAATATTCGGCAAACCATGAACCATTTCATGTTGTTTCAGAAACATTAAATCATTTGAATTAAGATGTCCTAATCTTTGATGCCATAAGTCGAAATTCGAGCTTAATTCGTTAATTTTTCTGCAAAAAATATTACGTGCCCTTTCAGATTTAATTAAATAAAGATTATCTTTCTTATATGCTTCGATATATACAAATCTGTCCTTTATGATTTTAGTAACAGAACCTTTCATTAAAACTTGATAGCCATCATCTGTTAATTTCGTCGTTGACACCAGATTACTTCTCAGTTCAGGAATATATAATGTATTATATAGCTTGAAATTAGCTTTCTGATTATATAAAATAAATTTCAATTCAGCTGTGCCAATGCCTTTAACATCAAGCACTTTATTATCTGCTAACACAACTTTTCCAGTGTAATCATAATTGATTTCAGAAAATAAAGATTCATCATAAGACATATGTGATGTGGCACCACTATCAATACACCAATTAGCAAATTTATCATTTCTGGTACCTGATTTTATTTCATTACAACCTTGAGCATTACCTCTTATTAATTCTAGCTCTTTTACGACTTGATTTTGATCTGTTCTGACTCTACAATTTTTTGCCTTATGTCCTTTTCGACCACACTTATAACATTTATAAGGAAATTCACTATCGGATATACCTGTTTCCTTTTCTTTGAATTTAAATGATTTTGGTTTCCATTTCTTTACCTTTAATGCATTTTCTTTGCCTTCTTCATGCTCATTTTTATCACCAATTTCAACCAATCTCGATCTCAAAATGTTCAATCCAGGGAATTCATTTGATGTATCAAATGCAGCACGTATTTCTTTGTATTGTTCACTCAAACCATCGAGCAATATAATAACTAGTAAACTTTCATCCAGATTAACATCCATTTCGGATAAACATGAAACACAAATATCAAATTTGATTAAGTAATCCGATATACTTTCTGTTGCTTGCATTTTTAAACTTAATAACTTACGAAAATTTTCAGCTTTGCGTCTTGTTGATTTTCGGTCATACGTTTCTTGAAGATAAGACCATATCTCACAAGCTGTTTTTAAATTTTTTACCATCCTTACTATGCTTGGTTCCATTGCTATAATAAGCTCTGAACGAGCATCAAGTTGTAAATCATCATAAATATGTTGGTTTTCCAAAGATTTTTTAAACTCATCTTTTTCTTCTTTAGATGCCTTTTCAGATAATTCACAAACCACAGGTCTTTTTAAACTTCCTGTCACAAACTGCAATAGTCTTGCCTTATGAAGAATTGCTTCCATTTGCGCTTTCCATGTTGCATAATTTGCGCCATTTAACAAAGGAATTCGACCGTTCAATGCCATTTTGCAGCAATATAAGCGAAATTTTATTTTATTTCTTAGTTTTTGCAACTAAAATCCTTTTTATCAATTAACAATGGTTAGGTGTGAGGCCCATAACCTGTTAAAAATACTTAATTGATTGTATTTTATAATGTTTATTATTCAAAGTTTAGACAAAAAGTGAAAAAAAAACAAAATGAAAAATAATAAATTCTTGAAGTAATTTACACAGGGTAAATTGATTAATAAAATCAAAGTACATATATACAAAGTTAAATATTTTAGTTGTTCATATATATTCTATATAATTCAACAAAGACAATAAATATACAGGATTTGCGAAAGATGTTGAGGATTTGGGCTCGGTGATGCATTACAGAGATCTCTTGTCAGTGAAGGCATGACCAGATCAAAGGCACAGGAAATGGCAATCGAATCAACGGTAAGTGTGTGTAGAAATAACGCAAAATCAGATATGGTAAAAGCGATTTTAGCCTCAAGTGTTTTCAACGAGCCTAAAGATGTGGTAGCAAAACTTATTATTGAGGAATCGAACAATAATAAACAAGGTAAAATTTTAACAGTGCAGCATAGCCAGAATAGGGCATATTTCGGTCAGAGAAGTAACGATTTTCGTTTTTCACGAGGAAATAATCATAATTCCTATAGGGGTAGAATGAATACGAATAGCAATCGCGCTTGCAACACGTATTATAGGAATCAAGAGCATTTCCACAATAGGAATGGTAGCAACAATAATAGACGCAATTACTACAATCAACACACTCGAAACGGTTCCCATTCGCGATGTGCTTCCGTGAGAACTTTAAACGCGGAAGTCCCTCAGCAAAGCACGCTGGGGGAGGAACAACACTAAAACTCGAAAAAGGAACACTAGAACTGAAAAATGATATCATACCAAAATCAATATTTAGTTTAAAATTGAATTACGCTGACTTTGTAGATTTAAACTGCTCGACATCAAGCAACACTAAATCATTTTTAGTCGATTCTCAAGCTGATATTTCAATAATAAAATTTTCTTGCATAGATGACAAACCAATAATAAACAGACAAAATACTATTGGTATTATGGGCATAACACCAAGTAGGACCAACACCATAGGGACAATTAACGCACTTTTATATTTTCCAAATCATTCCATTGCACAGGTACTTCATGTTGTTCCGGATAATTTTAACATACCCTCCGATGGCATTCTAGGTAAAGATTTTTTAAAATCGAGCAAATGTCGAATAGACTACAACACAATGACAGTTTCATTTAAGGTCTATGGCAGAGAGATTATAGTTCCAATTTTTCATGGTTTAGGCACCAACTGGTTTTTTCTCCCGCCAAGGTGTGAGGTGTTTAGGCAATTTAGTTTACGAAACATATCCGAACCAGTTTTTATCGATTGTCAAGAGGTTTGTGAAGGCGTGTTCATTAGTAAATGCGTTGTGAATTCGGGAAATCCTGTGTTAAGAATATTAAATACGACCAATGAAATGAAATTTGTAAATAACTATAGGATCGAGAAAAGAAACCTTTCGGATTATCTGGTATATTCGATTAGTAAAACCTCTATGTCTAGCAAGCGAGCTCAAACCATAAAAAATGTTTTAAATGATAAAATACCTGAATATGTCAAGAACGATTTAATGCCATTATGCTTACAATATGCTGATATTTTTACCTTAGAAACCGATAAGATGACAATAAACAATTTTTATAGCCATAAATTAAGACTTAGGGACAATGACCCAGTTTATGTGAAGAATTATCGACTTCCCTACACTTCAAGAAATGAAATAAAGCAGCAAGTACAGAAGTTGCTGGATAACGAACTGACTTCAGCACTTCAGTGTATAATAGCCCACTAATAATAGTTCCAAAGAAAAGTAGTGGTGATATCAAGTCATACCGTATGTGCGTAGATTTTAGGGCTATCAGTAAGAAGTTAATTGCGGATAAATTCCCGTTGCCCAGAATTGACGATATCCTGGACAACCTCGATTTGTTTTCTGGATTTCGTCAAATCCCGCTGCATGAAGATTCAAGAGATCTGACTTCTTTGTTACCATTTGGACTAAACGTCGCACTCAACTCATTTTCACGAATGATGTCGACGACGTTTTTGAAATATTAAGAAAGTTCAATCTTAAAATAAATCCGCAAAAATGCAATATTTTCAGACCCTAAGTGACATACCTCGGTCACAAGTGTACAGCGAATGGCTTACTTCCAGATAACACAAAACTGTCCGCTATACAAAAATACCCAGTTCCGAAAGATAAAGATTCTGTCAAGCGTTTTGTCGCTTTCGCAAACTATTATAGAAGGTTTATACCTAATTTCGCTTCTATCGTAGCTCCACTGAATTATATGACACGTAAACAAGTAAATTTCGCATGGAATAAAGAATGTCAGGAATCGTTTGAAATACCCAGATTTTAGCAAACAATTTATGAATACTGTGGACGCGTCAAAGTCTGGTTGTAGCGCAATCCTCAGTCAGAACTTTGACGGCCATGAGTTGCCAGTTATTGAGCAAGAACTTCTTGCTATATATTTCGCTATAAATCAATTTCGTCCTTATGTTTACGGATCGTCGTCAGATCAGATCACCGACCTCTCGTATATTTATTTAACATGAAAGACCCATCCTCCAAATTGACAAATATTAGACTCAAGCTTTCCGAATACAACTTTACCATTGAACATATAAAGGGTAAGGACAATGTAGGAGCAGATGCCTTGTCACGTATTTCAATAAATGATATAAAGAATGAAACAATTCTAGCAATGACAACTAGATCAAAGACTAAACAAATAACCACAAACACAGTGCCTTTCCAGAACAGTAGTACCATAAAATTACAGGTTTATGATAAATTTTCACACGATTTTAGCAAACAAGTATCGCGAATAAAATCAGTAGTGTTTTATAAGCAAGGGGAAATAACTAACATAATATTCAAATTTCATAACAGACTTGAATTTCAGGTAGATGTTCGAATTGTTAACGGAACAAGAACAACGTCTATATAATAGAATGGTCAAAGGACGATTAATTTTTTAGTAAATACAGTATCCAAGAATTGAAGACCCATGGGAATAAAATATTAAAAAGTCTTGAAATTATGTTAGTAGATCCAATCGAAACTGTTTTCGACACACAGAAACGGGAAAAACTGTTAGAAATTTACCACGCTGATCCAATTTTAGGCGGACACTGCGGTCGTAAAAGGATGTATGCAAAATTGAAGACGAAATATTTTTGGAAGAGAATGACGAAGGATATTGCATCGTATATTAGAAATTGTGAAAAATGTAACGTAAATAAAGTCAGACATGGAACAAAGGAGAAGCCAACGCCAATTTGATATTATAGTATTAGACACAATTGGACCGTTACCAACGTCAGAGCATGGAAATAAATACGCGTTGACATTGATATGTGACTTTACAAAATACCTCGTAACAATATCTATCCCGGACAAAACAGCAGTAACAGTGGCCCGGGCGATATTTGAACAATTCATTATGACATACGGCAAGATGACATCGATTAGAAGTGACTTAGGAACGGAGTTTAAGAATGAAATTTTAGGCGAATTGTGTAAACTCTTTAATATTAAAATAAATTTTTCGACTGCTTACCACCACCAAACTGAGGGTACAGCGGAAAGGAACCATAGAGTTTTTAATGAGTATGTAAGAGCTTTTATAACCGACAATATCACAGACTGGGATACGTATCTGAAATATTTTACCTTTTTCCACAATACAACGTCTAGTTCAGTATTCGATAACAAATATACACTATTTGAATTAGTTTTTGGGAAAGAAGCAAGCATGCCGAATGATATAAAACTTGGGGAAATCGATCCTATTTACAATGCAGAAAGTTATGCCAAGGAAGTTAACTATCGGTTACAGAAATATCATATGTTAGCTAAAAATTTAAAAGAAAAACATAAACAAAGAAATAAAAATTTTTATGATCATTTTGCAAAACCATGTAATATAAAAATCAATGACTATGTTTTCATAAAAAAAGAACCGTACGATAAATTTAAAAATATCTACGACGGCCCATACTTTGTAAAAAGTATCGATAAACCGAATGTAACTATATATGACAAAGATCAAAGGAAGAGAAAAACGTTTCATAAAGATAGAATAAGAAAAGCAAACTGAGAACTTCTATATTATATTATCAAGTAATTTAAATAATACATATAAAATAAAAAATTAAAACAAAAAAAAAAAATATTAAAAATAAAAACCACATACAAACAAATGTATTAAAACATACCTATCGTTGTTAGCAAATGTGTAAAATGTAATTCTCATGTTGCAATACTTTAAAGACTGAATTCTTTAGTTTTATAGTCATTTATTATAACAATCCATTTGCAGATAATTAACTTAAATACAAAAAAAAATTTAAAGTAAGTTTAACTACAATTAACTGAATAGAGACAGAAATTATATGTAATCAACAAGGAAAATTATATTCATAAATAGAAATCACTTGTATATTTACAAAAAAAAATCTATATATATATATATATATATATATATATATATATATATATATATATAAATATATATATATATATATATATATATATATATATATATATGTATGTATATGTATATATCTATATTAAAAAAAAATCTTGAATCCGATGCATCCTGATCAACTGTTTTGATTCAACATTTTTCTTCCCCCAAGAAGGGAAAAGTCTATTCTGTAGAATAGACTACAGAAGAGGAGAGAAGTATTTTATTTGAATGAGTGAGAAACCATCCACCAAATCAATTATTTTTTTAATGTTTGTAAATTATACCTATTTCTTGCTTTGGGAAGCCTCAATGGTCTATTAAAAATTAAAAATATAAAAAAAAGTTTCCAGGGATGGAAAATTAAAAAAAAATTTTCGGCCCATTCCGTATTTTGTAGTACATGTAGTAACTAAAATGGTTAAAAATTATAAGTTTTTCTTTTACAAAACCTCTTTACACATCATGAAGATTTGCATTGGCCAAAAAAAAATTTTTAATTCAAATTTTGCTTCCGGGGGTAGGAAATTGCATATTTTTTATACATGAAAGTAATCAAACAGGCAACTGATGTTTTTTTTTTGTTTTTTCCTAACTAAACGTGTCTTATAATTTAGGAAGAACAAAATTGGTATCAAAAATTCAAAAATAAAATTTCGAATCCAGGGATGGAGAAGTGCAATATTTAATAGTACCTGCAAGTGACCAAAATGGTTAAAAATTTGAAATTTTTCTAAAAAAAATTACTTTGTACCTCATGAAGTGTTAAAACTAATTAACTTAAAATTGAAATTTCGCTTCCGGGGTTGGGAAAATTAAAGTTTTTTTGGTACTACAATATATTGTAGTACATGAAAGTGACTAAAATGGTTGCAAATTTTAAGTTTTTCTTAAATAAAACGACTTTATACCTAATGAAGACTAGGATTGGTAAAAAAAATTTAATTTCGCTTCCAGGTATGGGAAAATGAAATTTTTTTATACATAAAAGTAACCAAAAAGGCAACTAACGTCAGTTTTTTACTAATTAAAACTATTTTTTAGTTCAGGAAAAACATAATTGGTATCAAAAATTAAAAAAAAAATCAAAATTTAGATTCCAGAGTTGGATAACTGCAATAGTTTGTGGTACATGAAAGTGACCAAAATAGTTACATATATTAAGTTTTTCTAAAATAAAACTATTTCATGCCTCATTAAGAGTTGCATTGGTAAAAAATTTAAATTTCGTTTCCAGGGTTGGGATATTGAAATATATAAAAGTGACCAAATAGGCAATTTACGTTGTTGTTTTTGCTAATTCAAACTATTTTATAATTCAGGAAGAACAAAATTGGTATTAAAATCTTAAAAAATCAAAATTTCGACTCCGGGGTTGAACAAATAATATATTTTATAGTACATGAATGTGACCAAAAAGTTTAAAAATTTAAATTTTTTGGTCAAGTAAAACTATGTTACATCTTTTAATTAAACCTACTTCCTGTTTTAGCAAGAAAGAAAAAAGAATTACATCTGTGAAGGGTACTTAAAATTCGGCACAGCCGAATATAGCACTTTTACTTGTTGCTAATGTTACGGTTTGTGGTTTTTCTTATAACATTCAGACGACATTTTAGTTTGTTTTGCAACTATAAAAGTTTTTATGTTAATGTGTATAAAAATTAAGAAAACCAAACCTTAAAATTATTTCCAACAAGACAGTCACATAGTGGTGTAGCCGGCAGTCACATAAGAATGAACATATGTATTTAAATTGTGTGTTTTGTGTTCGTTATTTTTTTGCGGATGGTTTTTATTCGCAAGAGAAATTTTTTGAAATTTTATAGAATATATCCGCACTTAATTTTGAAAGATTATATTATATCTAATTCAATTTGAAATGAAATATATTTGTTGGTGGTCAAGCAATGTCTATGTGCATTTCATAGGTGCTTTACCAAATCATCAGTAGATTTTAACAACAGTTTTGAAAAGTTAAAAACCTTTTATCTTATGCACATACTTCTGAAAACCATCTGAGAATTCACAATTTGTAAATTACAAACTATTTTCAAAAATCACAACAGAATAAGCATAGTAGGCTTTGAAACTAATACAAAACTAACCCAACAAATAAATTATATTCGATATAAATCTATTTTATTTTTCTACACCTTTATACAATTAGAATTCCATTGGATAACAAGAAAAGTATTTATAAGGCAAAATGAAAAATGAAATCTAAATTAAACTGTTATAAAATTTTTTATTTGACAGATTGTCACAATTCTATTTTAAATGAAATATATTTGTTGGTGGTCAAGCAATGTCTATATGCATTTCATTGGTGCTTTACCAAATCATCAGTAGACTTTAACCACAGTTTTGAAAAGTTAAAAACCTCTTATCTTATGCATATACTTCCGAAAACCATCTGAGAATTCACAATTTGTAAATAACAAACTATTTTCAAACTATTTGTGGGTGCTGTTGGCTGAAGTAGTAGAACACGAGACTATGAAGCGGAGAGTCCTGAGTTCGAACCCCAGCTGAGTCGTGAAATATTGTATTGAATTCTTCTGGTCAGCATTAGTGCGTGTTGTGTAAGTTGTTGCCAGCTTGTTTTCAGTGATGAAGGCATAGTACTGATCACTGGACAATTACTGGCAGCGACTGACCCAATCATGTACTAAAAGCAGAGTAACAGCACCCACCTTCGTCGGCCCTGTAGCAAAAATTAGCCGGCGAAGTAAAGGTTGAAATAGCTACAAAAACAACTGTCTATCTTCTCATCTTTCCTAATCTGTCCCCTCAATACTATCCCCTCGTTTTCAGTTCCGGGGCAATGCATTGCATATATAGGGGTCATCCCCTGAGTGCTGGTCCTACTCCTAAAAAAAAACAGAATAAGCATAGTAGGCCTTGAAACTCATACAAAACTAAACCAACAAACAAATTATATTCGATATTGTAGTATTGTGACAACAATATGTCAAATAAAAATTTCATAATAATTCAATTTGTTTAATATTCTTATTCTTTTGGATCAATACAAATGTTGGTAGATTTTTTCGATACTGGTGATTATGCTGATGTCTCTACGTTGGATGATGAAGATATCAATAACAATTGTTAATTTATACATAGTAATTTTTAATTTAATTTATTTAATCTTTCATTGTAATTTATATTTAAGATTTAATAAATACAAACAGTGCCAATAATCTATATACATATATAAAAATTAATGTTTGTATGGCTGTATGTCCTTTATAGAATAGTAAACTATGCATTTGATCATGTTATGATCTTTAGCAAAGTTGTGGCGCATGAACCGACGGAGGTTTCTAAGTTGGTGCAATTAATTTCCAATAGATGGCGCCACAGCAAATTAATTAAAATGTATTGAATCTTAAAGGCTCATTTAGCTGAACGTTGAAATCGTAAATGTGAGCTAAATGTAAATGTTAGGTAAATGTTAATGTTGCTACACTTATAGAATGCTTAAAATCGTGTCATATGTTTTTGACAAAAACAAACAACATATAACTATTTAAAAACAAGATCATCAAAAACTCCCAAAATATTGTGTCTCTTGTAAGCTATATCGATTGAGTGTATTTAATAAAGAAAATAATATAATATAATGGATGTGGAAAATATGTTTATCACAAAAAATCTGATGCGTATCACTTTCAAAAATAAATACAATAAAACTCTATACAACTGTTTAAAACATTGATGGCACTTTAATATGTTTATGTGATTGGCGTTCGTGTTGAAAAAGTATGCAAATTAATTAAATGGAACAAAGAGGCATCAGAAACACCAATATACACAACTAATAGGATAATGAGTCATTCCTTGGCAAAAGTTTGATAAAATGGGCACATTTTTTTCCATATTACAATATATATTAAATGTTATGTTATATTACACAAATGTATATATTTACGTACAAACGAGTGTTTAATACATCTAAAACAAACAACCACATACAGCCATGCGATATTTCATTGTGAATAAAACATTTATTTAGAAAGTTAAACATATAAAATGCATATATCATGTAATCATGCATATATATCAGCTAAACATATCAAAAGAGAAATAAGTACCAAAAGAAATCTTTTGTGCTCCATTCTTATTCAACATACATACATTCCATCACTGTCTACAACTGTCACGTAACCTTAGAATAAAATTCTATTTTCTGCAGGTTCCAACGTTACGGCAACATTTTATTAAATTCAAGTAAGCGTTTTCACAACTTGCCATATTACAGTTTGGATCAGCTGACACATTTACCTAACATTTACGATTTCAACGTTCGGCTAACATCCATACCTAAATACGGGCGGCAACCGTTTTTTAACTGTCAAAAGTTCTCATGTCCATACATTTTGTATGGAGCATACCGAAATAACGCGGCGGCAACGCTTTGCTATTGGAAAATCCGATTTTGACAGAGCGTTTTCTAATGAAGTTGGTTGCAAAAGAAGAGAATTGTAACCAGAGAAAAAGAGCAAAGATTTACAAAAGTGAAATATATAATAAAAGAACAAATTTGTGCACTTCGTATTAGAATATGGTGGTAAGAAAATATTTATAATATGATTATATACATACATATGTATGCACGTTTGTAATTTGTACAAAATTTCAATAACAAAATTACAAATGTTGTCCGTCCAGCTGTTAAAATAATCAGGGTTGTTTAATTTGTTTGTTTGATAACCCTGTTTTTATTGTTTTTTTTACATAACGCTGCCGCTTTTGTTTAGGTATGGCATTTCAGCGTTAACGCTCAGCGGAAAAAAACGTTCCGCTTTCCGTCCGTATTTAGGTATGGGTGTAAATGAGCCTTTAAGCTATGCATTTGATCATATGATGATCTTAAACAGAGATGTTGTGTATGAGCCGACGGAGGTTTCTAAGTTGGTGCGACTAATTTTCGCCAGGTGGCCCACGGAAAATTAATCAAAACTAATTGAATCGTAAACTATGCATTTGAGCATGTGTTGATTGGACAAATAGCAGACATTTTAGGATTCATCATTTAGTTAATAACACTTGGTATAACTCATTCCAAAAAAAAAAACAAATTATTTGCCTAGATATATGTGTAATGTCATTCCTTCAAATTTATTTTAGTTAGTGCCGCAGCAACGCGCGCAGGGTACGACTAGTATACAATAAGTGTAACACACAAATTTGTTTAATTTTTCTTGTGATAATAGTGGACTAAAAATCGAGTCCTGCCGGGCTTTAAGATTTTCTTCCTCTTAGTATTTCGTGCCACAACGAGCCCTGATAAATATGTTTATCTAAAATAATTTCTATGTTTTACTATTTTATATTAGTGCAAGATTTTCCGCATTGCCGGCCTGTGGCCGGGCTTAAAGGTTTTCTCCTCTATATATGTCTAACAGTGGCTTCGCTGAGGAAAGATTTTCTGCATTGCTGGCCTTCGGCCGGCCTTAAAGGTTTTCTCCTCTATGTATGTCGAACAGTGGCTTCGCTGAGGAAAGATTTTTTGCATTGCCGGCCTTTAGCCGGGCTTAGGAATTTTCTGCTCTATGTATATCGAACAGTGAGTAAAGATTTTCATATTGCAAAAACAAATATACAAACATATTTACATACATATGTGCATACTCCTATATTGCAAGAACAAATATGCAAGTAGCAAAAAATTTAAAAACTAAACCTATTATACATTTGTATGCATACACTCCTAATAATTAGCTTGTTTTTACATCTGTATCAAATGTTTCAACGTTCAGTAAAATCATACCTGGCCATCTTTTAAGTTTTAATTCTTCTGTAGTGTCTTCATTCCTTATCAAATAATTACGATATAGGTGTCAAATGAAAGGTGTAAATGTCTTCTATTTATTTTATTATAAAATAAAATACCGTTATATAGACCCATTTACGATTTAAGGATATTTTTGTAAAAAAGTCAACACAAAAATATGAATTTTTAACTCCTAGCCTTTCCAAATCAGTACAATCTTTCCGTTTGGAAGGTATTTACAAGACCTTTCCAACGATATCCACATCAACCACGTTAAGATGAAAGATGTCATAGGCATATACATGTTTTAAGTTTAGAGGCCTATAACTCCCAAGCTAAGAGCGTGCGCTCCAAAATTTTTTTGCCATAATTCTTAGATTCATGACAAAAGTTTCATAAAAATCGGAGCATGATACGGGATGTAAATTTAAGTCATGTTATTTTAAAGTTGTGATCGATGCAATATCTTCATTATATAGCTTCATTATAATTTTATTTATATATTTATTGTATAAGGGTGCTATTGGCTGAAGTAGTGTACACAAGACTACGATGACTTAGATGCGGAGTTCGACTTCGCCCTCAGTCATGAATATGGTTTCGAATTTTTCTGACCTACATTAGTGCAACATTGTGTTATGTGTTGTCGGGTTGTCTCAATGGCATAGCACTGGTCACTAAACATTATCGAAGCATTTGCCTGCATATACGTACATAAATTACATATGTAGCAATTTTCATATATGTACTTATACATACGTGTTCAAATATGAACATTTACAGATAATATGTAGAAGCATATACCTACATAAAATTATATTTTGTTTGTGTAAATTTGTACGTCCAGGCGCCTGGCTTATCTTAGTTTAATGTATGTCCAGACGCCTGGCTTATCGTAGTTTTTAGTTTGTAGTTATTATCTTTAGTTTTAAGATAATAACTACAAAGGCGAAGAGGCCTTAACTCTACGAGAAAAGATTGTCGATGGAAGAGTTCGGTCACCTCAGATCACTGACATCACAAAACGATTAAAAAAGATAGAAGCTGAATTTGATGCAAACAACAAGAAGTTAATGGCATTTGGAATTGATGACGGCCAATATTTTAAGAAAAACTATTTTAAAAATATTAATGAAGTAATAGGAGAAGCGCTCTCGATCCTACAACAAAAAGAATCAGGTGAAAATAGAAGAGCTGAATTAGCAATAACAAAAGTAGAACTGGTAGAAAATTTCAGAGAAATTAAGAAAGAATTTGATCATCTTAGCAACGTAAATGATAACTATGAAACAGAAGAAAAAGAATTTGAAAATATTACTCGTCACTACAGAGCTACTTTAAAACAAATGGTAGTTGCTCTGGATACATCAGAAGAAAAATCAATCGTTAACTCAATAAAACTAGAGGACATCAAAATACCAATATTTTTTGGAAACGTAACAGAATGGCCATCGTTCCATGATCTTTTTAAAAATCTGGTGCACATTCAGCGTAATTTCTCCAATGCAGAAAAAATGTACCGCTTAAAAAATTACGTTAGAGGGGAAGCTGGGAGACTTATCCAGCATTTAAAGGTGACAGATGCCAATTATGAAGCATCATGGAATATCTTAAGCTCAAGATATGAAAACGTGAGACTGCTTTTTACAACACAAGTGGATAAGATTTTGGATCATCCAATGGTAAATACTGTGTCAGCCTTCAGTGTAAGACAATTACTGGATACAACAAACGAATGTGTGCAAGCATTAAAAGGTCTTAATATAAAAATTGATGATGCAGAACCTTTTATAGCAAGAATAATATTCCGAAAATTAGACAAAGATGGGTTGCGCCATTATGAACAAAGCGTGAAGAAGACTAAAGAAATTCAGATGCTAGAAGATGTATGTTTATTCTTAGAGCAGCAATACCAAGCCTTAGAAGCATATAAAGGCAAAAAACACAACAGTAATTTTAAAACTATTCAGAAGCAATCAAACTTATTCCATATATCACAAAAAAATTTTGATTTTTGTAAAATATCAGGTCATGAGCTAGTAAACTGCAGGAAGTTTCAATCAGCAACAATAACTGAAAGAAGAAATTTTCTAAGAATGAATAAACTATGCTATCGGTGTATAAACCACAAGTTAGATAAAAAATGTTCAAATAGTGCAGAAAACTGTAAAAAATGTGGTAAATACCATCATACGCTTCTTCACGTCGAAGAATTTAAAAAAGAAACAAAAAATACAGAAAAGAAATTAAATATGATGACCGAACAAGAGAAAAAACCAGAAGTGCTGCTAGCAACAGCACAAGTAAGAGTGAAAGCATTAGATGGCAATTTTATAACATTAAGGGCGTTAATAGATCAAGGATCGCAGAAATCAACTATTTCTGAAGAAACAGCACAACTTTCACAATTGCCAAGATTTAAAGAAAAAAAATCAACTACATGGCCTGGGAGGTACGCTTGTCGGAATATCAAAATCAAAAGTATGTTTAGAGGTGAATCCCAGGTTTCTTAGCAATGAGAAATTAATGGTTGAAGCATTGGTCCTTAACAAATTAACGACAGCAATTCCGGATAGGTCGTTTAAATACAATAATGATAACTGGAAGAATCACATACTAGCAGATCCAAATTTCAACAAATCGGATAGAATAGACATGGTGTTGGGCGGTGATGTTTACTAAATTATTTTGGAAGAAGGAATCCATAAAAATGATAAAATTCTAGCGCAATCTACAAAACTAGGCTGGATATTATCAGGGGTATTAAAATCATCTCAGCATAAAAGCAAATTAACAGCCGCTATAACAAAAAATTTAGAGAAATTCTGGGAAACAGTAGATATGATTGAGGCCAAGGATCTAAACGAAGCTGATAAATGCATTCAACACTACCGAAAAAACACCACTCGAGAAGAAAATGGTAAATTTGTAGCCAAACTTCCATTTCAAGAAGAAAATCAACTGGGAAATTCTCGAAAACAAGCTATGGCTAGATTCCTAAGTTTAGAAAACAAGCTAGACCGAAATCCAGAACTAAGAAAGGAATATGTTCAATTTATGCAGGAATATATTAAACTGGGTCATATGAAAAAAAAAAATTACCAAAAGAGAAGGCAAATATTATTTGCCACATCAAGCTGTTATTAGACTAAATAGTTTAACAACGAAAGTCAGAGTAGTCTTCGACGGTTCAGCAAAAACGACTAACGGGCGCAGTTTGAATGATATTCTCTTGGTTGGTCCAAGACTTCAGAGGGATCTCTTTGATATTATATTAAAGTGGAGATTCTGGAAATACGTAGTAATAGCAGATATAGAAAAAATGTATAGACAAATAAAAATAGCAGAAGAAGATCAAGAATATCAAATAATTTTATGGCGTGAAAGTAAAAGTAACCCTATACAGGAATTTCAGTTAACAACAGTTACATATGGTACTGCTTGTGCACCGTTTTTGGCAACTATGGCCCTACAAGACATAGCCGAAAGATGTGAAAATGCAAAACTTAGTGAAATAATCAAAACAGATTTTTATATGGATGACCTTCTGACAGGAGCAAACACAATTGAAGAATGCAAATCTAACAAACTGGAGATTACAAGAGAATTAAACAAATATGGATTTCATTTGCGCAAATGGTTGTCGAATTGTAAAGATATAATAGATGATAAAACCCATTTTAAAGAAAATGAAGTAATACAACTGGAAGAAGAAAATACAAGAAAAACTTTAGGCCTACACTGGAATCCCAGCAAAGATGAATTTTTATTTAAAATAAGTCAAGACAAAACAAAGGTTATAACAAAAAGACAGGTTTTATCGAAACTGGCAAGCATATTTGATCCAATGGGATGGTTAGCTCCAATAACTGTAAGATTCAAGTTGTTTGTACAAAAATTATGGCTGCTAAGTATAAACTGGGATGAATTGCTAGATAAAGAATTGGCTAAGGAATGGATAGAGTTGGAAGAAAATCTTTCTAAAGTTGAAAAATTAAACTTCCAAGCAGCAGTGAGAAATGGGAACTTCATGGATTGCAGACGCTTCAGGAAAAGCTTTCGCAAGTGTGATATATGCTAAAAAAGGGCCACATATAACAATTTTAGCAGCTAAGAGCAGAGTGAACCCAGTTAAGAACAGAAAAACCTTGCCAAAGTTAGAATTATGCGTAGCACATTTGCTAGCAAAATTAATGAACAAAGTAATAATGGCAACAAATTCAAGTGTCAACGTTTTCGTTTGGAGTGACTATTACAATGGGTTGGATTCAAGATAATAAAAACAAAGACAAATTTATTAGAAATAAAGTGATAGAAATCCATAAACTCTTACTTAAGGCAGTTTGGAAGCATGTGCGTAGTAATGAAAACCCCGCTGATTTAGCATCAAGAGGCATGTCTTCAGAAAAACTTTTACAATCGAAACTGTGGTGGCACGGACCAGTGTGGTTATCGGAAAGCAGTTTTCCTAATATGAGGCAATCATCACCGGAAAAAACAATTATTTCATTAGTAACAACACAAAAAGATCATTTTTTAAAATCATTGATAAATAAGATATCCAATTATGTAAAATTGGTAAGGATCGTTGCGTATGTACAGAGGTTCGCTATAAAGCAAAAAAGATTTGAAAGGAAACCTTACTTGACAGTGAAAGAGCTAGAGATAGCTCATCAAAACATCATAAGATATCAACAGTACGAGGATTTTGGTGAAGAAATCAATGCTTTAAGAAACAATAAACAAATTGATAGAAAAAGCAAATTGGCGACACTAAATACATTCTTAGATAACGATGGTATTTTAAGAGTTGGGGGAAGATTGGAAAGACTTATAACCAAAAACATCCAATGACTTATAACCAAAAACATCCAATGGTTCTTCATAAATCTAAATTAGTTGAGCTTTTGGTCGAACACATTCATAAAATAACACTACATGGAAGTAACCGATTGATGGAGTGCACACTGAGAAGGAATTATTGGGTCATTGGAGCTCGTAATATCATCAAAAAGTGTATAAGATATTGCCCCAGATGTACACGATTCAACCAACGCACAAGCAGTCAGATAATGGGTAATTTACCACCATGTCGTGTAACAGAAACCCATCCATTTTCCTTTACTGGAGTTGACTACGCTGGTCCTTATCAGATAAGATGTTCAAAAGGAAGAGGTCAAAAATCATTTAAAGGATACGTAGCTATATTCGTTTGTATGGCTACAAAGGCCATTCATATAGAAGCAGTTACAGATATGACAACGGAATGCTTCTTGGCAGCATTAAAACGATTTTTTGGCAGAAGAGGAAAATGCAAGACTATTAACTCTGACAATGGTACAAACTTCGTTGGAGCATCTAAAAAACTGGAGAAAGACTTCAAACAAGTGATTAAGAATAATTGAGAAGTGGCACCGGTATTAGCAGCAGATAAAATAGAATGGAAGTTTATTCCCCCGGCAGCCCCTCACTTTGGAGGAATCTGGGAAGCTGGAGTTAAATCTATGAAATATCACTTAAACAGGTAGTAACGTACGAAGAAATGGCTACACTGTTAATACAAATTGAAGCCGTTCTGAATTCAAGACCATTATGTGCCTTAAGTAGTAGTCCAGAAGAAGAAAACATATTAACTCCAGGTCATTTTCTAATTGGGCATCCGATAATTGATATAGCTGAACCAGTATCGGAATCAACTGCATCACCTCTCAACAAATGGAAGCTGATTCAAAAGATGAAACAAGATTTTTGGAAACGATGGAAAGAAGAGTATTTGACAACATTACAACAGCGGTATAAGTGGCAGCATGCACAAGAAAACTTAGAAAAAATCAGATAGTGCTAATAAAAAATGAGGTAACTCATCCCTGTAAATGGCCCCTGGGAAAAGTATTGGAAGTCCACAAGGGCGAAGATGGTAAGGCACGGGTAGTTACTTTAAAAGTACAACATGGGAGCATCAAGCGTCCAATTCAAAAACTTTGCCCTTTAATGACGTCAAATGTTTACGTTTCGGTGGAAAGCAGAAAGTATAAAACTAATATGTCAAGATCGTCAGCACCAAATATTACTGACAATAAGAACGTTTCACAAAAAAAGTATTTGTTCCTTTTTATATTACTGATGATAATGGGACAAGTGCGAATGGCTACACAAAGACTATACGGAACCATTGGAGCTACGGTATCTGCTATTGACAACCAAACAGCAATTTATTTCGATAATATCGGTAAACTAGATATGATATCCAAATGGAATTTTGTTGTATATTACGATTTGAGTCCATATTTCGAAGAGGTTAGCGGAATTCAAACTTCATTAGGAGAATTGCAGAAGACATGTCCTAAATTGCACTACTATGAAGATGTTTTTAAGCAAATTACCGATGCGTTAAACAAAAGATATGATACTCTAAAGCGAAATAATGATTTGATAATCATTCCTAAAAGAACAAAAAGGGCACCATTTGAATTCATTGGATCTCTCTACCATATACTTTTCGGAATGATGGATGCCAATGATAGAAAACAGATGGAGGAGAATATGAGGAATCTCTTGGATAACCAGGAAGATTTAGAGCTGCTAGCCAAACAACAAACATCTATCATAAATTCCACCGTAAATATAATCAAGAAAACTAAAGACGAGGTTTATAGCAACTTTCAAAGGATGTCAAAGCAGTTACAACAATTTCATGCTGATGTATCGAAAACAATTATAACCGAAAGGTTAACGTCAGCATTCCAAATACTTGTAACACAGCTTTACATGCTGATTGACGATTGCGAGAATACACAAATATCTATCATTAATTTACTGATTGACATCAATCATGGTCATATCAACCCACAGCTTCTGCAGCCTGCTCAATTACATCAGGAACTAGACACAATTCAAAGACAGTTACCAGAAAAGCTTGCACTTCCGGGAGGATCAACAGGAATTCCTTTAAAAGAAGTGTATAGTATATTAATGGCTAAAGGTATTATATTGGATAGACAATTGATAATTAAAACCGGAATTCCGCTATTTAATTCTGAATCGTCAGATATATATAAAATAATTCCTATACCTCTAAGTAAAGGGAATGCAACAATCATACCAATAATTGAGGCAGACTCTATAATATACAATGTTGAAAAAAGGGTCTATTCAATGATGTCTCAACCAGATTTAAACAGCTGCAAACAGGATTTAAATAACTACATGTGCAATAAGAACTGGGCATGGATACCCGCCACAAATAAGGCATGCGAAATATCAGCCCTAAAATGTCTTCAGAAGGGCTACTGCAAATTTAAGCAAACAGAGACTAAGAACATTTGGCATAAACTTCATAAAGAAAACCGTTGGCTTTACAAGGTATCGGAAAATACAGACATGGAGATAAATTGTGGCAAAGGTTATGTGTACTGGTTAACTCTACCACCCCAAGGCATTTTAACGCTGAAATCAGGATGCGCTGCGAGTTCCTCACAAATCTTCTTGGAGGCATCGAAACAATTTGATTCGAACGTCGAGATCTTGGCCAAGAGCATCATGTGGAATAAGAATTTGAGTGAGCTTACTTCTTGGCACACTAAACCTTTAGAAGTCCACATTTCAAATTCTAGTCAACTTAACGACCTGTACGTACAGCTGGATAAACTTCAATCAACACAAATAGAACTTAGGCGTTTGAGTTTCCACACAATTAGCGGACATTCATCACTTGTCATTATATTAGTAATGCTTATAATTATATTAATAATTTTCATTAAATTTAAGTGCTGTAAGAAAAAGAGAAGAATCCAAATAGATTTTACAGTTCCTGCTGCACCTTCTGGGCGGCAGAATGTTCAAATATGAACATTTACAGATAATATGTAGAAGCACATACCTACATAAAATGATATTTTGTTTGTGTAAATTTGTACGTCCAGGCGCCTGGCTTATCTTAGTTTAATGTATGTCCAGACGCCTGGCTTATCTTAGTTTTAATGTATGTCCAGACGCCTGGCTTATCGTAGTTTTTAGTTTGTAGTTATTATCTTTAGTTTTAAGAACAAAGAACAGATGTAATAGTTCATAATTATTGTCTACCTAAAAATTGTATATAAGAGCAGAATTTCCTAGTAATAAATCAGTACTAAAAAGTATTCGTTAATGTATTCATCTTACATACGTGTGTATAACATTAACGTGTTATTCTACGAAAAAGATTAATATATATTTATATGGTGTTCTGACATGCATTTTTAATTGACTCAATAATAAGTTAATTGAAAAGTGTTCACACATACTCAATATAGCTAACTAAATTAGCGTTTGACAGCAGCTGACAAAAGGTGTTCTTTACATTGCTGCTTCACTGGCGTCGTTCCATAAATTCCGCTTTCTTTTTGCCTTTGGACCTGCTGTTGTACGAAATAAATATTTGATTTTTCATTTGTTTTAATTGTTAATTAAAAAATTATATTTAAAAAACTCACCCTCAACTCAATCGCCATTTCTTTCTCTGAATTTTTTTACATATGAGTTGTCAAACTTCATAAAGTTTGTTCAGTAGGTATTATGATGCTCAATAAAGAAACTTTTACAATGCTGCATTTTAGACCTTTCTCAATTTTATAGACAATTAAGCGTTAATTGATCAATTAGCTAATTAAAGTTTTGTACGGATAATTGAGCTCAATAATGCTGTTAATTGCGATAATCTCAATTAAGGCGTATGTCTGAACACCACATTACAGTCTTTTGTGAGATTCCATAAAGAAAAATATGTTTCCTTTTGGCTTTATTATTTAGTTAGATCTGAGACTCACTCAGCAGCAACAAGTGGAGTAGCGGCAGCAGCAACAATGATTTGGGCACAATACCAAAGCTATCCAATAATAATACGACAATAGGCAACGGTAAATGTAGTACTCAAGGGCGTGATGTTGATTTTTATGCACGGGAATTTTTACTTATATTAATTTAATAAAATTTATTAGTGCAGCAAATATTTTTATACGTTTTGACAGCTTAAGAGTAGGGTTGCCAATCTTCTATATATATATATATATATATATATATATATATATATATATATATATATATATATATATATGTATATACATATATAAATATATATATATATAAATATATATATATGTATATATATATATATATATTTTTTTTTTTTTTTTTTTTTTTTTTTATGGACGTAATGATAGCAACTATCAATAGTGGCCCCACGACAACTTCACTAGCACCACCCTGGGACAGCTTTGGCATTTCATCAGGGTGGGTAGTATTATCAGTATTATTCCTACGTCCTCCTTAGTTCCTAGGTAAGGAGGTTCGGAACTGATGCGCATATTTAATCGTCAGTAGCTAACGAATCCTAAGACGTACTAACTCTCCTACGAATCTGTGCTAATCTGCGAAGTTCTATTAGAACAAGCTGTACAAAACTACACACTCTGGTCCAATTCAATAAGGATTCCAGCATGGTCGGAATAATATTCTCCGGGCTGATCGTACGCCCCAAGCCTTCCTCTAAATACGACCTTCAGTTGCTGAATCGTGAGCAGACAAAGACGACATGCTCAGCATCCTCAACCACATTCCCACCACAGTGTGGACAGAACGGAGAGTCGTCGTGCTTAAAACGAAATAGATATGACCTAAAGCAACCATGTCCAGACAAGAACTGTGTTAGGTAATAGTTCAGATCACCATGTTTCCTAGTCAGCCATAATCTGATGTCGGGTATTAATGAATAAGTCCATCTTCCCTTTTCAGTGGTTGACCACCGTTCTTGCCATTTTTGCATACATAAATCAGAGTTATCCCTATTCATGATTTCTAAATCGATAGGGATCATACCCGCAATGATAAAAGCCGCCTCGTCCGACACTGTCCGAAATGCACTACATACTCTTAAAGCAGCTAGCCTATACACAGGGCATACCAGCCCCACATATGTGGAATATCTAAGTGAGTCTGACCATACCGGGTGTGCATATAGGATAATGCTCCTTACTACTCCAGCGAGCAGTTTCCTCTGAAGATACTTTGGCCCTCTCGTGTTTGGCATGATCCGAGATAGCGCCAAACAGGTCCCTGATGCTTTGGATGCTATATATCGCAAGTGCTCGCGAAAAGATAGCCGTGTGTCAATCATCACACCCAGATATTTCAGAAATGCCTTTGATTCTATGGAACAGGTGCCAACATTGAGGGTAATAGTTTCCCTAGCCTTACGACTACTAATCAAAACCGCTTCGGTTTTATGATCAGCTAGAGTCAATCCCATTGCAGTGATCCAGGACTTTACTAATTGTACGCTGGCATTTGCAATGGTTTCTGCCTCCAGCAATTCCTTAGCTTCACACACCAGCGCTATATCGTCTGCGAATCCCACAATCTGCACTCTCTCAGGTAACCTCAACCTTAGTACTCCATCATACATTACGTTCCACAACAATGGTCCAAGTATCGATCCTTGGGGAACACCACCACTAATCCTACGTTTCCTTATACCCGCATCTGTACTATAGATCAATTCCCTATACCGGAAATAATCCTGCACTATCCCTATCAGATATTCTGGGATGTCCAATCGAGTTAGAGCATCAACAATATGCACCCAGCTCGCTGTGTTGAACGCGTTCTTCACATCCAGCGTCACAACTACACAGTACTCCTTTGTGCCATTCCTCCAACTCCTGCCATAGATAGTCCGTGCAGCAGTTTCTACTACCACGTTTATAGCATCCACTGTTGACCTCGCCCTCCTGAAGCCAAATTGGTTGTCTGATAGACCATTTCTGTCATCAACGCAATTCCCAAGTCTTCGGCAGATCACACCCTCTAGCAACTTCCCACATGTATCTATCATACACAGTGGCCGATAAGATGAGGGATCATCTAGGGGTTTATTGGCTTTTGGTATTAATACCAACTTCTGCCTCTTCCATCTTGTTGGAAAAATTCCCCTACCTAAGCATGTATTCACCATTCTTAAGAACTGCTCGGGACAAAGCCTGACGGCCTCCTTTAATACTATATTTGGAATGCAGTCGAGTCCAGGTGCCTTCTTGTCTCTAAACCTAGAGACAACGTCCTCAATCTCAGCTATTGTAACCGGGGGAAAATTTAATGTCCCAATTGGAGGGTTGTGCTCCCAAGGTGGTGCGTCCTGCTGGGGAAAGAGATGGTCTACAATTTCCCCCAGGATTGGCCCCTCACTCGGTTGCAACGGGGTCAGGCATTTAAGTTTTTTGGTGACCAGCTTATATGCGAGACCCCAAGGGTTATCATCCACCTCATCACAGATATTAAGAAAACACTGCCGCTTGCTCCTACGAATTGCATCCTTTAGGGCCTTCCTCCTATTCCTGTAATTCTCCTGGTATACGCTATTCTCTAACCTACCTCGAGTTCTTGTATACTGCCTTCTGGCACGTATACACTCCGCCCTCAAGCCGGCAATATCATCATTCCACCAATAAACCGGTGACCCCTTTACGG